>JAUCRC010000008.1:14080000-14680000 GCA_032399595.1 Tetragonula carbonaria
CTCGCCCACGCCTCCACCGTTGCTATCAATCTCACCTAACGGTTGACCAGCAATCCCAGGGACTCCAGAGTCTTCGTGCTCGCTGATATCTCCATCAACGTCCATAGGAACTTCTGGTCACACATCGTTGTATTACGTTTATACAAGCAAAATTAAAAATACTTTTATATATTATATTTTAAAACACACAATTGGCAAGATTTTTTTTGATCGTGGAAGTACCACTAACTTGAAATAATCTTAAAAAAATAGGCACTAGGTTCTATTGTTCAATTCTTCAGATGTCAAGAAACTTTGAACTACATTATTTCTTCCGTTATTCACATTTATCAAATGTGTGATGAAACATACCTTCGCCAGCTTCTGTCTCGTCCATAGCAGAAACATCTCTGGCAATGGTAATATTATTATTTCCCTGTTGCGTTTGTAAAGTGGCATCCAGTGTCTGAGAGCTAACACCGCTGTGAGGAATCAGCGGTTCTATAGAAAACAATTCCTCAGAGCCGTTGATCACTTCCATTGCTGAGTTAGTCAAGGTAAACGGTGCTGTAGGGCGAGCAACGCCTAATCTCACCGGTGCTATCAATGAGTCGGCAGTCTCGCACAATTCTTCGACGGCTAGTTTAATCAATGCTTGGAATACTTTACGACATTTCATTAAAGGTTGCAACGCTTGGCTGGTACTGAAATATGTTATAATACAATGAACACATGAACACAGATGGGGAAACATAAAAAGAAAAAAAAAAGGAAAAAATCGCTCGATCGAAGCAAGATCTTTCATACCTTCTTCGTTTTGTTGTATTGGGCGCCATTTCTATCGTAAAAATTACAAATATCCGCGCTACAGATCGAACAAATCGGCGAGCAACGTTATTCGCTTCTTCTTGTCGTCCGGGTATAGTATCATTTTGTAACTCTCGTATCAGGGTCGTTAAGAGAGTATCAAGCATCTAGGAGAAAAATTTTGCTACGTTACAAATACCTTTTTTTTTTTTTTAATATGTCAGAGATGAAAAATAAAACTGATATTCCTTTACCTCTGCGCTGCATTTAAATAGCAACGAGTGAGTGAATTTATCAAGCAGGGCAGTACCGCTCTGACGACACAATTGGCCCTGATCCCCAAACAACTGCTCGTTCCCATTCACAGAAACTCCTGACATGATCATGCACTGAACTGCTGGCCAATCGTCCAACAATCTTTCTAACGCTTTTCGATTAAAGCGAGGAGGTTCCAAATCGTGATCCGGCATATCTGGTACGTAAGTATCTAACCCTGTTTACAATTAAATTTTAGCTTTTACCTTTCGCACGAGTAACTCTTATATCTAAGAGTGAGAACAAAAATTACCATCAGACGAAGGTCCCTTACGACTTGCAGATGCTGAACGTTGCCGCAGCGCTGAACGATATTGTCGTTGCTCAATCAATTGCCTTCCAACCGTTTGAACCAAGAACAGTAAAATACTTTCTCCTCTGCAAAAGTGTAAAAGAGAGAAAAAAAAAAAAAAAAAAAAAAGAGAGAGAACAATTTAATTTTAATCTTTTTACGACAGTAGTTCCTATTAATTTGTCGCACGTTTGTTTACCGTGAGTTGATCTTCGTCACGAGATCGGTATTTACTACGAGACGACAGAGAAGCTCGTAACGAGCACCTTGATGGCCCGCGATCAACGCACGGCATTTGCACTTTTCCCAACAGTCGCAATAAGCCGTGGGAGAAGTGATCTTTATTCTACAATCGTGTCCCCTGTGGCAAACGCGTGCACACTCTGTACAGCAGCACAAAGATCCGATCAAGCCGCAAGTTTTGCACTCGAAGATATCTTGATCAATGTGTTGGGTTCCGGTCCACGTGAAACTGCATGTGTCGTTGCAACATGTGACGAACAACGGCGACAAGTCTGGATTAGCATCCGCAGGTAGTATCATAGTTGAACATTCCTTCTGATCTTTTCCAACTCTGTGAATAACGTCCAGCAGAATGAGAGCCGCGTGATACGCTCGGACAGATACAGCAAGCATTAACGGTGTCTGGCCCTGGATATCTCTGTTAATTAAATACATGAATACATTTAAGCTCTCTTCTCTAATTGCAAAAGTACTTTTATTCGTTCATAATCGATCATAATTACTTTGCTGTGAGTAATTCTTTCAGGTGGGGTGCTAGCACGCTACTTTCGCACATGTACTTTAATATGAGTAATGCGTTGTTTCTTCTTTCAACAGAATCTATGATGTAAGTGTTGTTTGACGTTGCTCCGACGCCTGAAATTAGGGAGGGCACTTGTTTAGCAACGTGCAACAAAAGTTATAATTTAGAAGAGGAAGGTAAAAAACGAGGAAAGCGTTCGATACACTTTTACCTGATTTGTTCATCATGGATATGCTGGCAGTACCAATGCTGAGCAAACTGTCCTCTTCTCCTGACGTGTTATCAAACGCTTCCGGTGGCCAGCTTAAAGTTGGAATTGGTTCCTCGATAGGTGCTGACGGGCCGTCAACGGTGTTCGAAACCAGCTCGCGTTCAATACCTTCCGAACGGAATAAGAAATTAAAATAAATGATCCGCAACTTTTGAGGAAGCAGAATTATTCAAAAAAAAAAAAAAAGAAAAGAAAAAAGAAAATAGATTCGATACCTTGATCATTTTCTTTATTAGAAGTTGGCGAGCACATACTGATGCAAGCGTGCAAGATATTGCGATTACCATCACACCGTTCCATTAATATTGATTGAATCTGTGCTGCATTGTTCTTTTGATCTTGTTCCAAATTGCAAAATACCTGCTTAATGCTCTCATAATCGCATCTCAGTATACGCGGCATCAATAAGAGATTGTCAAATGCTAATGCAATAACTGCGACTTGGTTTTTCATATTGTTTGAATTTGAACAGGTCGGTATGGGAATGGTCGAAGCACCAATACACAGAACTGGAACCAAGTCCAACCAATTTGGATCACGGATAGCATCGGCGCAATCCTTTGCTAATGGATAGATCGTATTGTTTCCATCTCTGAGTATCATGGAACACTCGATGTTTTCTCCCGAACTGGTCAAACTGATGTTTTGAGGCTGCAAACCCAGGAACGACGATACGTCCGATGGGATATAACAATCTTGAACATATCTTCCAGTACTTAAATTGTACACCACGTAGCTTAATTTGCTTGCACTTTTTACTATCGCGTGGATTCCTTGGCCATCAGTAGCGATGCTCAAAATACTATCGTTCGATCCTTCAACGATATTCACTCTTCGGGGTGTCCGTTGGAAACAGTCTGGAGCTCTGGGATTCATAGACGATTTTATCACTTGTATCTCGTCTTTTCTCAACAACCTGCAATCAGCTAACAGTTTAATTAACTCCTCGGTTGTTAAATCCTTGAAGTCCGAGGTGCTGAAATCTTTTTCCTTGATCTCCTTTTCCTTCGAGTCCTTCGAGAAAAATTTCACGGCGACGTAACAACCGTCGACCTTTATGACTTTACCGATCGGCACTGTCTTTACATCCTCTACAAAGACAACATCCTTCAACTGCCATTCCTCCTCGTCCTTTCGCTCCGACTCTCCCTCACTTCGAGGTGCAACTCGCTTTTGTCTTTTGTGACTTGTCGTGATGCTGCCGGTATCGCTGCACGTGCTCGAAGCCGGCGATGGCGGTGGAGGCATATCGAGGCGATCGGTAGTCTCTTTGTTATTTGTTTTGTTGATATTACCCGCACCGCTGTTTCCATTCGTCTCTCGTTTCTCTGCGCTAACGCTGGGCAAATGAGTTCCAGCGGGCAATATCTTAAATCTGTACGTGCTATCTAAATTCCACGCTGCCCCTAATAATTGCCCTACTTTTGGAACTCCGTTGGCAATGGTGAAACCTTAAAAAATATGCCAAGATTTAGAACACCGTGACAGATTATTTTTAAGCAGGTTACACATGTGATATTTATTATTTGACAAATTACCTATTGCTCCAGGATGATATATAGGACTGTTTTTCATACAAACATGTGCGCCGTAACTAATATCGTTCGACGATACCGTAGATGATCTATGTTTGCGCGATTTAGCCTTGTATTTTTCCCACAATTTTTTACGTTGTGCAAAAGGTAATACACCCCTGTAAATGTACGAATGCAGTCGGTCAGCGTCGACTTTTACTTAATAAGCATAGTTAAAATAATATATGTTTCAACGTACCACCAATACAATGCACCACTTTCAAGTTTAGCAACCGTATATAAAGCACAGGTGTGAAGGGATATTATTTTGTCCAGCGTGAACTCTGTGAAAGTTTGAGCTGGATGCTCAAGGCGAGAAGCAACATGACCTACCAGTTCATCAAGCCAAGTAGCTACTTTGCCAGATTCGGTACTAATGGAACATCGAATAGCTGTTGCAGATATATTAATAATCTTTTCTGTTGTTACTGCCAACCACGGAGCTTTCGGATGATGTATATTTGGATTCTACGACAAGTTTCTTTCTAATTTATCAAACTACTCATATAAAATATATTCAAACTGAAATTGATCGATTCAAGTACCTCTGGGTGTTTGTATGGTTCAGACTCTGACCATTTCCACTGATACAATTGTCCTCCGGCAGAAACGGCAATTAATTCACTATAAAGCGATGCGATTTGTACAAAACGAGGAGCAAGATCGCTGCTGCGTTCGTGCCACCATTCTAATTCTTCCGATATCCATAATGGACTTTGAGCAGCCAACTCTTTCTTTTTATTATCTATGGAATTTTTCAAATGTGTAATGAAAATCATCAAATGATTACGCAAAAAACTCGAAGATATTGGAAATGGACGTTCGAAAGTTTTAATCTTACCAGGATCTTTATCCCAAGAGTTTTCTTTAAGTGCTGATTCCAGCCAACGTCTAGGGCCACAATATTGACGATCTCTCCATTTACTGAAATTATCGCGATCTCGATCTCGCTCAGAAGTACGTTCACCTTCTCTATCATTACCTATTCTACGTGAAGAGCTACCTCGACTGAAAATGGTAGATATTAAAAATGTACACATGTGTCATAGATAAGTTAGGAAGCAATTAAAGTATCGTTACTTTCTCATTCCAGTGTATCCGAACATGTCTTCAGGAAACATAGAATCTGCATCAATTATAACAGAGTGTTCATTACTAAATCCACCATCTAACAATGAAATGAGATCCTCCGGAACATAGGTATCTGCTGTATCTTCAGCATCATCACCTTCTTCGTCATCCCGTGACAGTAAGTTATTTACTGCTAAGTTTACATCTAAATTTGTACGCTAAGAAATATATTTCAATATTAAACCATCTCAACGATACGATGATCGATATACCAATCTTTTCAACTAAACAAACCTGTAATTCTCTAATAATAAGGTTACGACTTTTTCCCTGCAATACTACTTGAGCCTGTGTAATAAGATCTTCCGGTACAAACGGAGCAGGCACAGATGCAATAGGACGCGAACTGCTACCACTTCCTCCGCCCATGATTACACCTGGAGGGCCTATTCTACCTCCACTGCTGCTCCCTCCGCTACTACCACCACCGCGTATGGCAGAACTGCCACGCATGATTCTCGCACGTGATCTAGACATTCCTGCTCTGCTTCCGCTTCCGCTGCTAGTTCCACCGTTGGGTGCTGAATTCGAGTTATCAACATGGTTTTTATTTGTACTAGAATAATAGGAAAATACATTTGTTATTTCAAGGTGGTAACGATATAACAAGTACGCTAAGTTTCACTTCATTTTATAGCTTACTTTCTATTTGGTTCATTTTTACTTAAATCCAATCTGTCTGACAGTACTGTAAATGCAACTCTACAAATTTTATGATCTTCCGTGAGAAGGGCAATATGCGTCGGGCCAACCACGATGTGTTTTACTGCAACCTTCAAGCTACTAAATGCTGGCAATGTTACAAATCCATATCTGTTGATCTTTTCTGCCACTTCTTTTAATCTAAACGAACGTGCAAAAAAAAAAATTGATTATTCCTTCGCACGATAATTTGAACTTAAAACAGGTAAAGGTTAACGTTAACTGGACTAATTCCACTTCTTTTTCTTATCTACTTTATTTGTTACGTGTAAATAAATTACGTTGGCATACAAGTATTTGAAAAAATTTTTGCCTACTTTGTATCACGTAGCAACAAGAGCTGTAAAAAATTTTTTCACGCAGGATATATCATTATCACTGTACAGTAGAAAAAACTCGCTAAAATAACAAATAGACAAGATGTAAAATAAAAAAAAAAAAGGAAAACAACGTTAACCAATGCAAACCAACAAAAAGTATTTATTCAACGAAGTGGAAAGATCATTGTCTACAGCATGTAAGTAATTACATTTGTTTTTATAATCCACAATTATATTTATAACAAAATATTCTTGCTACCTCTTTAATAACAAATAAACGAATTCAACAAAACATTTTTATCACGTGTTCCACGTATATAGAATATATTATACATGTACATGTGTATGCATATATGTATATATTATATACACATTGCACATATACATATGTGTAGTATACACATACATATATATGTACAGTGTATATATATATATATATAAAATATATATATATATATATATTCGTACAGTAAAGGGAACAATTCCCAAACTAAATGCATTCAAAATATATTTCATTCTTCCAAATACACAGCCACTGTTTAATACGAACGGAACGGGACGACATTTAACTCTCGGACGACATAAAAATCGAGCATGCCGTGCGATTGTGCGAGAACCAGCTTTTCTAAATTGTCAGGAGACGAACGGGTCTTCCGATCACGATACGAGCAAGGATACGAGCAGACTTAGAAAACGTGCAACGAACGGCGTGCACGGCTACAATACGGTGCGGAGATAGACATGGCAAAAGGGCAAACACACATCATAATGGGGAAAACCGACAAACGGACACACCGCACTCTTACCTTTCGTTCAGCTGGTCGTCTGTTCCGGGCAATGGATGCACGACGAAGTGTATGGACGTCATTTTCATCAACGCTCGAGAGCTAGCTCCAACAGCTAGTGTGAGGGGAACGTCGTTTCAACAGGACCGTACACACAGTTTCACCGCACCGTCGAAACGATGTTCAGCCATGTTCCTCAAGAAACAACGAGCTACGTGTTCTCGAAGGCAGACGTAACGAGCGTGCGGCTCGCGTATTCGCAAACGCATTAAGAAAACCACGCTCGCACGAGGTTTCACGGGTTCGCTGGTCGAGCAACTGAGACTAATCACACGTGCAACACGAAATTGTCCAATGGACGAGGAACCGTGATTTCCGTGGAACGTCGACCAATCGTCCAGATACTTCTACCGCTGTTGCTGCACTGGTGTTACTCGGGAGCGAGCGCACATCATGGCGACCGGTCGGCTATAATGGCGGACACGAATATCTAGCGATCGTTGTTCGCAGTTCTAACGCCACCTAGACGTGGCGAGAGATTTTTCCACGTACTTGCCGTTCATCGTCTTTCGTTGCTCGACCGTTGATCGTAATTTTTCGCGGAAATACTTTTCTTTTTTTTTTCTTTTTCTTGTTCCGTCGGTGTTTCAGTTATCCCGTCACTCAGCCACGTACGTCTCTGGCACGATGTCCCAACAATAATTTCGTTACGCCACGCTCGCAGTGTCTCTTTGTCGCGTGCAATTGGTCGACGCGAGTTACGTAACGAATACGAATACACCGCGACGTGTATTTCACAGTGGAATCGCGCACATGACAATTCGCGGCAACGACTCGACTGACGGGGGAAGAGAATTCGCTCGCGTTCCCACGAATGGAACAGGAACGAAACTGACGTATAATCAAATTTCAACGTGCTGCGGGCACGGGCGCGAGACTGGCCAATCAGAAAGAGAGATTCGCTGCACCGTACAGGAATTGACGTTTCCAACGAGCCGCGCGACGAAGAATCCGCGATGCTTTCAAATAGTTTCGACCAATTACGAGTTTCGATTGGATTTGTCGGAGAATCTTCAATTCAGAGGGAAATTCGAATTGCCCGCGTTAAGAGTCGATTACGAGTAAAAATTGGATCATTGCGCTTTCGCGCCGCCTTTTTGAACCGTATGCCACTACAATGGCTCGTTTGTCTCTCAATCGAGAAAAGAGTTGTACGCGATGTTATGATTTTCAAATTTTTCATACGAAACAGACTTTTTATTTTTTTAAATTTCGAACTAATTTACCGAAACTCGATCGTTTCGCTTCTAACCTCTTAGTTACGCATCTTAGAACACCGCTGTAGCGGTCATTATCTTTCAAATTCTTTACGCGAAACTTCAATTTGTTCATTTTTTTTCAATTTCAAAACATCGCCGGACATGTTTCGTTGTTACGCTGTTTTTGCACAGTTTTGGATCAGGCTTTGCCCGTAAAGGAGTATAGCTATGCAAAAAAATCCTGTTAAGGGATTAATTGGATGTGTTTCGAGATTTTTCGAACGTCTTTTTGTTGCACGCGAAACGACACGGAAGGGGAAAATGATGGCTTCGTTTCCTTTTCCTCAAAACATAATTTCTTTTCTTTCCCCCTTATTTTTTACATATCGAACTCATTTGTACAATGTATCGTCGCTTATAGTTCGAAGCTTACCCGCTAGATTCGTGAGCGAGCATTCCGAATTTATATATTACAGTTTCAAGAAAATAACTATTAAACTATTAAACTATGCGTTACAGCACGATATACAAACACGAAAATATGTACAATCTTTATTTAATCATGTAAGACGTTTACACTTCCTTTCTTTCATGTCGTAATTAATGCGAAACAAATATTTGGCATTCGATATATATACTTTTGCTAGGCTTCGTTCATCGATACTTTAGTACCGATGTCAAAATATGTACAGAAAAACGAGTCTTTTTAAGTTATTTTTGTATACTCGGTTGCGTCAACCGGGACGCGAGCAATTACATTCGAGCAATAATTATCCATCCTGATACGCGAAGATAATTGTAACCCTAACGCACAAATAATTGTAACGAGCAATCGTTAATCTTTAATCTATACGCTTCAATAATACAAATAACGTTCGATTGTACTATTCAAATATATTAAAAAGGCATGGTAACAGTAAATACGTTTCGTATTTTAATACGTATCTCTCTAATATAATTTACTTCTCCTCTTTCATACGTAAATCTTTGATTTATATATGGAAGATGACGTAGGATCTGCACTGAACATAATTCGAGTCACGACAAAATTAACATGCATCGTCAACTAGACCGATATACAAGTATATCGCGGATCTTGATGAAAACCTTCCATTTCCATACCGATTGCATTTGAGAATCTTAAAAAATGTGTTCCTCAAGCTTGCTCCTCGGTCCTCGCGTGCTCGCGTCGATATCTTTTTTTCTTTTTCTTAAAACTTTAACTAGATTTACACCTAAACTGTACACTATACAAATTGCTCGGTACTGGTAGCGCTAATGTCGAGCAAACGCCATGCAGCTTTTGGATTAAGTTCGGTAGGATCGCGACACAATACCCAGATGTAATTAACACGCATCACTTTCTCAGGATCTCCTTCAATGACATTTTTCTTCGCATCTCTCACGCACATGATTTGCTGGCATTGAAAGCTGATTATCAGAACTGGTCCTTGTTCCATTACTTTGCCCATTATTAAATCTACATTGTTGATATCTAAAATCGAAATGTCTTATTTTATCTGGAACAGTTACGCAAGCAAGAATGTATACGAAAAATATGAAAAGTACCTAAGATTTTATTGTCTAACTGATATCCCAATTTCTCTACTTGTAACAATGGTTGCGCTAGTAATTTGTACGGAGCTTCGTGACACCAGTCTTTTAAAATCTCGAGATTCCCCCTTACCATAGCTTCCAAAATATTTGGAATAATGTCTGTTTCGCAGTATTTTAAAAATTGTACCCTATCGAAGCTAGGATCTAGTTTACAAATTTCTGTCAGCGTTTCTGACAAGTCTGTCTTTTGAAATAGTCCGCCAACTATGTCTGTAACTTTGTCTGTCAGTAGTCTAGAGGCACGAATTACAGGATTGTCAGACTCCTCGTATTTGATCTTCCATTCCAGTACTTTATTCACATATGGATTTTTATCCTTCGAAAAAGATACAATTATTACACAGTTCTGCAAATATACAGCACACTCTGATTACTTTAAATCACATACCTTAAAGTGTTGCCACGACTGATAAAATTTAGAATCTTTATGCAATTCAACACCAGTGGCGTCTTCGTTCGGTTGAACAACTTTGCTATCTGTTGATTCTACTACGTCTTTCCTTTTCCTTAACACTTTGGGTGGAACATATACTCTCCCTACAATTTCAATTTTAAAAAAAAATTCTTACAAAGCCTTATATCAAGTTGTAAAAAACATTGTTGTTCACCATGCATTCCTTGATGATCCAATTCCTCACGTACAGCCTCCGCAGTTTGCGATATCGTTTGAAATGCACTTGTTTTACCCAAAGCCTGACTCTTTTCAGATATTGTCTCTGCTGCTCCTTTTGCAGATTTTGTTATTTCCTCGCTCAGCTGACCAGCTTTCTTCCCTAATTCTGTTTTACTCGCTTCTTCGAGAACTTCTTGCACCTGTATGATATCGTTCAATTAATATCTACCGTACTTGTGAGTTTTATCGAAACATTCTTCACTTGCACCTTTCCCTTTAACGAGTCTAACTTTTCCTTCAGAGCCTCAGATCCTTTGGTAGCTTCAGATTCAACTGCTTGAAATTTCTGTCTAGCAGAACGCAATGCTTCCGACTGTTCCAGTTTCTCTGCTTCTTCCCTAAACTTTTTCAAAGACTCTTTCATCTCTTTGTTCTTTTGAATTTCTTGCTTGATATTCTCGATGAACTGAGAAATGAAACTAGGTCTTCTCGCCGGATTCGAATAAAATCTGACCTAAAGAAACACACTGTAGTAATTGAACGAATCTACGCTTCATTCCAACGATGTTTTAGAAACAAGACTCACTGATAAACCTTGCACATCTGTGATTTGAGGTAACTGTGATCGTAGCACGACATTGTAAATACATATTGTTGAGCCATCTCTGGGAAGTTTTTTTTTAGATCGAGCAGATCTTGTGATACCAATAAGGCTAGTTCTACACACAGAAAAATTCTGAAACTATATAAAAAAAAAATAAATGTATACACAATAAAATATATATATATATATATATATATATATATATATATATATATATATATATATACGTATGTCTCAAATCTATAAAAAATGAATCTTCTTAACAGAGACAATGATTTATATGGTACAATTGAAAATGTTTCAACTATTTCTATAAAATTTTCATTTATTGCCTTTCTCAGGTAAATACAATAGGATTGATAAGTGAAAGGATTAATAATTATTTTATTACAATACAACAGACAACAGTTGTCACCATATTATGTAAATTTATTTCTCCCGCGTATTATTATTTATCCCGTTATTTTTTCAGTGGAAAATTTCATCAGACGAAAACTGCATCAATTTCAACAGACTAAAATTTCTGACGCAACGAGACGGAAAGCATGAGTTATTCAAAAAGACATAACCTAAACACGAAGGAAAAATGTGACCGGCTTGCGAGTGAAACATTTACAAGCTCGCGTTAATACAGAAGAAAAGGAACAAGTACAATTGTTTCATGTCTTCACGTGATCGAAAGATGACGGTTCAGTTAGCAATCAGAATTATTTACCATTTTACGAATGATTTATCTGCAACATCGAAAATCTTCAAAATATATCGTGGTCGGTGGAGAGGACATCTATCGACAAAAACTGGGACAAACCGCGAACGCGTAATACATACATATGATAATACGATTTTACTCGAAATCGAATACAATTAGTAAAAATTTTCATGTAAATAAAAAAAATATACATATTTGTACAATAACAATCTTTATTCGATTATTTTTACAAATGTATATAGTTCTTAAGCATCTCCATCTATCAATGGAATTCACAATGCTACGTGCAAAACTAAATGCACAAAATTATTACACAATCTTGATATAAGTTCATTTTAAGTTTTCAGTCCTGGTACTCTGTATAGAAATTCTCCGTCACAGTCGTAATAACAATCTTTTATCCTGTACGTCATGCCTTTTTTATACACGTTTTTAGGAATTTTTATATGCTTCGTATAATTGAAATCTGCATCCATATATGAATTTCGTTCTTTTACATAAGTATCCAAACTCACATTCTCGTTTTCCAGTCTGGTTATCACCGATTCACTTTCATCTGCTGTAACATTTACTACACTTCCGTCACACGGATTTTTTGTAGTATTAACACTTGTTTCTCCAGTGTCAGTATCTTCCACAGTATTGGACGATAGATTACTTAGATTCTCCAAATTCTTAGTTTCTATATATTTTTTATAGGTATTCACCAAGGTTACTTTTTCTTCGTAAGGAATCTTATCTGGATTATTTAATTTCTTCTTCAAGAACTCTTCAAAAACTAGTGTTTCCTCTTCTATGTTGTACTTTTTTGTTTCACGCGCTTTTCTATTTACAAAGTCATTGTCTGTTTCAAATACTAATCTTTCTTTCTCCTCTGACGTGTTGGTTCTGCTCTTACCATTCTGTAAGGTAATTAGCTTGTCTTTCATATTTGATCTTTCACTGTGCTCCTTTCCATTCGTCGTATCATTGCTCGTTTTGTCAACTAATCTTGTATTTTTCTCTCCTGTTGTCTCAGATTCCTTCCCATCCTTACTTGCACTATCCTGCGAGGAAATTAATATCTTATTTTCCATGGTAGATTTCTTACCAACAGAATCTGTTATAATACTACGAAAGAATAAACTTTTAGGCTTTGGAAGTTCTATCTTTGGTAATACGTATTTCTCTGCCAAAGTCTCCCTGTTGGATAAAATAATTTTCCTGTTTTTGAACTTCATTAAGTGCTCCTCTAAGATCGGGTCCACTGGTAATTGGCCAGTTTTAAATTGTTTCCAATTTTTAACTACTTTATTATCGTACGCAAGTATCCTCTCCACTGACTTTGGTTCCCATTTAGCTTTCAAAATCTTTCTTATGGTGTGAGGTAAAGCTGGAAAACTTTCACTGAGTCTTTCGGGTGTCCACTCATTGGGGTCTTCTCCGTGTAGTTTTCTTATCTGATCCTTTTCGACATAGGTAAGGAAATTTGGCTCTACTTCTTTGAAATATTTACTTCTAACAATGCGACGCTTCAACAGTTCACGATCCTTCTCTCTCTGTCTGAAAATCATATTGGAAATGTTAAATAGCTTAAGCTACGTAAAATATAATTCGATATTTAGCTTGTATATACCTATCGTAATCTGCATAAGAATCCATAATGTCTCCCAGATCAGTTTCATACACCCCTACGTCATCTTGATCGAACTCTTCAAGATCGTCTTCATATTCTTTATCATTTTCTTTCTTCGTTAGACGCATTTTTCCTCGTACTCCAGCCACCGTGTGTCTAGGTTTAGTTACATATGTCCTCAACAGCTTGAACGTTATTACTCTAATGTTATTCATCTTCACTCATTCAGTTTTCTTTATGCCATCATATTATCTTCTTATTTTTGTCAATGTTATTTAAAAATCATTACATTCACATATGTAAATATTGAAGTGAAGGAACGCATGTGAATTTTGTCAACCATAATTCTCACAATCAGGCATATTTGCAATCACGAAGAGACAATATCTTTTATTATCTTGTTTCGTTAAATTTTTATTCTGTGCAATTAAATTTCTAAAATTAAATTTCTAGCAAGATTTGCAAATATTAACGATCAAAGTACAATTTCTTTATTACTCTACGTTCGTGTCTTAAGGCCGGTTCGCAAAGAAACAGTTTCATTTACTTTTTGATTAAGCGTATTAAAATTGGATTTAAAAGATCGTATCTCTAGCTATTTAGCTTATTAATCATATTTTTTATTCGTATGATTCTTAAAACATATTTTATAAATAACGTACGATTAAAATACTGTTATAAATGATGTATGATTCTTAAAATATAACAATATTATGGGATAATTTTAGTTTTGTTAAAAGACGCCAGGTAATGTTGTAAGTCTATGACTCACGTTAGTTTCCGATCTACGCTTCTTATATAACATGGTAGAAATAAATCGTCGGAAGTGGAATAGAAGTGCTTGATACTATGGTTATTGATTTATGAGGAGCGGAATTATCTATCAACATCGTACCTAAGGTTGAAAATATTTCCAGTTACAAGGTGAAATAACGTTATTTACGTTGTCCCGTACTTGAGAATTGTAATATTTTTTTATTCTACATTTAATCTCGCGTTCGAAAGTTCTCTTTATATACATGTTGCAAAGCTTCTTTATTTCCATTAGTTAAATTTTAATTACACACGTGTTGCGAATTTATAATTTTTATGAATGTTTTTTTGTTGTTTTTTTGTTCTTTCGACTAAATTTGTATTTATTCAAAAAGAATCCAAAAAAGTTTTGTACTCGGTAAGATTGAGGTTCGCGTTGTTTCACACTTTTATTTCCTTCCTACTGTCTTCTTTTTTTATGTGAAATTATTATAGTAATCTTGTATCGTTAAATATGTTGGATTTTATTTTCTTTTTATCACAAAAAAGTATCAATTTATTAGAAATTTATCTGTACATCTTTCAGAATGGATATAGATTCTTCGTTTTAATGAAAAACAACACATTTTTCTACTATTAATGGTTTGATTGAAGAATACAAGAAAAAGAGAAGGAACTGCAAAAATGTATCTGTACAATTTGACTCTTCAACGTGCCACGGGTATCACTCATGCAGTGCATGGTAATTTCTCGGGTAGTAAAATGCAAGAGATTTTGGTTTCACGTGGCAAGTCGTTGGAGTTGTTAAGACCTGATCCAAACACAGGGAAGGTTCATACTCTGTTAACTGTAGAAGTGTTTGGAATCATAAGATCTTTAATGGCTTTCCGATTGACTGGTGGTACAAAAGACTATATCGTTGTTGGATCTGATTCTGGACGCATTGTAATTCTGGAATACATTCCTGCCAAAAATGTGTTCGAGAAGGTACATCAAGAGACGTTTGGCAAGAGTGGATGTAGACGGATCGTACCTGGACAATATTTAGCCATAGATCCAAAAGGAAGAGCTGTAATGATAGGTAATGCACAATTTAATAATTACAAAAATTTTATAAATATAATTGCATATCTTGTACCAAGTGATTATTTTTTTGTCCGTGTTTCAACTGATTAACATTGATTATGAACAATCTTGATGATGGCAGATTTTAGTTACAACCATATTGGTGGATATTGTCGAAATGCGATTCACAAGGAAAATATGTTCATTTCAGGTGCAATTGAGAAGCAGAAGCTTGTTTACATTTTAAATAGAGATCCGGAAGCTCGTCTTACAATTTCATCACCTTTGGAAGCACATAAGAGCAATACGTTGGTTTATCATACTGTGGGGGTAGACGTGGGTTTTGAAAATCCTATGTTTGCCTGTTTAGAAATTGATTATGAAGTAATATTTTAATATTTTAATATCAAGAAAAAAGAATATATACGTATAGTATAGTAATAAATTGGTCTACATATTTTAGGAAGCTGACAGCGACCCTACGGGAGATGCGGCAATAAAGACACAACAAACGTTAACTTTGTACGAACTTGATTTGGGTTTGAATCACGTTGTACGCAAGTATAGCGAACCTCTGGAAGAGCACGCAAATTTTCTTGTTTCCGTTCCGGGCGGGAACGATGGACCGAGTGGCGTTCTTATTTGCTCTGAGAACTATTTGACGTACAAAAATTTAGGAGACCAGCACGACATTCGTTGCCCTATTCCGCGAAGACGTAACGACTTGGACGATCCCGAGAGAGGCATGATATTCGTGTGTTCTGCTACTCATAAGACTAAGAGCATGTTCTTTTTCTTGGCTCAAACGGAACAAGGAGATATTTTTAAGATTACACTCGAGACAGACGAAGACATGGTGACTGAAATTAAATTGAAATACTTCGATACTGTACCTGTTGCGGCAAGCATGTGCGTTTTGAAAACTGGTTTCTTATTTGTAGCTTCCGAATTTGGCAACCAGTAAGTATAATGTTTGAAGATATGAATTACATTTCATTGTATTACGATTAATTTTGTTTCTTTTTTTTTTTTGAAGTTACCTTTACCAAATTGCACATTTAGGAGATGATGACGACGAACCGGAATTTAGCTCTGCCATGCCATTGGAAGAGGGTGACACGTTCTTTTTTGCACCGAGGCCGCTTAGGAATTTAGTATTGGTCGATGAAATGGACAGTTTATCGCCGATAATGGCGTGTCAGGTAGCTTCTTGTAAACAGTATTAACAGAAAGTTAACTAATTGAACTTGCATTAGAATATCGATGCACCTTTAAGTAGAGAATTAATTATTCACGTGTTCTTTTTCTATAGATAGGTGCAATAGCAAACTATTTTTAGTCGCCTTCAATTTGTCTTTGCAAATTGAAGTTGAACCTAAGAATTACAAGTGCAAATGATAATTATGATAGCCTCGAAATAAATTTTTTCAATAAACTTGCAGTATAATTTGTTATTTCACGTAGGTAGCTGATTTAGCAAATGAGGATACTCCAGAATTATATATAACATGTGGTAGAGGGCCTCGATCTACATTGCGAGTATTACGACATGGTTTGGAAGTATCTGAAATGGCCGTCAGCGAACTGCCTGGTAATCCAAACGCTGTGTGGACTGTTAAAAGAAGAGTCGATGGTTAGTTTAAAAACATAGTTTGGCAGTAGTTGTTTGCATGTTTTTTTCTCTTTTTCTTCTTTTTCCACTTTCATTATACGCTTAAGTGGTAGGGCAGATAAGTATTACCAGTTTTGTTTTATCTTCTGCATCGACAACGCACACTTTTTTTTTATTTTAATTACGATTACAATCTATCTACACATTATTTAATTTTAATATGAAACAGTTCCTTGTAATCGCTGTTATTTAAATTCAGTTACATTAAGCTGGAATATTATTTAAACAAGAGAGGAATATTTTTGACTGTATGAAAAAAAAAGTTAATTTTTTAGATGTTTCTAGTAATTACAAAAATGAATAAGGTTAAAAAATTGTGGAGGTATTTAGAATAAGAGTTTGTTTTTGTAATTATCTTCATTCAAGAATTCTAAAAGACAATAAGAAATCAATAATTATTAAATTAACTCTCCCAAAGAGGAGGGATTGTTTCGTCACATACTCTGGCTGATTATTCTTTTAACTCTACAATTTTTCAATGCAAAAACAAAATGCAAAAGAGAACAAGAAAGTTGATTTTGTAAATGATACTAATGAATCTGGTGGCTTGATACACTCTTATCAAACACCAGTTCTCTCTTTCAGGCTACTGGCATGCTATTGGTTGAACTACAGAACACAGAAAGTGACAGAAAGGTAAGGACTGTCAAAATTGCCGGGGATTAAAGAAATTGAATTTGCATCAAAAAAAAAAAAAAAAAAAAAAAAAAATCGTCTGCTATTTGCGTGTAGGATGAAAAAGAAAGAAAGAAAGAACAGCGTGTTTGACCATCCACGAAGGAACGATCTCTCTCTTTTATTAGATTTCGTTTTTATACCTTCAATTTTTGTTAGATATTCAGAGTGAGCTTTGTAATTTTGCTTACAGAGGAGTATGATGCTTACATCATAGTGTCCTTCGTCAATGCTACTCTTGTACTTAGTATCGGAGAAACGGTAGAGGAAGTGACTGATTCTGGATTTCTTGGCACTACACCAACACTGAGTTGTTCCGCATTGGGAGAAGATGCCCTAGTCCAAGTACGTTGTTTGATCATGTAGTTAGTTTTTTCGATGCACTACGGTATCTCCGGCTCCTGGTCGACCACGAGTCGGTCGCAATAAATAGTGCTATATTGTACAGAGTTTTCGCATCGTTGAGTGTTTAGATAATCGTTCTAAACATGTCTGGTAAATGAAACTCGACACAATCGCCACTGCTGAAGCTATTCTCTCCATTACTGTTTTCAATTCCCTCCTGGTAACTTTGTTTTACTCTGTTTAGGTATATCCTGATGGGATACGTCACATTCGAGCAGACAAACGTGTGAACGAATGGAAAGCTCCTGGTAAAAAGACGATAGTGAAGTGCGCAGTGAATCAACGACAAGTTGTGATTGCACTCACTGGAGGAGAGTTGGTATACTTCGAGATGGATACCGTATGTTTTACTAGATTCCCGTTTTATACTCGTCACTTTTCAATCGCATTGTTTGTTCTCTCTGCGATGCTAATTGCTCTCAGAGACGTAAGAGATGCGTAAAATATTTCACTTTTTTCATCTCGAATAGTGAAATATATATCGATTATTTACCTAAACTGGATGAGAAGTGGACAACTCGTATGATCTTCCATTTTTTCAAATTTAATAACTTTTCGCCACTTTGCATTTCCCAGACGGGCCAGTTGAACGAATATACGGAACGAAAGAAAATGCCGTCGGAAGTGATGTGCATGGCTCTCGGCAACGTGGCAATTGGCGAACAGAGATCGTGGTTTTTGGCCGTCGGTCTTCAAGACAATACAGTAAGGATTATTTCCCTGGATCCTTCGGATTGTTTGGCACCAAGGAGTATGCAAGCTCTACCGGCAGCCGCAGAAAGTTTATGCATCGTCGAAATGGGTGCCAAAGATGCGAACAATTCCGAGGAGCTGTCGCCTCAACAATCCAGTCTTTACTTAAACATAGGTAGCCAAGTGTAATTGTATGTGTAATTATGTTTGTTACTTGTACCGTACTGATCAAACGTATCGTCGTAGGTTTGCAAAATGGTGTTTTGCTAAGAACAGTGTTGGATCCCATTTCGGGTGATCTAGCGGATACACGAACGCGATACCTGGGCTCCCGAGCCGTTAAATTGTTCAGGATAAAAATGCAGGGCAATCAGGCGGTGCTGGCAATGAGCAGCAGATCGTGGCTGAGTTACTATTATCAAAATCGTTTTCACTTAACGCCACTGTCGTACGAGAGTCTGGAATTCGCCTCGGGCTTCAGTTCCGAACAGTGCCCGGAGGGAATCGTTGCCATTTCGACGAACACGCTTCGGATTCTCGCCCTTGAGAAACTCGGCGCGGTGTTCAATCAGATCAGCTTCCCTCTGGAGTACACGCCGAGGAAATTCGCGATTCACTCGGACTCCGCCCACCTGATAATCATCGAAACGGAGCACAACGCTTACACGGAGGAGACGAAGCAGCAGAGAAGGTTACAAATGGCGGAGGAGATGCAAGAAGCCGCAGGAGCCGAAGAGGCTGTGGTAGCGAGAGAACTGGCGGAGGCTTTCTTGTCTGAAGAGCCGAATGAAGCTGTGTTTGGCGCGCCAAGGGCCGGGCCAGGTTTATGGGCGTCTTTAATAAGGATAATAGCTCCTACAACAGGGCAAACGTTCGAAGTGCATCGACTTGAACAGAATCTAGCTGCTCTGTGGTGAGAATATTCAATATTCTTGATCTTAAACAAATAATAAATGTTCAGAGGTACGAGAAGTTATTCCTTTTTCTTTTTATGGATGTATGTTATTAGTTTGAGCCTGGTGAAGTTTGGTAACCAGGGAGACCAGTTTCTCATTGTTGGTATAGCGAAGGAATTCCAGCTGAATCCAAGAGTCAGCAGCGGAGGTTTTCTATACACGTACAAGTGAGTATGTTTTACTTTGATACATTTGAAAAAAGATAAGAGACGCCGAACGATTTTTGTGATGAAAAACACACACATCTCTGTAACGTAATTTGATGAAATACCTGCAGTTCTGAAGTCTATGTTCAACTTACGTAGAGTTATATAATTATTAAAAAAAGGAATACGAAAGCAAATCTTTTTTTTTTTTTTTTTTTTAGAGTAAACGGTGACTGTAGCAATCTCGAATTGATCCACAAAACCACTTTGGATGAAGTACCTCTGGCCATATGTCCTTACCAAGGAAGGGTGTTGGTCGGTGTCGGTAGAATGTTACGTCTGTACGACATGGGGAAAAAGAAATTGTTGAGAAAATGCGAGAACAAACATATTCCCAACGCTGTTGTCTCCATCAACGCGATCGGGCAACGAATTTACGTGAGCGACGTTCAGGAATCCGTGTATGCTGTCAGGTATAAACGTCAAGAGAATCAGCTCATCGTGTTCGCCGACGATACGCACCCAAGGTGGATAACGACAACGTGCGTGCTAGATTATGACACCGTTGCTACCGCTGACAAATTTGGGAACATTGCTGTTGTAAGTAATAACGCTAGAATCACGTTGTCTTGATAATCAAATAAGCGCGCGATAAAACTATCTGGACAAATCGTGTAAATTCGTCACATTGTTTCTCCATATAGATACGTTTAGCAAGTGGAATTAACGACGACGTGGACGAAGATCCAACTGGGAACAAAGCCTTATGGGACAGGGGTTTGTTGAACGGGGCCAGTCAAAAGGCGGACACAGTTGCTTGCTTTCACGTTGGCGAAACTGTTATGTCATTGCAAAAGGCGACTCTTATTCCCGGCGGTTCCGAGAGTTTGGTGTACACGACACTAAGCGGGACTGTTGGCGTTCTCGTCCCGTTCACGAGTCACGAGGATCACGATTTTTTCCAACATTTAGAAATGCACATGCGCTCGGAGCATCCGCCACTATGCGGGAGAGATCATTTGTCGTTCAGGTCGTACTACTATCCGGTAAAGAACGTTATAGACGGGGATCTTTGCGAGCAATTCAATTCCATCGAACCAGCGAAACAGAAAAGTATATCTGGTGATCTCGAACGAACATCTTCCGAAGTATCAAAAAAACTCGAGGATATTCGTACGCGATATGCTTTCTAATTTTTTTTTTTTTTTTTTTTTTTTGAATATAATTTATTGTCGAATTTATCACGAATTTGCATTCCGTTTTTGTAAATTTAACCTACTTTTCGTAATGACGAATGATCAAATCATTTGTGAAGAAAAAAGAAAAAGTAAACACTGCGTACATATTGTGATGGTAGAAGATCGTAAGCGAGAATTATTTAGGTTAAAAGGAAAAGTAGTTTATTTCTGATTGAACGATATTTAAATTAATTACGAAATTGTTTTGGCCCGTGTAAATTTTTACTTTATGTGCTTATCGTTCGGTTCGCGTTTAAAGAAACTAATAACACGAAGATTTTTTTATTAATTTAAAGTTGCTGTATGTCCGATTGATTTTCTAAGACTAAATGTATATATATGTCGAATGTGTACGTGTATGCTACATGCTCGAAACGAAACTACAAATTTTAAGAAATATAGTACACTTTTGTCACAATAATATTGAAAACGTTCTAAGAATTTTTTTTATTCTTTCAATTAGCTTGTTAGTACGACGAGGCGTCGCGCAATAATTTATTTAGTTCATGTTTGTCACAGTTTAGCGCGGGGAAAAAAAAAGGCTAAAATTGAATCTTCTGATATCCAGCGAAGTGAAAAATAGAAAACACCTCGGCGACCTATTTCAGCATTATAAATACTGTATGTGCACAGGACTGCACCACACACTGTCTCAACTAATTCCTTCGACTAAAAATAGATAATGGTCAATTTTTACGCTCGAATCGCGCGCAGACAGATCTTTGAATAATTAATCAATCAATTTTACGAAGAATAAAAGAATTACACGTACGACACCTGGTTTTTAGATTTTTAAAGTGCGCGACATTTTATCTGCAAAAAAGAAAGAAAAAAAAGAAAAAGCAGAAACGTGTCGGTTCTTCTCGTCGTCTTTAAAAATATTTTCATCGTATGTACGATGCATATAGTTGCAGCAGCAATAAGACACGCTGTATTAAATAAATTCCCGAAAGAAACGGAACGAAATTTCACAATTCGTCGAAATTTTACGCAGAGCAATATATAGATTTGCAACGCATCATCGTTCCCCTTTCTGCGAGCATTTCGTGAGCTCATTTCTTTCCTACGCTATTGCTTCTCCTGCCTGTGTGCATCCCTTTCGACCTACAATTCGTCGTCAATAGCGCTCAGGGTTGTAGCTCGTATTTTCCTCGTCGATCTTCGAAGCTCGACGAGGTTAATCCGCATGCCGAGGCGTATTGAGGGTACGACGCGACGTTATTACCCTCGTTTAACCTTCAAACTACAAGTAGGTTACAGGGTACGAAGTTTACGTCCCGTTCGAAAGAAAGATAGAAAGAAAGAAAAAAAAAAGAAACACATGCAAAATACGTTAATAGGATTTCAGTGGCGTTGCATTCGAATATCGAATCGATAGATGAATCATTATTGACACTCGTCGTCCTTTCCTCTCGACAGTTTAAAAAGAAGAAAAGAAAATCAGAGAAAGCTAGAATCCGTGTTTTCTTTTTTTTTTTAATTTGTCATTTATTCCGTGGTTGCACTTTCAAGTTTCGAAATGCCGAAAAATGTCGTGGACCAGCAAAATTTCCAAAATACTCGAGTCGAACGAATTTATATTTCGATTATATCTGCTAGACTTTCACGCGTAACTTTCATTTTCAGTTACGTGCAATAGCAAAGAGCAGGGGACTAAACACGTTTGGGATCGGTAACCGGTGTTTCTATTTCCCCCCCCCCCCCCGGGGTGAATTTTAAACGATCCGAACAACTGAACGATTATTATTACGAACGAAACGAGCGACGTTTGCTTTCGTTTTTAATCGCAGAATTATTATTAGGTGTTCGATAAAAAATTCTTTACACGTGACACGTTATCGGATGAAACGCGTAAAAAGAAAAAGGAGGAAACGTGGCCGGTGGCCTGTTAGCGGGAGGCCAGGCGTGAGCGGGTATCGGGATCGGTAGTTACGTCAGTGCGGTAGGTACGCAGCGGTGGTTTAGGGCGTCGAAACGGAGAGAAAAGGACCGAACGGGGCGATCGATGCATTGAGGCGCCAGGCCCCTGAGCTCAGCCCCGTTTCGTTTCCATCACCCTTACCCCGGTATGCCCTGCAGCAAAGCTGCCCTCCGGGCTTTTCTCTTTACCGTGCAGTTGCGCATCAACCATTTCACGGTGTAGAGCTGCGACTTCGGTCACTGGACTTTCCGCCTCTCGGTGTAAACGTTACCCTCTTCTCTCGTGCGAGCTCTCTCTCTCATTCTCTGTTGTGACACACGACACGATCGTCGTCGTGTCGTCTCTCCGCTGAGTGCGCGATACACACGTTCCGGCAGGGATAAAGAAACGAGAAAGGACGAGGAAAGATAAGGGAATAGCTCGCGTGACCGAATTTCCATTCTTACGCGAAACTGTAATATTCAACGAGCCAGGTACAAGGTCGATCTCGTTGGTGATGTTGATTAATTAACAGTGTTCGTTGTTGGAATTATGTCGGCTGTCGTCGCCGTCCGGGATCACGGTTTGGACGTGCTTGAACCAGTTTCCGGGCACACGATCCCCCGAGTGTAGAACTTCGATTCGGTGTCATCGATTCCAGGCTTGCTGTTGTGATGTTCGTTTCACTGACAGACGATTATGGTAAATGGTTTCGCATGTTATTATCAAGTCGGAGGACGTTTCCCCTCGAAACGCAACCGTTTTCACACGTTCAGGACCCTCGTTGCAATGGATCCTTGCAAAAACGTTGACATTATCAGTTTTCCTTTTTTCTTTTCTTTTTTTTTTCTTTTTTTTATTAAAATTATTCGTAAAAAATGAATAAGACTCTCATTTAGCGACAGACTGTGCGGCAAGTTATTTATGCAATTTCGTACTTTGACGAGTGAAAGAAAATCGGAAAATAAATTTCCATTAAACGTAGTGTTTTATATATATTTCTCTGTGTCAAAGCATTTTTCTACATTCGGTATTCAATAACAATATTATATCGCTATCGTTCTATGTTCTATCTATATATTGTTTCTTATCACGCGTCAATGTATAAACAGTCTGCAGTCCAAGTGTTATTTTACCCATAATTCGTGACATTTGAGATTAACCATAGGCATTATCGAGGTTTAAAGTTATCCACGTTAAATGTGTCTTAATTCGCGCGTGTTTTGATATCGAGGACATCGGCGAAAGATATATTGTAAATTACACGTCTTGATAGATAGAAAATGATTTCAGACACAGACGAGTTGACGAAAGCAAAGGGCACATCGGAAACCAGATTTTATCTCTGAAAACGATACAGATATATATACCAACTGCACGATTCGTTTCAACGAGAAGTTGCTCGTGATAGAACTCGTCGCTTAATGCAGCAACGGTGTCTTGTTGTCTCTGCTTTTCATTAGCATCGCGCGTACACGTTTGAAACAGAAAAGGAAAAGCAAAGGAAAAAAAGGAAAAACGGCAATCGCGAAGATAAGTCGATCCAGATGAAAAGATTTCACGTGTGAAGTGCATCTTTGTGACATCGTGTGCAAATATATCGCGTAACATCTCGACGATTGGAATGGATTGTTTACCGGTATACTTTCCGGCCTTTGTGCACGGTATAGTCTAAAGTGTTTGATTTAACCTGTTCACCTATTTTGGTAAATGGCTCTTGTCCCTGTCTCCCCCGTTTCACGCGACACCGTGTCCTATAAATGTGATTGAGAATTGATTGTTAATATCTCTGGTGGAAGTGGAGGTTGAACGATTCTTCAAATCAAATTTACTTCCGTAAAGAGTGGAGAACAACATCGTGCAATTCATCGGATCGTGTCACGAAACATTGCTCTAGAGAAAAAAGCATATCATTGGAATGTTATTTTCTCATTTTTTCGTACGTTGATACTTCAAAATTAACAACGTCGATCGTTTCAGATTTTCTGCAACGCTGGACGGTTCTAGAGCAAACTCTGAAGCTCAATTTTCGATGAACTCGTGTGTATTCATTCGTCGATTCAGAGACGAACGATTTTGTCGAACACGTTCCATCATCGGTGTTTCATCACACGTGTTTAAAAGTACATTTTTAAAAGTACCAACTGTGGAAACTGAACTCAAATAGAAAGTTATAGGTGGAGGATAAATAACGATATCCTTCCAATAAAAAAATTGTGTTAGTTTTCATATTTTGTAAGCACGCGTTGTCCTCTTGTGCAGAATATGAAAAAGCGCGCCAGGTTTGAAAGTGTCGCAAAAATAATTCGTGAAACGATAGATGACACGTTTAAAAGTACATTTTTATACCAATTTGGTACTTTGAAAGGGACAATTTAAGCTGTGGAAACTGAAACCTAAATACAAAGTTATGGGAGGAGATTAAATAACGATATCCTACTAATTTAAAAAAATTGTGTTACTTTTCATGTTTTGTAAGCACGCGTTGTGCAGAAAATATGGAAAAGCGCGCCGGATTTGAACGTGTCAGAAAAAAAAAACTCGTGAAACGATAGATGACAAGCAAGCATAAAGTCCAATCTGCTAGTTGTTAACTTTTTAGTTGCGAGTGACGAGTACACTCGTCATGCGAGAAAAGTAATTACAATTTGTTGCTTAAATTAAATTTTTTGTGGAAAGTAAAACGTATTTGTAAATTTTAGACATTTTAGAATATTTTGAGACTAGACTCGACTAGTTCTTTTTACTTTTATCATTTCTGAATATTTTCTTGCTACGATCGCGCTTGTGTGCTCGTTACACTGTGCGACAAAGTTTATAATAATAATAATTATTATTATTATCTTAATTATTGATTTTTCAAATCTTTATAATTTAATTCAATTTTACAGCAGCTGCATGTGCCCTGTGTTTGACAAGAATCGTCATCGCGACACAATATAGATGCATACTTTTAACGCTAGAACTACCGACGACTGAAACATAAAATTTCCACCAGAGACGTTACAGTAGAGGAAACAGAAGATCTTTTTAATAGAATACTAGTTTTTATTTAAGTATTTTGTTAAGAATCATGTCCCCAAGAATACACTGTTTTGTATCTATATAAGATGCGTAGCAAAAATGTTCAAATGGTCATCTTGACCATTTTGGTAGTTTTAGTGTTAAGAAACCATAGCTAAGAGGTTAAAAATTTCTTGATACCGGAACGACCAAGGACTAAAACATAGTATAAAATTTTCATCAGAGATATTAAAGTGAGAAAAGAAAAAAATAGAAAAACTGTAAAATACCACGCACGAGCTTTTACTTGTGTATTTTATAAAAAATCATTTAAATATCTAAACATACACCGTTTGGTGTTGCATACATCTGTAATGCATCTAAAATTCAACAAAAATTATGAATCAATCATTCTGATCTCAATACAGTTGTGGTGTAAAACAACCCTAGACAGAGTGAAAAAAAGTGTGAACGAACGTTCTTTTTCTTTTGTTTCCCTCAGGAGATAGCTGATGCCGGAGGTGGTCACAAGCGACTTCGTGTAACTGTTCTAGTTCCGTTCATACTTCTGTTCGGTTGGACAGACCGCGTGGCAGCTGGCGATTGCGGTCTGGCCGAGTTAACTTGCCGGGATGGGCATTGTGTGCCGATTGACGCGTACTGCAACGGACGAGATGATTGCGGGGATAACAGTGACGAGCCGACGATGTGCACACCCTGTAATCGCACGTATCACGGACGGGAAGGACGCACGTACAAATTGGATCTTCCGAGACCGAGCGAGGAACGGCTGCCATTCCTTTGTCATTTAACGTTCACCGCTGCTGGCCAGGGGTACGGTGAACTCGTGCAACTGTTGTGGGACGCGTTCAGCGTTGGCAGAGTGGACCCGAACACCGACAGCTTCGTCACTAGCTGCCCCGAAGGATCGTTGCAACTGGCAGAGCTCGGCAGACACTTTACCGGTGGCTCGTGGTGCGGCGTCGGCGAGGGGAAGGCCTCTTACTATAGCGAGACCAGCACCGTCACCGCATCCATACGGCTGTTTCACGCGCCGTCTAGCGTACCGTTCGAATTTCGTCTGAGGTACAGGTTCGTGGCGCGTAACGAGGCGGTGGCCCGACTGGGCAAGCCTGAGCTTCCGATCGAGAGGGGCTCCCCCGTGCCGGGCACTTACTGCTCGAGGAACTTCTACGAGTGCCACCTGAAACAGTGCAGGCTGCAGAGCCCCAACTATCCCGGCGAGTACCCGAGGAACGCCAGCTGCTCGATAACCATAAGGCAGAAGGAGGTGCCCACCTGCAAGCACGCGATGATCTCGGTGAAGTCGACGCCAGGCGGCCCGGTCGGCGTCACCACTGCCAACAGCACTCTGAGCGTGTGGCAGGACTGCCCACCGGAGAAGGACCATCTCATCTTTCGAGATGGCGTCAGGCCCGAGGATCTCGTTCTGTTGGTCTACTGCGGCGGGCCACTGCCCAGAATCACTGCCAGGGGACCGACGATGCAGGTGGAGTTCCGAAGTTCGCCGATCGCCATCCCCCTCGGCGCCTCCGCCCTCAGGCTCGAGCTCGAGATACAGGTGGTTTACGTGGACTCGGACGGCCTCGAGTACGCCAAGGGGCCCCAGGGCTGCCACTTCTTCGTGAACGGCACCAACAAACGTAGCGGCGTGCTGAGAGCGCCGCTGCACGCGCTCCCGCCCAATTCCAGCTGCACCTGGAACATCAAGGGATCAGCCGGCGACCGTGTGTGGATCTACTTCTCCTCGTACTCGCAGCGGGACCTGACCGGCAGCGTCGAGAGCAACGCCAGCTCCCAGTCCGACGTGCCGTGCGCGATCAAACTGATATTCTGGGACGGCACGCCGGCCACCGGCCTCCCGATGGCCACGCTTTGTGACGACACGCCCAAGCTCTGTGCACACGCGGCCCTAAGGAACGTCACCAGAAGCACCAGGCCGTGCACGCAGGACGAGAGCTACATCACCGTAACGCCATCTCTGACGTTGCGAATGGAAACGTTGCTGGGCACCGCGCTTCACACCGTTAACTTTAACGTAAGCTTTGACCACACTTCGCCAAGCACCACCTCGTAACACGTCGAAAATACCCTCGAGGCGTGTCACCGATTTTGACGAAATTTCGCGTAAATGTTGTTGTTCTCGGGAGAAATAGTCGACACGAATCTTTTTGTTTCTTTTTTCTTTTTTTTTTTTTCTTTTTTTGGCTGGTGATTTCGGAGAGATTCGAGGAGAAAGCGGACACCGTTGACACGTTCAACGATTTTTGACGATGGATCTTTTCATTCTTACGATGGAACGCGCCGAAGTTATAGTCATTGGTTTTCCACGAAATTTGGCTTTAAGCTCTCTCGAAAAAGAAAAAAAAATATCTGACACGTATTTTTTCGACAATTGTCGATGTCGAAGGGATGAAAACTACTTTCAAAGTTGGCATATACTTTGTCAAATATCTCGGAAATTATTCAAGATATAGCATTCAGGGTAAATTAGATGTTTTTTAACGGCGAATTAAATGATGCACGCCATATTGCAAAAAAATCATTTATTTAAACAATATGTTGAGAAAATCGTATTTGTTGTAAGTTTTTCCAAGTAAATGTTAATATATTTCCTTGGACATTTGTTTACGAAAACTATATATATATGTATATATATATATATATATATATATATATATATGAAGCATATATATATGAATGGTATGTATATATATATATATATATATGAAGAATATATATATGAATGGTATAACATGGTATATATATATATATATGGTATATATATGTTTATATATGGTATATATATATGTTTATATATGGTATATATATGTTTATATATGGTATATATATATTGTTATATATTATATATTATATATATACCATGTTATGGTATATATATATATATATATATATGAAGCATATATATATGAATGGTATATATATATGAAGCATATATATATGAATGGTATGTAGGTATATATATATGAAGCATATATATATGAATGGTATGTATATATATATATATATATATATATATACATATGTTACGGATAAATTGGAATCTTGATTTTTGGATTACGAAGAGATTCATTGTTTTCAAATCTTTCTCGCTGGACGTGCAAGCAGACGCATTATGCGTCGCGTCATTGGCCTCGATTCGACGACGCCATGTTTCTTTAAACAAGTGTCTTCTTCTGATTATTTGTTAACAAATTTTTTAACAAATCAAGACCTACGTAAGGTTGGGAACTACTTTGGCCAATTCTGTAACGAAAACTCAATTCCTGATTCACACGTGAAAACCTTGATAGAGAATTTATCTCTTCAATAAATAAATCAGAGCTACGTTTCTTCTGCCTTTTGAAGAAAAATCTGTTCGTCGCTGTCGCTGTCACTACGCTCTTCAAAAATTATTTTGAATCCTTGATTGCAAACAAAATGATCTCGTAATTAATTAAAACGTAATTGAAACTATTTCGTAATTATATCGAATAATTATTATTCGAAATCAGTCGCAATACACAGCGTTATCCCGACTATTTATTAACTCGCACACTTGTTGATGCATATTATTGCCACAAAAATACACCGCGAGCCTCGACCGTTATTCTGCGCGAATAGGTTAAGATAATTGTATCAACGTACCTGGTGGTTATTACTCTGTACTCTAATTTTTACACCAGTCAAGAGAATGCTAAATATTTCACAGAGTAGAGATGGGGATAGCTCAGTCGGTAAAGCGTCAGACTCTTAATCTGAGGGGGTACAGGGTTCGAGGCCCCCTGTTCGGGCGAAAAAAAGACATTGTCCTTTAGGGAACACAACGGCACGGGAGAGCTCTGCTTTTTAAAAAAAGTTCCGGGAGCTCTCCCAATGTGTGGAATACTACTACGGCCATCGTGGAAAAAAAAAAAAAAGAAAACAGTCATGGGGACTGTCGACAGAAGTGAAAACTTAAAACTGTGAAGTAACAGTGGTTTTCTTTCAAATTAATTGTAGTATCAAAAATTAAAATTTAATAATTTGTAAATTAAAATTATTAACATTAGTCTGGTTTTCACATCTATCGACATACCGAGCAACAATTATAGATTTTTATATGGTTTATTTATTAGTCAAAACATACGATGGGCTGCGCAAGTACAAAATATAAATACAACTTAATTGAAATAATAATTAATATACACTTGTATTATTTATACATAGTATTTGTATTTACATAAATTTCAATGAACTTAATTTTCAACTTCAATTATTTTCATTGTTTGCATCATTATCATCGTTAATTTCAACAATACTCATTTCATTGTATTCTAAAAAGCATATAATAGGCTTATGGTTACTAAAGTAAGAAACAAAAATGTTTGGAATTTATGTAAATATCGTGTAAAAACCGTATCGATCGTCGTTTTATGTTTTGTAGTACTGAGTTTTCGATCATTGGACATAGTCAAACCTAATGCTTCATTCAAAATTCAATTAATGGTGTATATATATATGAAGCATATATATATGAATGGTATATATATATATATATATATATATATATGAATGGTATATATATATATGTATGAATGGTATATATATATATGTATGAATGGTATATATATATATGTATGAATGGTATATATATATATGAAGCACATATATATGAATGGTATATATATATATATGAAGCATATATATATGAATGGTATGTATATATATATATGAAGCATATATATATGAATGGTATGTATATATATATATGAAGCATATATATATGAATGGTGTATATATATATATGAAGCATATATATATGAATGGTGTATATATATATGAAGCATATATATATGAATGGTGTATATATATATATATATGCTTTCACTGCTGGCCAAGCGCATTACGTCATTGCATGTCGGTGACGCGAACCCATAAGATTGTCCCCTACCAAAAATCGCTCAACGCGCCTAAAGAAGTTTGTTCACTTCAAAAATTGACCGATCTATTTTCTGTTCGCACGCAGGCACAGTACGAGTTCATATCGACCAGCCAAGTCGGCGAGCCCTGGGGTGACGGAGCATGCAGCAGAGTGTGGCGCAAAGTCCGAAGCGGCGAGGTGACCTCGCCGCGCGACGTACGCCTGTTCGGTAGGGGCGGCTCGCAAAAATTGGACTGTAGATACCGTATCGAGGCTAACGCGGACGAGAGGGTGCGGCTGACGTTGCACAACGTCAGCCTGGGCGAGTCGACGGTGTGCACGAGCGAGCCGGATCCCCACACCGGCCGACCACGTTGTGTTCAAGAAGTGGGCTCCCGAGAAGCTCGTTTAGTTTTGTACGAGGCGCCCTGGCGGGACGTCAAGCTTCCGAGAGCCTGTTTATGTGATAACACGTCGCATCTTCCATTGACGCACATCTCCTCGAGCACGGCGTTGGAGATCATGTTCCTCGTCGACCAGCAAACTCCGCACGAGGACTTCGAGACTCTCTTTTTCTACGCCAGCTTCGAGCTCGTCCGGGCGCGCGAGTGCCCCAGGAAACAGAGAGTACGCGGTGAAGGTTGCTATCATCTCGCTGCTCGACGTGTACAAAACCATGTATCCTCGCTAGTAAATTAGGAAATTCATCTAGAATGCTATTACATTTAAGCGTATTTAAAGCGTAGAAAAAGAGTATATTTATCGTGCGCGTGACGATGCGAAAATTATTCTTCGCCTAACATGAATAGTATTTAGAGGCAAATGTAACTGGTAAGAATATTGTTTTTTTTTTTTCATACAGTTATACTATTATAATTCGTATACAACTTATTTCATATAACTATGTATTGTTAACTAGAAATGTATATGTAACTATATTAAAATAGTTATAACTTATACATCTGTTATTAAATACATGTTAATACATATATTGTTAATAGTTAGATGTACTGTTAAATAGAAATATATATATAATTATGTGTATTTCTATTTAATATTTAATACATGTAACTATATGTATTTCTATTTAACAATACATATACTCTACATATACAAATAGTTATATGTATAGTTGTATGATAAAGACCCACCAATGGCTTTGAGAACTCCTAAAAAAATGACTTTGGAGAAAGAATATTTCTACCAGTTATTTCATAATATGGTTCACGTTTTTTTCATCGTCACAGTTCAGAAAAGATATTTAGTTGCTCACGCTTAAACAGACCACCCTGTATATAAATACAATTTGTTTCACCAAATTAGATCTTGAAATCTCAAGTGTACGGTTTTGTACTGATATTTTGTACCAGTAGCAGATCCTTCAATGTTATTATTAACCATCCCTTTTTCTTTTTTCTTTTTTCATACAGGTGGCGAATTGCGGTTCGTCGCTCCGCCGTTGTCGAGACCAGACATTTATTGCGAGGGACTTCCATGGCTGGTGGAGGCGCGCGAGAACCGATCTCTCTTCGTTTTAACCTGGGGCTGGTTCCTCCCCTTGGAGCCCACCCCGATAGCAGAGATGAGCGAACAGAGCAAGTGTCCAACGACCAACAGGATCCTCCTCTACTCCGGTTGGCCGCCAAAGCTTTTGAAAGTGGTGTGCCCCGCCGAGCCAGGCGCGCGAGAGTTCACCGTTCACGTGTTTTCCGAGGAGTGGCTAGGTGGCACCGACGAGGGTAAATGGCCAGGTCCGCCGCGACCGCCGGCGCTTTTGCTGGACTTCGTCGCGAGGGAGTCTGGCCAGGCTGCTGCCTCGTGGCTGGAGATCTCGAAGAGCAGAGCCGCGCTCCGTAGGCAGCTGCGTCTACCGGAGAGAGGCGTGGAGAACGAGACGTCGACGCACGGCGACTGCCCCCACAAATGCCCCGAACTGAGCGCCTGCATCGCCGCGAGCCTCTGGTGCGACGGGAGGGCTCACTGCCCGTCCGGGCACGACGAGGCGAATTGCGGCAACGGGGCGAAGTTACTTGGATTACTGCCTTCGGAAATGTGGCTGGTACTAGCTGGTGTCGCTGGGATTATCGCTGCCTTTGCGTGCTTCTTCGTGGTGCTGATTAGCAGGTATCACAGGGGGCAGGGTGAGGGAGAGATTAATCGAGCCCTTCAGAAGATCACACTGATCAATCCCGTCCACGAAGTAAAGATACATTGATATATTTGTAAGATCAAACGTATGTATCTTAAATTCAATTATCTCCTGTGTAAACTATTTAAAGAATGTCTCAAGTGCATTATTTTCTGTTTTGAGAGGGCAGTAATTTGGTACACTTGGTTTTGGATAAAGGCATGTATATTATTGTATACTTGTCTTTAGATAGAGGCGTGTAGGAGATACGAAGGTCATTTCTATTTTTTTTTCAAGTATAATTATGTAATTTTCTTTTGCATCAGTCGACGCAGCAGGTCATTTTCTGTAAAAAAAAAAGAAGTATATTAACCTATGCGTATCGAAAAGCTTTATTATTTTAGGAGATATTTTAACTTGGATTTTATAAAATCTATAATATCGAAGAGGAGAAAGGACAAGAGCAGTATTCTTGTATTCATACTGTTCTTGTCTGTTATACATAGATTTTATAAGAAATATCTCCTAAACTAATGAATTTTAAACGTAGATAGGTTAATGCTTTTTTTTTTGTAGAGAATGACCTGCTACATCGACTGATGCAAAGGAAAATTACACAAATATATTTGAAAAAGTAGTAGTATTTTCCTAGAAAAGATATAAAAAATAGACCTTCGCTAGTATTCTCCTACACACGTTTATCTAGAGACAAACCAAGTCTAAAACAAATTACTGCCCTCTCAAAATAGAAAAAGACTCATTCGAGATGAATAATTTCATTTATAGGTTAAAATGGAGCGTCCTGTATATTTACAAATATATTAAAATAGAATATGTTGTGTAATATTTCTGAATTTTGTCAGAACGATGTGTTAGAATTTACTATCGTTTATACCTTCTTCTTCTGGCTAATGAATCTATAAATAAAAAATAAATTCTCTTTTCCTTCGTTACGTTATGTACATTTTAAACAACGAAACTGGAGAAGCTTGCAGAAAGCAAGGAGTTAATCAGTTTGGTTAATATCTATTTAGATTTCACTTCGTGTCTGTTATATCGAGAACGTGAATTTGCACGAGCATTCACAGTCTGAATTATTAATACTAATGACTAATTCAGACTAATTGTTCAAGTATAATTATTAATTCTCCTCGCAGTGTAATTATGTATTAATCCTCAATTACAGATTAATTTCGTTTTACAGGTCAAAAGCGCGTACAAAAAGACTTCATTACAAGGGTACAAAGAAAAGCAATAGGCCGAGGCGAGCGCCAACCGAGGAGACATTGCTGGGGGCAGCATCCTGACAGCAGCAGCCCGGTTTCGTGGAATACATCCACGTAGACCGGGAGACAACCGTCTAGCAATATTTCTCTGTGCTTTACCGTCCATTAACTTAACGCTATCCCCAGGCATCGTGAACCAAATGTCCAAAGTATCTCGTTCTTTTTCGAAACAGCGTTCTTTTTTTTCTTTTTTTTTTTTTATTTTCGAGTTACGTTTTCTATTTCATAACTTCATTTACTCGAACTTCCGACTGTTGTTTAATTGTAACTGTTATCAATACGTACTTGTTTGTTCGCGTATTTCTACGTTTTTAGACGTTGCATACAACAACTTATAGATATAAAAACTGATCTTGCCAGGATCGAACAGCGCGACACCATAGGGAGAGACGCGAAACCATACTGCCGTGATCTCCGTTTCTTTCCAGGGAGCTCCATTTCAATTTTAAACGATACGGTGAATTATATCGTTTTAAAAGGGCAGTTAGAGTGACATAGCAATATCGGTGTTTTCATTCGTGCAATATGGGCGTACGACAACGTGAAAAGTGAATGGTAATACTCGAGTCAAGTTGCGGCAACTGATCTTTTTGCAAGAGCTAGGAGAGGCTGATTTGAATTGAAATACCAAAAGAGCCAAAGAGCTAAGTTATGTTGTGACACTTCATTCGCTGATACACGATGTTTTATAAATCAGAGAGAAAGAGAGAGCGAGAGCAAGAGAGAGAGAGAGAGAGAGAGAGAGAGAGAGAGAAAGCGAGAGAAAGAGAGATAGTAAATGCAATTAATATAATATACAGGAATAAATCTATAATTTAAAAGATATCACACGTATTGCTCAAAAGATATTGTAACTGCCAAAAAGAAAAAAAAAAGATATTTTAATTTCGATTAGCTGACATATACTACATTTTTAGCAGCAATAGAAAAGAAAAAAAGAGAGAAAAAAAAAAGGAAGAAATAATAGAAGAAGTATTCTGAACGCAGAGGAGGATAACTTTTTTATATTTCAACGTAGGGAAAACAGGTTCAATTTAAAAGAAAAAAAAAAAAAAAAGAAAAAAAGAAAAGAAAAAAAAAGACGAGAAGATCGAAATTGATTACATAATCATAGTTACATCTATCGACGATGCCAAAGAGTTGATTTTAACGTGTTCAATACTTGTATTTCTCCTGAGATTTTTAAACATATTTTTATGACTTTTGCTCAGATGTTTAATTATATATATTTTAAAGGAGTTGTCATTGGAAATCTAAAAAAAGAAAAAAGAAAAAACAGAGAGAGAGAGAGAGAGAGAGAGAGAGAGAGAGAGAAAGAAAGAAAGAAATGTAGAAAATAGAAATAATTGTTTAACTCGCAAAGCTTATTGAATTTGCTGAACAAAAGTTGTCGATATCGTCGTTAATATTTTATTTTTCATTTGCTAAATACAAGATACACTATAAAAGTACTATACTTATAAGGGAACAATTGTAGGTGAAGTTCCAGCGCACAAGAGATTGTGAGAAAAACGAAGGAAATAAAGAGAATTAGCTATAGTTTACGGTACAATATAATAGCGTTTTTTTCGTTTCTCTATATTAATTGATTAATTTACAATCGTTATTTGCAATTTTGATCAAAAAGAAAAAAAGAAAAAAGAAAGAACTTTTCGTCATTTCTCTATATATCGATTAATTTCAATCTTTATTTGCAATTTCAATAAAAAAAAAATTTAACCGTAAAACAATGTTCTGAAAAAGTCACTATCTTTTCGTTGTATAGGATGGGCCGAAAATCACTTCCTACTAAAATAAATCCGTATTTTGAAGAAGTAATTTTTAAAAAATTTTTTAAAAAATGATATTTTTAAAAAGTCAGTAATTTTTAAAAAATGACGAAAAAAATCATGTTTGAACATGAATTCGACTTAAAATTAATAAAATTAGCTTTTTCTTATATTTCGATGTTTTATTTAAAAAAGAAGAAAAGAAAAGAAAAGAATAGACGGGAAGAAACTTTTGTCCCACCCTGTATTATCTCTCGTTGCGTGTTTGACGATTATTCATTTACGATTCACGATTCCTTTGAAAGTCAACTAACTGATAATTTTCGTACGCGTACTACGTATACAAAAGTTAGTGAACTCTATATTCTTATTAACCGAGAACGAGATTGAAAAAAAAGAAACCAGTCGAACAAAAGTAAATAAAGTATAATAGAAGAATAGAAAAAGGGACTAGAGGATATTTCTGCAGACACATTCTAAAAAAAAAAAAGAAAAAAAAACAGAAAAAAAAAGGATTATTCGTAAAAGTCGCTGTTATACAATATTTAGTACTACCGTTTATAGATGCACTTACAAAGTAAAGTTAAAACATAGCTGTGACACAAAGTGTTGGGAGATACTGATACTATAATTTTACGATTACAAAAGCACACGAGATAATGTTAAAATGTTGTTATTAAAATATAATTGCTGTTACAACTGAACAACTGATACGTATTATTTGAACGAAGGAAGATTGGGCTAGGGGGAAGGGGGGGGGGTGTGTGTGGAGATACTCGCCTACTCCGGTTGTTTTGAAACGATCGATCGCGAAACGAACGAAATCCGATCGATCGTTGTGTGTTTTCAAGCCGGAATAATTGAATCTCCGATCGCGGCTGATACGAGGTTACGATTCAAAGAAACAAAATAAAATCAAACATAGTTTTTAATTCTAAAACTATGATAATAGATTACGATTACAATTGAGTAAGAGGTTATGATTAAGTACCACTTACATATGGAGGACTGAAAGTAACATTGCAAGAGACGTGCAAATTAAAGTAGAAAGGAAAAGAAGAAAAAAATGAAAAAAAAAGGAGAAAGAAAAAGAGCAAGAAATGATAAGTAACGATAAGTGCTATTCGAGAGTTATAACGATTAATGTATTATGTATCTAGCGTTTGTATTTAGAGAACGTACATAACAGTTAGAAGCGGGGTATCTAACACCTGGGATCTGTATCACACTGTACGTGAATTCTTTGTAAGAGTCATCTCGTTCTTTTCTTTTTTCTTTTTTTCTTTTTGTTTGTTTCTCTTTCTTATTCACAGGTCAAAACAATCACAGTGTTCAAAGGTCGAGAGATTTTTACGAGATCGTTTTACAATGATGAAATTACTTAAATAATACTAAAATTACATATAGTGTCCTTCTTCTTATATAAATTCAAAGAAATTTGAAGAGTAGCCGATCATACTTTTCTTCTGAAGATTCGCAACGAATTTCGGAACTGTGAAATGGATTCAATCACCGAAAAAAAAAGAGAAAAAAAAAAGAAAAAGAAAAAAAAATAAATAAAAGACGCACTTCCATCTATGTAATAATCTATAAGAACCGAATGTACATACCATGGTCTGCTTAAAACCATCTTCAATTCTGGTATCTGAGTATGATGAACAATAAAATAATTTCGCTCGTTTTGTTTTAGGTATGAGAAGGAAGGAAAAACCAAAAACAGGGCATTCAAAAATTTTCCAATTTATTCGAAAAATTAATGTCAAGAATTTCTATAATTTAGTAGAAAAGTGGAAATTGTTAAAATTGTAAATTTGCAATTTAGTTGGCTGGAAATTGTTAAATTGTAAATTCATAATTTAGTTGGCTGGAAATTGTTAAATTGTAAATTCATAATTTACTTGGCTGGGAATTATTAAATTGTAAATTTGCAATTTAGTTGACTGAGAATTGTTGAATTGTAAATTCATAATTTAATTGGCTGGGAATTGCTAAATTGTAAATTCATAATTTAGTTGGGAATTATTAAATTGTAAATTGATAATTTAGTTGGCTGGGAATTGTTAATTTGCTTGGTATCTATGACCTTCTTTGTTATTCCAAACAAGTATATAATTTTCAACGATGTGTTAATTACAAGGTTAATTTTATATGCTTATTTAGATATCCGAATGATACTAGCTTTAGCAGACCATGTAGCTCAACATAAATAGCGTTTATTAGAAAGATAACTTTTACGGGGGAGCTCGACTCGAGTCGTCTCTCCCTCCTCGAACTATTCTAATCCAGTTACACACGAAATTTAGAGTTTTGAGAGAAATACATTTTATGAACAGTAAGAGAGAGAGAAAGAAGAGTATACTTACACTTAGGCTCTACTTTAGTAACGAATTTACTTAAGAGAAGGAAGAGAATCCGAATATTATATATACATATATATATAATATTTTGTGTGTCTGTGTGTGTCTGTTTGTGTGTGTGTGTGTGTATACATTTAAGACTTGTACCCGTTCGTTTAAAATTTGTAGAAGACGAGAAACAAAAAAACGAAAATTGATCTATTGTATTAAAGGGTCTAAAGGATAGAGTATAGAACATATTGCCTTTTACAAACGTAAGGATGACAAGGAAGCGCATAATCTCATCTAGGAGTAAAGAGAGACATTAACGATTATTCCAGTACACTACAATCTAATCTAGTAGAACTAGTTGCCAAAACCAATACGAGTTAACTGTCTTCTAAAAGAGAAAGCATTCCGTTCCTTTCTTTCGTCGATTAATTTGCAAACACTTCCAACGTTCTACTTTTTTGCTGTTATCTCGAGAGAGAAAAAAGAAAAAGAAAAGAAACATAAAAAATGCAGGAGGAAATACGACGAAAGATAGAGAGAGAGAGAATTGTAAAGTTCCTTTCTTTTGCAGCGTTTTGATTTCGACGAATTCGTGTGCTTTGCGTTGTCCGTGCGGTTGATTTTCTCGATGTAATTGTTCGACTAATTACAGACTAACGTAACGGCGAAACGCAGAGATGACGAGGGAGAAACAGGTCCGAAGGAAAGAGAGAGAGAGAAAGAGTTTCTTTCGTTTCTTTGTTTTCAGCACACGTTTGTATTGATACTTTCGATTTTAAATAAATACGAAAAATTGCGAACGATCCTTCCTCCTTTGCCCCATCGTGCTTTTCGTTTAGAAACTTCTTCTAGAGGGAGCTCTGCATGACTATGTCCGTCGAGTCGCTTCTCATGGACGGTGTTCTCGAAGTGTCCAGACTTATTTCCCTGCTGTTCTTCGCGTAAGCCAGCTGTGCTTCATTGCGAAGTAACTGTGCCATCGACACTCCTGTGTTGTTCACCATTTGCGAGAAAATCCCCTGAGGCTTGTCGCGCAACAGCTCGTAAGGGCGACCAAATTCCTGTTTCAGTAGATATAACGCATATATACAGGATGATTCGCGTAACATGCACACCCGAAATTATTACTTTCAAATTATGCGTCCGATGAAAAATTGTTCAATGCAAAAGTTATATGGTTATAACAGTTGGTCATAGTACAGTAGTATAATAGTTTAATGCAAAAGTTATATAGCTATGATAATATGGTAATATGGTTCAGGTTAGGTTCATTGTTTTTGGACCATATATTTTTTTCATCATAAATAGAAAGAATATTAAATTCCAAGTAAAAAGAAGTATTAAGACAAATCGATTCTAAACCTAATTTTGCCCCTCTTGAAACCATAAAACTTCTGTATTGAACAATTTTTCATCAGACGCATAATTTAAAGGTGTTCATGTTACGTGAATCACCCTGTAGTATGACATTCATTCGTAAAAGATACATATATCGAGTTGTAATGCGTATAAATTCGTCCTGTTCTTATATTTCTAAATTTCAATGTCGTTGAAACGGTTGAATTGGAACACGCAGTATAAGGTGGACCAAAAGTTTTCTTCGCCTCCCCCCTCCCTGTTTTCTTTAATACAACATCAAAATATAAGAAAAAAATTGATTTTATTAATTTTAAATTAAACTGAAGTTCAAACATGTTTTAAAAATCGTTTCTCTCGAATGTTATTATTTTTGCATGTAATGAAAAAATTGCGGATCTGTTTTAACAGGCAGTGATTTTTTACAAGGCCCACCTTGTATATAAAAAAACAGCAGAGGCAAAACATTCAGAGTTCCAATAGAGTTCTTTTCCTGCGAGTTCGCCCAAGTAAATTCCTCGACATGTTTGTCATATTTCTAGTTAATTTTAACATGTATCATACCGTTATGCTACCAAAGTCCATCACTATGACCCTGTCGCTATCGATAATCGTGTGCAGACGATGAGCAATCGTAATGACGGTGCAGTCAGCGAACCTCGTTCTTATGGTCTTCTGAATTAGATCGTCCGTGCTGGAGAAGATCACGTATAGTGAACGCAGAGTAAAACTTTCTTTAAATGTTAACAATCACTGGAACTACCGGTGATTAAAACGTAACATTTCCATCAGAAACGTTAAAGTCAAAAAAAGTAGAGAAACTTTATAGTATAGTATAGTAATGGAGTATACAATATGTACAATATATTGTAATATACCAGTGTACTATAGTAATATACTACAGTAATAGTAGAGTAGTAATATACTAGTATATACTATTACTACTATACTAGTATATTACTACTCTACTATTATACTATAAAGTTTCTCTTTATAATACTTTATAATACTTATAATACTTCATGATATTATAGTCTCTTTATAGTACCTATAGTACTATAATATACAATATACAATAGCGTGGAATATTGTATAGTATACAGTATACAATATAGTAGTAAACTTTATAGTACTATAATATACATTTTACGTTTTAAAATTATTTAAAAATCTTTGTTATTACGTCTGTAAAATATCTGACAAAAATTATAAATTGATCGTCTCGACCACTTTGGTTGGTAGTTCTAGCGTTACAATTACTGTTACCAATCATCGAAGTGATATTAAATTCAAATGTTAATTGAATATTAAATTGAAAATAAAATTAATGTTGGAATTACTGCGTATCGATATTGGCTGTAGCCTCGTCCAACACTAGTATCCGATTGTTTTTCAAAATTGCTCTGGCCAGACATATCAGCTGTCTCTGTCCAATGCTTAAATTACTTCCACCGGACATAACCTTCTGTTCCAGGTTAATATCGTTCAATTCTACTTGTCGAAGGCTGTCCCATAGTAGCGCGTCGTCGTAACTGCGAAACGGATCCAAATTGTAGCGCAGTGACTCAGAGAACAAGAATGGTTGCTGGGGGATGATCGATATCCGCGAGCGTAACTCGTGCAGGCCTAACTTGCTGGTGTCTTTCCCGTCGATTCTGATCTCTCCCTCTAGTCCTTCGACGAACAAACGGAAGAGCGCCGATATCAAGGACGATTTCCCTGCGCCGGTTCTGCCAACCACGCCAACTTTCCATCCTGCTTCTATCGTCAGATTTAAATTCTGCGAGAATGGAAGGGGCCAAAGATATGAAGTAATTAAGATAAGTAAGATATTTGTAGTTAAATGTAAAGTAAATTGAAATTCTTGGGCAAATGATACGATATGAAAAGTATGAAATACAAAATAATTATAACGAACGATACAATTTATATCTTAATTCAATGTGAAATAATTAAGATAAACAATTATTGTTCCTGTTCTGATCACCTTCAACACAGGGGCTTTTTCCTTGTCATACTTCATTGTGACATTATTCAGAGTCACTTGTCCTTGTTTCGGCCAATCCGCCGATGGAGGATTGTCACTGGTCCACGAAGCTTCCTGGGGCAAATTCGTGTACTCTAGGATCCTCTCCACGGACGCTACGTGAGACATCATTTCGCCACTTCGCTTCACCGCATGTTGCAGGCTACCGATTATACCCAACGATTGCGATATTGCCAAACCGACGTTACCTCCAAGAATGCTATCTAACGGTCGTAGACAATTTTCAGACAAACGATTTTAATCGCTGAAGTAGAATTGCAGTGAGTTACAGTGAACAGTAGAATTGTAACTTGAAAAGCATTACTTGTGTTTGTTACGGCGAAAGAGAAACAAACGCAGGCGATGAACAGCGTCACGAAGAAATCCAGGTAAAGACCAAAAATTACAGGCACGACTATACTCATGTGCCATGTACCGGTGTGTACATCTTGCAAGTCATCGAACTGCTTTTGCAACAACTCCACAATGTTCGATCCACTGCTTCTGATGGTGGTCAGTCCGCTTAGCGTGGCGTTCACGTGGGAAAATACTGGGCTCTTTGCTGAAAATTCAAGATTTCCTAGACTTTAGATCTACTGAATATCGTAATGCACAGGGTGTTCCACTGTAATCTATAAATGCAATGATTTCTATAAATGAAATTATTCATCGTTTAAGGAAATGTGTCAAATGCATTTTTTTCTGTTATTAGAGGACAGTAATTTGGTTTATTTTAGTTACTTATTGTTAGTTTGTCTCTAGATAGATGCACGTAAGAGAAAGATAGTGAAGGTCACTATTATTTTTTTCAAATATAGTTATGTAATTTTCTTTTACACCAGTTGTTCTCTACAAACAAACATTATAATCTATCTACATCTAAAACCCTAATTGGTTTAGGAGATATTTCTTATAAAACCTGTCTAGCAAAAGACAAGAAGAAGTATGAATATTTGTTCTTTCTTCTCTTTCTCTTTCATATGACAGATTTTATAAAATCAAAGTTAAAGTATCTCCTGAACAAATAGCTTTTCAATATATATAGATTAATACTTTTTGACAGAAAATGACCTGCTGTATCGACTGATGCAAAGGAAAATGACATAATTCAAAAAATAGTACTAACTTTCATATTTCCTACATCTAGCATCTGTTTAGAGACAACTTAGAGACAAACCAAATGTACCAAATTATTGGCCTCTCAAAACAGAAAAAAATGCATTTGAGATATTTTTTAAGTGACGAATAATTTCATTTATAGATTAAAACGGGACACCCTGTGTATTGTATAATTTATGATATTATATATTACGTACTATTCTATATTATATAATTGTTCTATATTGTTATTAGCATTATTAGTACTATTTATGTGTTTCATATTCTGCATTACATATTTATAATATTCCATTTTTAAATATTCTCCAAATCTACGGACATTTACATTTCGATATCTTCTCAAGAAAATAGATGAACATTATGGAGTAGTAACCATGAAACACTTGCCTGCACCCTCGAGACGCTTGATACTCTGAGCGGTTCTCAGAAACGACTTCCTCACGAATAGAAATAGAACGAGAAACACGGCTAACGGGATCAGCATCCAATAATTCACAGCCACCACCATGCAAACGATACCGAGTACCATCAGAAACATCTGAATGGTCTCTAATATCACCTTGGGCATCACCTCGTCTACGGAGCCCATATCCTTGGAGAATCTGTTCAAAATCCTTCCTGCAGAAACAAGGAACAAAGTTTCCATCATCGTTCAAATACCAGCAAATAAATTGTACACGATGTAGAAACGTATATCTACCAGAAACGTTATTATGAAAAAAGGTCATCGTCGCTTGCAGTATGTTGGAGAACATTGTGTCGTGAAGATTTTTACTAGCGTTTGTGCAAACCTTCATAAAGAACATGTTCCTGGCGTATACCAGCACAACGCAGGATATGATGCAAAAAGTGTACACGTATATAGCGTCGACGGTGTTCAAGAGGCCGTGCTCGTCCAAATCGAACACACGCGACAATATTGTATCATTCAACACGTAAACCGAGTACTGAGGCTTGAACGTGTTGTTCCTGTTCAACGATCTCCTTATGATTTCAATGTTCGTCCAGTAGGAGAGCCAATAGTCGTTGCCAGTCATTGCTACTTGAGACACAACGAATATGGCTAGTAAAGCAACGAGAGCGTAAATCGAGCCGCCGTTCTGAAAGTATCTCTTGTAGATTTTGTTGGAGAAACGGCCGGTTGCCACCGTTTCGTTATTGTCCGGCACTGACATACAATCTTCGTAGTCGTAGGAAGCCTGAAAACGATTATCATATCGTTTCATGTATTAATTTGTCTCAACTGCAACATGCTACATACACACACGTTGCCATTACCATGCTACTGGTGGTAGATATCACAGAAGACAACCTACGGACGCCGATTCTACTTGCGTCCAGACTTTCTCGTCGCCTCTCGAGACTCTCAGAGGCTTCAGCAACTTCGTTTTGCTTCTTAGCCTCCGTCGACGTTTCGATGTGATTCATTACTTCCGTGAAATCTTCATTCGACTTGGACAACTCCTCGTACGTTCCGTACATGCTTATGGAACCCTTTGTTGAATTATGAGAAACATAATTACACGTTGGAATTAAATTCATAGAATGTTTGTTTCAAGAATCTCAAGACTACTTTGAAGACCGCTCGATAGAAAGTGGTTCTCAAAATAGTTTCAAAAATCTCAAGACTATTTTCAAAAGACTACTTTCAAAGTAGTATATAGTTTTCATAGAAAGTTTGTTTCAAAAATCTCAAGACTACTTTCAATACCTAATCTCTGTTGAGTGGTTTTCAAAGTAGCCTTGAGAATCTTGAAACAAACTTTCTATGAATTTAATTCCAATTTGTAATTATGTTTCTCGTACATGTTTATGGAACCCTTTATTAAATTACAAGAAACATAATTACACGTTGGAATTAAATTCATAGAATGTTTGTTTCAAGAATCTCAAGACTACTTTGAAAGCCACTCGATAGAGAGTGGTTTTCAAAATAGTATATAGTTTTCATAGTAGTGGCTTTCGTAGAAAGTTTGTTTCAAAAATCTCAGGACTACTTTCAAAAGACTACTTTCAAAGTAGTATATAGTTTTCATAGAAAGTTTGTTTCAAAAATCTCAAGACTACTTTCCAAACCTACTCTCTGTTGAGAGTAGTAGTGGTTTTCATAGTCTTGAGAATCTTGAAACAAACTTTCTATGAATTTAATTCCAATTTGTAATTATGTTAAGTATGCTTATGGAACCCTTTATTAAATTACAAGAAATATAATTACAAGTTGGAATTAAATTCATAGAAAGTTTGTTTCAAGAATCTTAAGATTACTTTCAAAACCCAATCTCCGGTCGAGTGGTTTTCAAAGTTGTCTTGACAATCTTGAAACAAACTTTCTGCAAATTTGACTCCAACTTGTAATTATGTTTCATGTTTGTAATGTGTCATCATTATGTTTCTTATTTGAGATCGTTTTGGTTTGATGGAAGGGATTTACTCTGTCCAATACTGCAATGGTGTCAGTCTGTTTGATAAATTGTAACTGATGGGTGACCAAGATTCTGGTAGTCCCGCGAAGGTAGCTTTTGATACACCTGTGGAAAAGATGCTTGGCCACGCGTGAATCTACCGCGCTCAAAGGATCGTCGAACAAATAAACGTTCGCCTTTCTGTAGACCGCCCGTGCCAGATTCACTCGCGCCTTTTGGCCCCCGGATAAAGAGGACCCGCCTTCGCCCACGTTGCTCATGTCGCCGTAGGGCAGCTGTTGGAAATCCTTGATCAGAGCGCAAGCTCTCGTTACCTAGAACGTATTCACATTTCATTCATGCGATTCAATTGAATTTAACAACATTAAGTTAAATAACATTAAATTTACTAACGTTTAATACAATTAAATTCCCTGAGAAGTTGAAGAAATTAATTTACCGACATATATCTCCTTCTAATAATCTAAATTTTGTATACTAATTTTTCTTTCTCTACTATCAGTTCTTTACAATTCTACTAATTAACTGAACTACTTAACACTTTACCGACCGGTAGCCTATTAATCGGCTAACATATTTTAATACTTTACCGACCGGTAGCCTATTAATCGGCCAGCTAACATATTTTAATACTTTACCGACCGATAGCCTATTAATCGGCTAACTAATATATTTTAATACTTTACCGACCGGTAGCCTATTAATCGGCCAGCTAACATATTTTAATACTTTACCGACCGGTAGCCTATTAATCGGCTAACTAATATATTTTAATACTTTACCGACCGGTAGCCTATTAATCGGCTAGCTAACATATTTTAATACTTTACCGACCGATAGCCTATTAATCGGCTAACCATTCACCGCTAATACACGGTCGGTAAAGTGTTAACGAACTAATTTTATCATCAACTGGTAATATTAAAATATCGGCAGAGCCTTACAGCCATGTATCTCTCCTTGTCGTAAGGTTGCCCGAACAGAATGTTGTCCCTGACAGACCCGGAGAAGAGCCAAGCCTCCTGGCTGGCGTAAGAAATCTTCAGATTCGGAATGTTGCTCGCGTACCCCTGTCCGTCGTACTCGACGTTGTCCAGTGGCTCGCGATACAGTTTGATCTTTCCAGCGCCTAGACGAAGCTCCTTCAGTAGTAGATGCAATATCGAGGATTTGCCTGAGCCGACTGGACCGACCAGGGCGCACAGACCTCCGCCTTTGATCTTGACGGTGAGGTTGCACAAGGTCGGTGGTAGCTGCTTGGGTATCCAGTTCGCCGACACTCGTTCCAGTTCTATCGAGACGGCCACTTGTTCGTGCTCGGCACTGTTCGAGCTTGAATTTTGGCTCGCGTTCGTGGCCCGCATTCTTATCGATTCCACGCCCCCTTTCTCCGTGTCCTTTTTCTTGAATTTCAGCACTCCGTTCTCGTGTGTTCGATTCGGCTCGATCCTCTCCTCGCTCGCGTGTTCCTCCAGTAACAAAAATTTCTAGGGAGATGGAGAGAAAAAGAGAGGCAATTCGTATTCGTTGAAAGGAAAGGTGAGCAAGAGTATGCGACTATATGAATTATGTCGAACGAACTTGTAATCTCTTAATGGACACGAAGGTCTCTCCGCCCAGTAGAAGAGCCTGCGGGAAGAACAACGTTGTCGTGAGCTGAACGATCTGGAAGTAGCTGAACATCATGAACGTTAAGTCCGCTTTCGCCTCGTTTCCCATTGCAGTGTACGTCAGTAGAGTTACGAACAGAACGACACGATTCACGAACGCCGAGAGGGACAGATGAGACGCACGCACGTACGTGGTGTTCTTGATCGCCTTGCTCTCCACAGCGCGTATGTTTGTGACGATGTTCCTAAACGGCTTCTCCCAAGCGTACATTTTGATCACCTGAGGAGACAAAGAAAAAAGCACAATAAATAACTCGGTCAAAAAAAAAAATGAATAAATCTGACCAGCACGTGCGTGACGGTCCAATTCAAGAAATTATACCATTGTATAATTCTCGCTTGTCTTCTGATTACCTGGATACCGCTGATCAGCTCGTTCATAAGCTGCATCCTTCTGTCGGTCCACGAAGCGATGATTTCTCGAAACTTTTGCGTCATTCTAAGGAACAAGCTGCTAATCGGTATGGTTATCAGCAGTAGAGTCGCGATACCGGCTAAACTTGCAGTTCCCAGCTTGTGCCACATTATCGCGGTCACGATGATGATCTAAAAACGGAGTTTCGAGGGTCAGTTAGGTAGCGAGTGAAACGTGCAGGAGTTTGATATTGAAGCAAATGTGAAACATCGTGTCTCTATCTCTCTGTCTCTGTCTCTGTCTTGTGAATTTTGTTAGAATTCAAGTTACTTGAATGGGCGTTATCCAGAGGAAGTTCAAGTAACAGCATAACTCGTCGAAGCGACTGACATCATTGCTGAGGAGGTTCACCACCTGGCCAGCGCTCATTTGAATCAATGCCCCCTTGCCGAGCCTTAATATCTGTAACGCAAAGCCGGCAATTACTAATTTCTAATAACAATTATTAGAATATGCTAATCCTATCGAGGCACGTATGTATAATTATACAATACAATCATGAGAATATGTTATCGAGGAATATATATGAGCATGATAACGTGTTTTCCTGCGCTGGCAATGTTATCAACATTACACGAGGCAAATTTCAACCGGCAAATTTCAACCGGCAAATTTCAAGCGTATGTGAATCATCATCATCAGGGTTTCCGTCGTTTTTTTTTCGCCAAAGAAAAAAGAAAAAAAAAAATAGAAAGGAAAAAGATCCTTCGATCACGATTTTTGACAAATATACAAACGCTCGAACGTTTGGAGTGTTTTTTTTTTTCTCTTTCTTTTTCCAATAAACTTGCAGATTATTATTTCAAGTTAAATTACTACTGAATTTTCATTTGAAATCTCCCTCGAATTCGACTCGTACTTTTCGATAAATTAACGAGCAACAGGCAACCCTGATCCTCATGCCAATCTCCTGGGACCACAGGTCGCTGTGGTGCATGAGGAACACCGACAATATCAAGCAGAGTAACAAATAACAGATGTAGGCTAGAACTTCGTTCTCCGTGGTAGTTTCTGTCGCGTCGTCGTCGAACCTGAAGTAGCCGACGATCCACGACAGTATCAGCGGGCTGAGTATAAGCAAGCCGCTGTACTCCACGCACAGAATGATGCCAGCGAAGAGGTACTCCTTCCAAAACGTACGAATCAGCGCTCTTTCAAGGCGTGGGGAGTCGTCGATCTCCCCCGATTTCTCCTGCTGGGTTTCTTTCGTCTTTTGCTGCCATTTCTGTATTTCTTGATCCCAAGATCTACGAAGGAAAAAAAAGGTGTCAGGTGTTACCTGTCGCAGAAATGGAAATCTCAATTTGGCCACCGTTGCCAAACTATTGTCGTAATATTGCTGCAAGTAATCAGAGTATATTGTAATCATTGCAATTGTTACAACTGGCAATATTACACCGCTATCGAAGAACATTGAAATTTCTGACTCATCGTTTGAGCCTGACTCATCAAATTTGAGGGCCAAATTGTTCAAAAGGGTTGACTGCCATGCTCACTCTTCCAACTGATCCGTGACCGTTTTCGACGAGTTCGATTTTAATGGACGATACAGATCTGACAACGTGAGCTCTCTTTTAATACCGTTCATGTATATGTCTTTCATCCATCTAAAAAAAAAAGAAAAAAAAAACATTAGAATAACAAATTAAAATTGTAAGATAATTACAATAGTACAGCAGATGCAACAGCGGTTGGATATTACCCGAAAAATAATCGACTAATAGGATTTGCAGTCTCTTTCGGATTCTGCTTAGTGTATACGAACTTCACTTCCATGTTCCTCTTCTTTCAATACATATCGTGTCCGCCGACTGATTACTTGCCGAACTAACATTCACTGTTGCACTACTTATAACAACTGATAAAACAAATTGAATAATGCATTCTAAAAATAAGGACTACCTTGAGCGACCATGAATTTGTCGTTTTTTTCGTTATTATCGCTATGTAAAGTAACGTTGAAACTCCAATGAAATAAATTATCCGTGCAATTGCAGCGCATACTGTAGTTGTATTTTTTCGTGAAATACGTATTTGTAAAATACGGATAACGTTTCGTTTTCGTATTCAATACGTATCGGTTTGTTTTCCACGATCGCATGTTTCAAAGTTCGCGCGCGAAATCGTCTACGACCAATAGAATCGCCACAAATGGCGCGCGTGATAATTTCGACCAATCAGCGCTCTGCTATTCAAAACACACAGAACCTTACATAATTGGTTCCAATTTCGTTACAAGATAATATATTAAACCGAACTAGCATTCCTAAATTGAGGCAACATTTTTGTAATTACACGTTTGATAAGAGAAAAGCATATCATTCGGAAAACGGGGCCATAGATAACCTACAGACCGGTAAACACCACGAATATTATTGAAATAAATCATTCCGTTAGCGTATTATAAAAGTAAAGTATTTTATTTACAATTCGATATTACAGATCGACATGTACAATAAAAAATACAATAATATAAACACGGAAAATTCATATCAAATTATACAATGAACACTGCACCGCTGTGTAATCCTCGCGAGTGATACATATACTTAATACGATCGATCGTATTTCAATTTATAAACGGAACTATCGAACGCTGTATATCCTCGTGACAAATGAATCGATTCTCGATCTCTCACACCACGTGCCATACGCGTGTATATATATATATATATATATATATAACATTTTGCACATATTGTATATAACAAGTAATTATATAGCACTGTACAGTACAATAATCTTGCATAGAAAAATACTAAGTTGGAACAGAACATTTCTTTAAGAAAAAAAGAATCGTACTTGGAATAATTCTTACTGCTAGTTTTTAATTCTTTGTTGTTGTTTTTTGGCATTTACGTGGATGTCCAAAACTATTGAAAATTCTGTAACTTTCGCTCCTTCTCCCTCTTTTTTCCAATAGCGACAGACATAACAGTTCACCACGGTGTGAACTCATAGAATATGAAGTACAAAAATTAAGTATACCAACGAACATTTGGAACTCCGGCACGCCGCCTAGCGGCCTTCATTGCAAGTAGACTTTGGATTCTCATGCAAAACTGAACTACACGCGCGGAAGTTTGCAGAACAAGAAAAGAGGCTTCTGCAAAAATATATTTATACGTTTTTCACAAAGAAAAAAACCCATCCTTTCACGCCATTTGGAAAACGAAAAAACTTTCACTCTTCGAGATCCCGTTTCTTTGGGGTTCGTGCATACAAACTGGAAATCCAGTTATCAGGAAAAGAGTACTTGGAATAACAAGTTGCAACAATCTACGCGTGGAGAGATGTATAAAAATATCCTCACTCGATTATTGCTCGAGACTATATCATATCTTATCGATCATATAACTATATTCTATACGCTTGTAATAATACTTGGTAGGAATAAAATTAAATATATGATTCTCGTATTGCACAGGCTCTATTCCCCTGGCAATTGAAGCGGTTGCTGCAACAAGAAACGCACGCGGCTATCTCCACTTTCAGAAAATTCACAGCTCACGCGTTCCGGCGCTGTCTTTCTCCTTTCACCAATGTAAATAGCAAGCTGGCTGCTCCTTATTGCTGCAAACTCTTCAACTGTTCCAACAACTAATCCGTTCTTATCCAGTAGTTATCGTTCTCCGTATCTGGCCATGTAAGACTGCTTCGCTACCTTCACCAACTGGTCATATATCGCACGATCAGTTTCTCTGACCAATGATTTGAACTGGCTGTAGCTGTCTTGTAACAGCAGGTGAGGATGATCAAATTCCTGCAAATGACAAACAGCGTTTCGTACACGACTGACTTTTAAGCAGAGTATATCTAATATCTAATTCAACATCTAATAAATCGAGATTCAAGATAACTAGACAATCAATAATCAATTTTCTTCTAATTTAATTGTGATTCATACTTTCAATAACTCACTATTTAACTGCAAATTAATTTATTTGTACTTCACATTTCAAACCAAGTAGACGAGTAAGAAACTCTACTTACAGCCATACGACCTTTATCCATAACTAAAACTTTATCGCTGTCCATAATGGTATTTAACCTGTGAGCAACAGTAAGTACAGTGCAGTTGGCGAATTTCTTTCGTATCGTTTGCTGGATCAAGGCATCCGTTTGTGGATCCACATTGGCCGTAGCTTCGTCCAGCATAAGTATTTTATTGTTTCTCAAGATAGCTCTCGCCAAACAGACCAGCTGCCTCTGGCCAACGCTGTAGTTGCTACCCCGATCTAAAACGCGGTTTTCCAAGCCTGTTCCAGTAGTAGTTACAGCGTCCTTTAACTCCACCTTTGTCATGCGACCAAACACCAACGTTATCAAAAATTTCAATCGCGAAGAAAGGAAACAAAAAAGAAAAGTTATTGACTATTATTAGGTTCCAGCTTATTACCTCCTCTAGTACTTCCCAAAGAGCCTTGTCTGTAAATTCATTGAAAGGATCCAAATTCCGTCTCAACGTGCCAGAGAATAAAACTGGATCCTGAGGAATGATCGATATGCGACGTCGTAAATCCTCCAAACAAATAGATCCAGTGTCCACGCCATCGATTTCTACGACACCGTCGACTTTGGCTAGCCTGAACAGGGCTGATATCAAAGACGATTTTCCAGCACCTGTTCTTCCCACTATACCTATCTGCAAGATAATTAAATTTTATATTTTTTAAACCGATCGCTATATTGTTTCTTGTCTCCTCAAATGGACGAAAAATCCACGTACCTTTTCTCCAGGATTAATTGCAATGTTCAGTCCCTTCAATACCGGAGCATCATCCTCTACGTATTTCATATAAACGTTTCTGAACTTGATCATCCCATCCGTGGGCCAAATCTTTGGTGCATTGGCAGGAAGCGCAATTTGCTTCTCAATTTTCTTGGCGAACTTCCCTCTGTCGCGTAAATTTGGTTCAGGCACAATCTGTGTATATTCCAACACACGTTCCACAGCCATCATCTGATTCGCCACCTCGGCATTCTGTCTCATACCCCACTGAATCATCCCAGTCATGGCCATTACCTGGGTGATGGCCAAACCCACCTCTCCACCGGTAAACGCTGCAAGAGAATCATTAAAAATTGCTGCAGAGTGAAAAAACAGGAGTGCGCTAACTAATTCAGAAAATATTCATTTGTATCTCACATTGTTCCAATAAGAGAAAACTAAAGGTAACTAGGGACGTGAAGACGAAGCAAAAGACGTCCAACGAGAATCCAAAGGCAGTGCTTGCTACTACATACATATAAACTGTGGAGGTATGGACGTCCTGCAGTTTGTCAAATTCTTTTCTCAGTATGTCCTGCGCGCAGTAGGCTCTTATAGTGGTCAAACCATTCAACGTTGCATTTAAGTGAGTGAAAACCGGAGATCGAGCTGCAGAAAGATTTCTGGGTCATTAAAGGCAGATCTTCGAATATTGCCGATCACTTAAATGTCTCGCAGAGATATCTACTTACACATTCCCTCCATCCTTTTAATGTTTTTGCTAGTCTTCAAAAATACCTTTCTTATCCAATAAAACACTGCACCCAAAAATAATATCGGGATTAAGAACAGAGGATTGACTATACAAGAGACTGTCAAAGACCCAACCATCATCATGCATATTTGACCAGCATCCAGTATAGCCTTTGGCAGTAATTCGTCAATGGCTCCCATGTCTTTGGAAAATCTATTCAGAATTCGACCACTGGCATTCGTATCAAAGAACCTCATGCTCGTTCTAATTAAGGCACTAAACGCCATGTCGTGCAATTTTTGACTGCATAATATGCACACTTTGTAGAAAGTCAACGACCTTGTAATACCGATACAAAATAATCCAACAATAATTGCGGTGTAAACGTATATATAATTGTACATGGAGGAAACATCCAAATTCTCAGTTGAGGTATCATTGGTATTGTTTAGCTTAGCTTCCATAATGTAATAATGCCGCTTTTCTTCCGCGCTTACTCTGAAAATATTTTCAATCTATTAATCTTTATAGTCATTAGCAAAATGACTGTGTTGTAAGAAAGATGCTCACAAAATAGGAACAAAATAATCGTTGAAACTAGCCATACACTGTGTACAAACAAATAATAAGAACAGTACAAAAGCTAGGCACAAGTTAGCGCCGGTTTGAAAGTACTTGACGAATATTGGTCCTTTAACTACGCCACGCGAGGTACCTTCTAAACCATCATTAAGTTTTTCAGAATGTTCATCTTCTTCCTCATCGTCTGTTCCTCCGCTACTTGCTTCAGGAGTTCGACTCTAACAGAATAAATCTATCAATGTGCTGTGCAGGAAAGTACGCGGGCGTAATAACAGGAATAAAATAATCTTACTCTAGTACTTGACGTGGAAAATTGTCTTTTCATACTACTCTTCTCCAAAGAGCTATCTTCGGGAGATTCTGATTCGGCCGCTAGTAATGCAGCGTACTCTGGTCGCTGATTCAATAAATCTTGAAAATGAGAAAAAACGGTGACCTTTCCTTGCTCAATAAGTATAATGGTATCTACATTTTTCACGTACTGCAACTGGTGAGTGGCCAAAATTCGTGTTTTCCCTGCCAAGTATCGTTGCATACATTCTTCAAATAAATGTTTACTAACATGAGTATCAACCTAGAATTTAGAGAATAATATCACACAAGCCTGATAAGCAGTTAAGTTATTCTAAAGTTCTGAAGCAATCGCAAGATACCCACAGCACTCAACGGATCATCCAGTAAATAAATGTCCGCCTGCCGATACAAAGATCTAGCTAAATTAATCCTAGCTTTCTGCCCTCCTGACAAGGAACTACCTCTTTCCCCGACGATTGTTTGATCACCCTGCGGGAACTGCTTAAAATCACTCTGAAGCGAACAGGCTTTCACGACCTTCTGATATCGATGACGATCGTAAGGCTGTCCAAAGAGTATATTCTGTCGTACTGTAGATCCGAAAACCCAAGCCTCTTGTCCGGCATAGCTTAAACTTCCGTTCACTTTGACGTGACCACCGGTTACATTTATCTCTCCAAGAACGGCAGACAGCAAAGAACTTTTTCCAGCCCCGACCATCCCTATAATGGCGTACATCTTTCCTTTTTCTATTTCAACGTTTACGTTCTCAAGGGTATTCTCAGTTAGACTCGGATCCCATTTAGCCGTCATGTTACACATCTTCACTGCGTATGTTTCATCATTCACCATTGAAAAATCTTTTTTCTCTAGAAAAAAAAAGAAAATTAAATTTTAACAAAATGCTTTGAAGTATATATTTTCATTTTATATTAATATTTTATATTACGTTTTATTTCACATGTATTCTTATTTGACACAATTTTATGTTAATATTTTTATTTCAATATAACGGTAAATGTTTTATCTTAATTTTAGTAAAATGCTAATATATATAAATATATTAAAATATTATTATGTTAACGTGTGAGATATTACAATGAAATGCACAAAATATGTAAAATATCCAAAGAGTTATTTCGATATCTCTATGCATGCGTTCCATTTCTTCACTTCCATTCATACAACTATAAATTTATACAAACATCCGTCTTTCATATCGTGCAGAGCAAGATAATGCTTACCCCCCATTATGTTCGCCGTATTCTTCAGCAAATCGCTAGCAACAACTACTAGACCGTTGTGTCTTCTTGTTTCCGAAGAATCGTCCAAATTCTCGTAGCCGTCTATTTCATCATCAATATATGGTATATCAAATTTAGAAGTTTTGTTGGAAGTTTGCCTCGAAACGCTATTAATGCTACCATTAATGCTAGCTGTGAAATTGTTCGTAATGTGACCACTGCCATGGAACTCCTTGTATATCAGGAATTGCTGCAACCTTTTCACAGCCACCATGCACTCTGCAATCTCGGCAAAACCCCGTACGAACATTCCGGACATGGTGTGCGCCAAAATATTGAAATACGAGGAGAAGACGAACACTTTGTCCGCTGTCAGTTCGTTGCCAAATAAAAGTATACTGATCAAAGTACAGAACAAAGCCATCCGTGTTGTGAACAAGTTGAAGGTCATGTATACGCCTCTAATGTACGAACTCTTGGTAACTACTTGCAATTCCAATTTACGAGCAGTTTCGATCAGGGCGCAGAATGGTTTCTCCCACGCGTACATCTTAATAACTTGGACCCCTGATATTATTTCGTCCATCAAGCGGACTCTTTCGTCGGTCTTTATGGCAGTCTGCAGCCGAAACTTGGAGGACAATTTCCCCGTGTACGCTGAAACACAAATGTAATATCGACGATGCAGTAAATTTCAATTTTGAAGTTTGCAGCATTAACAGCATATAGTTCGAGCCTTCATACTTGCACTCTTGGAAAAAAAAACGAACGGTGGACTAACATTATTGGAGTAGAATATTGTCACTAACACGCCAGAATGTCTTTAATAAGTAGAACATTTTATACGATAACCCTATGAGCAACGTTGCGTAATATTTTATATATTATTTTGTGTCATACTTTAGTATAAAAGCTCGAGCTTTCCCGCTCTAATAATGGAATTATCATTACCAGAAACTCACACTGAATCGGTACGACAACGAAGACCGCGGCGATACCAATCAATCCAGCGTATCCAGCCTCGGTATAAAGAAAATATGCTATGATCAACGCCGAGAGTGGCGCAGACCACATATGATGTATGAAGATGGAAACGAGATCAAATCTATTTACATCGTTGGCCACCAAATTGACTATCTTTCCCGGTGCCGTTTCACCAAGTGCCGTTTTACTAAGTCGTAACGCCTAAAAGAAAAAAAAGAAAAAAATTAAAAATAAACAGGTACAGTAAAAATTCTTATTTTATAATACAATTTTTGTCGCAGTGATATCTCAAAGGTTACACAAAATAATCAAAACCTATGTCGGAAGAAAGATATTTACAAAGATATTTATCCCATTCTTAAAGCCAATTCTTACTTCCAACATTCTATTTGACAAACGTGTTTTTTTTTTCCTAAGCTTCTGCTGAAAAACTTGTAAGAACTGTGTCACTTTTGAAATACATGCTCCAGACCATTTATTATACCGTTGAAATAAGTAAATAATTCGTACGTAGTCAGAAATAACTAAAATTACTAAAATCTGGTGGACGCACATGATTTTCACAAAGATATATAGAAGTACTTGTTACAATATCTAGCAGTGGAAACAAAACTCTGCTCAGACAGAGAATTTAATTCGTTTAATTGAGTCCACAGAAATTCGAAATTACATGAAGATTACTCTACTGATTATTTTTCCTGCATTACCTTCCGATAAACGACAGAGCACGTAGCGACTCTGATCTTTGCACCAACATGGAACGCGCCGAAGATCGCTTGATTAAGTGAGACTACGTTCACAGCCGTTGCTATACAAATTCCAGCTGCGTATAGTAAAGCAGTTTCATACGTTTCGGTTGTGTTCTTTCTGAAGTAGCGTAGGAGTCCACCCAGGAGTATCGGTGTTCCTAATCTACAAACGAATACAATTCAATGTAATCACGAACAACGATGTTTGGTACATGTTGAATCTCGTTAAGAACCTTATTTACAAGCCGAATAATGCGCGCCGTTTGTGCTTTAATTTTCTCGTTATTCTTATGTATTTTTAAAATGAATATTAATTTTTTTTATAGTTTAATATTTTAGTAATATTTACTTTTTTTTTGTTATATAGTACATTTAATATATTTATGTAGTACAATACATTTCGTGTATTTTATACGCTATATAGTATAGTTGAAATTATACCATATAAATATAGTATATTTTTTTACATTATATACTATATAAATGGTGCAGTATATTTATACAGTATATTTTACATATTTATTGTAATAATAAATAAAGTTCAAGGTCTCAAATAGCTAAGAAATATATAAACATATAAAATAGACTGAAACATAAAATACACCATTTACAATTTCTTGGTATATGAGACAATTTGCTGAAAAATTTGCCTACACACTCGACGTGTGTGTCAAGTATAATATTTTCTTGCACATCAAAGAGATCAATATTGAATCTGATTAGAATTTGACATTTTCTATGAACAGAGAAAACCAGATCCGATACATCTTTTGGGAATACGTTTTGAACTGAATATTCGATTGACCACTAACACAGTCGAGATAAAAATCTACAGTCACAATGCAAGGAAATACACGTGTGCTATGTTGTTATTTTTAATTCTCTTTCCTTTCTTCAACGGAAGTATCAAGCGCGAACGATATTCCAAGTTCAAGTCAACAGAAACAGAAGATACATACCGGATAAAAAATTCGTTTAATATCTGCATCAAAGCAAGCACGGTGTACTCCCACAAAAACGTACGGAAGATGGCTCTCAACAGGCTGGGATCTCCACTGTGCTTCTTGGAATTTTCCAACTCGATCCTCCATCGTCTAAAAATCGTGCATACCGCAAGTTAAATACTGATTCCACTTTCGTTCTTTTCCCTTTATTAAATTAACTCCACGAATCATACAAACTTTTCTAATCGATCCCCAAGCACGTTCGAACGATCGGTTTTCAAAGGAGTGTACAAATCTTCCGTTTGCAAGATCTTCCTATAGCCTGTCTTGAACAAGTCCAGCGTCCACCTGCGTGCAATATAGCAGATTCTATAGTTAACATCTAAAGTGCAGTCACATTGAACGGATCGACAATAATACGTTCTACTCTATCGTTCGTTACGACACGAACAATGATAATACAGTTTGGATACAGTTTACTCGATAACAATTAACACGTCGTGCAACCAATTTATTTCATAATTGTCATCAAACAATTGCGTGAGGAGTATAAACCATTTTGAGATGAAAAATTTTCGAAACGGATCAGTGTAATAATAGTTAGAAACTGGAACGTGTAATTAATCGCAGATTTCTTCACACTGTCGAAAATTTTTCTTTCCCTTTTTTCTTGTTTTATTTTGAGGGAATTATGAAAGGATCGTCTCTTTTCTTATTATTACGGCAGCGATCGTTCGAAGAAATCGAACATTTTCCGGACAGAAATTCAAGGTAAACACTGCGACGGAATTAAGTTCGTGACTTGCAAAACAATGAAAATAGATAGAAAAGCAATTCCGCAAATGCAGAGTAATGATGATTGGTGACAAGTAATGTTTATGCTAATCTTGCAAAAGTTTCGTTCCTCTTTACATACACAATTATCCGAAATTTGACTTGCATAAATATTAGAATTATACAGGATTTCTCAACTTGAAGGTTACAAGCTTGGGTATTCGAAAGTGGAGATGTTACGTGTTCTAATCACTTATCTTCACGCGTTTACCTTGCGTCAGATATGACATAATACCGATTATTACATAAAATTCGAATTCTTAAGTAGTTGAGTCTTAATTTTCTTTTTTTTTTTTTCTTTTTAATACAAATACAGCTCGTAAAATTCGTTAAATTAACACTTGACACGATTTATAGGTGAGGAATCCTTTGTCTTCGAAAAATTTGTCACGGAATCTAGAACGAATGTAATTCGATATTTTCGCCAGATGTGCGATACACACGGCAGTTCATCGTTTTTCAGTGTAGTTTTGCCGAACAAAAAGAAAATTGCCTCGGGCTGAAATGTGGCAAGATCGTGAATCAAACGGAAGTATTAACTCGAGACATTCTAAACTCACGTAAGATGTTATAGCATAATTAAAAAAAAATGCGACTTTTATTGTCATCTCTTTGTAAATAGAAGTATCAGAAATATTAATTACATCCATAAAGTGGAAAAAGCAGACGATACATTTTATGAAATACGTTCGAATATTTTAATATCTTAGCAGTGAGTGACGAGGATACCTGCCATGAAGAAATGGGAATTTTCTGTGCAACGACGAGTATACTCGTCATGCTCGAAAATCAATTACAATTTATTAATCAAAGTAAATTTTTTGTGGAAAGTAAAACATACTTGTAAATCTTAGATATTTTGAGATTAGACTTGACTAGTTCTTTTCACTTTTATCATTTCTAAATATTTTCTTGCTGTTATCGTTAATTATTATTAATTAAGTTAAACAACAAAGTTACTGATTTTTTTTAGAAGAAACTAGCGTTATTTTTGTATAATTTATTTCAGCTGCGTATTCTGCGTTCGACGAGTATAATCGTCATCACGTCGTTTTAGCGGTACAACGTTTCAGAAGTGGCGCCAAAAACTAAAAGGTTAAATTGTAAATTCTTTACTTATATTAAATTCATATTCATAAATTATGAAATATTATTAATATAATTTACTTTAACTTAATATAATCACTAGATTATAAACTATATTTATAAATTGTAAACCACAGCTAATGAAGTTGATTTTACACTGATAAATTGCGAGTGAAAAAGTTAACGAAAGGACTTACCACCAGAACAACACCGACAGAAAGTTGGCCTTCACTCGCGGATTCGGTTTCTGTTTCAAATTGCTCGCATCCATCTTCCATTAATGCGTGCCGCATCAACACAGCGATCTTCCAACTGCCAGTTGACAACTACTCAAACTACTACTCGACTACGCCGATCAGTAAAGAAAAAAAGTGTAATCACAGGTCGGGCGTCCGCGTCGAAGTAAAAGTCGAGAAAGCAGAAACCTTGATTCTCACGGAACACGTTATCACTCGAGTAGCTTGTCTATCTGTAAGAGAGTCTTCTTAAACATCGGGCTAATCGTTGATTAATTGAGGTGATCACTTGAAAACTGACATGGCACAGATATAATGTAAGTAGAACAAATAAATCTTCAACGATGTTAGAGATAGCGATCGCTGTGTCCGTAAAATGTGAATTACGAAATGCTCGATCGATAGATGATCTTGGTGATCGGCCGAGTCCAACTCGGTTGTTATACCCGAGAATTGAAGTTCTTACTTCAGTCACGCGTCGAACTGTCTCGTGGAGGAGAATAAGACACGGCTGGATCTGACAGCTGTATTTAAAGACAAAAAGAGATCATGTATCAGATCCGAACGCTTCCGTGCGCGGCAGCTTCTATTTATCTCCGTACTTGCTTGTCACAAGTCAAATAACGTAACGCAACAGTTGGTAGAATTTCGACACGATGTGTCACATATACATACACAGATACAACGTGTTATCCACGACGGAATATTTGGCGAGTTTTCAGTCAAAAGCAATTAACGGTGTCTTTCATACACATGAAACATCAAACATCATTTGATGTTTTTTTTTCTGGATACTAACTAATCTATAAAGTATTTGAATACATCTTGAAAACCATTTGATTCCAGAATTATAGATCATGGCATGCAGTGGATTTATTGATATCTGTTCTAGAAGATCACCGAGACGTACATGTATGGTATAGACAAAGTGTTTTAATTTCTAAATTGTGTCATCTCTTTAGTTTCATGATTAATGAAGCTATTGCATTTTCAGGGCTTGAAGGAATAAAGCAGTTATTACATTAGGCTTCTATATGTTATAACTAAACGTCAGATAAAATAATAAAAAAATTAGATGATAAATTACAAGTGAATGAAAATGAATTATGTGTGTTATTACGTGTTATTGCCTTAAATTCTTCGAATATCGAATAATTCAGCTGCAAGAATGGCTAATCTACCCTCCCGTGGAATCTATTATTGGCCTTGTATCTTCTTGTATCTGCCTTATACGTACTTCACACCGGTTGTTTCAATATGGCGGGAAACGTTCTTTTTATCTGTTAAAAAATACGACAGAAACATAAAAAATTGTCGTCTTTCACAATGTAACTACACTCGTTGATGATTATTTACTGGACTCAAGGTTATTATTTGAGATTTATTACGTTTGTTTTAAAGGTGGCACAAAAATGGCGATGATGAAAAATGGCGTCCGTGCGATATTATTTGCATTGAGAGAAATACAAGTATCCGAGATAACAAATGTTATAAACAAATCTTCCCGAAAGTTGGCATCAGTTTTTCTAGGAACGTTAAAACTTATCCGTCTTGATTTAAACACAAAGTGAAAGTTGTGCCACTTTCAAAATAAACGGCTCATTTAAAAAATTAGATTATTTGATAACATTTATTTTCTAATGTTATTAATATATACTGATGTATACTAATGTATAGTAATGTACAGTAATACTATCGAATTAACGAAAGCGTTATATATGTATATAAGCGTGTCAGTTATAGTATATTATATATATATATATATATATGCAACGAAACAATTATTTTATAAAATTATTTTTTAATTATTTTACGAACTATGAACCCATTACGTTTCGTTTGAAATTGTTTTGTTCAATTCACGTTATTGAATTCTACTGACAATGAGTACGTATTAAAATTATGAAAGAATTCGCTCGATTTTTATTTCTCCTTTCGTTCGGAGATACTGCATAATTTTGACGAATTTTCGAAACATCGAGACACTTCGTCTTGCTGTGGTAAATCCGTGCCTTTTTCAAATTCTGACACGTCTTGTTTGGTCTTTAATCAATGGGACCGAATGCATCATCTTATATTTATCTCTGCTTGTAAAGTACTTTAGAATTCTCTAAATGCGTCGTTTAATCGAAATTCATCGACCGTGTTACACCGACGAGCTGATTTCTAACGAGTTGAGTAATTTGTTTACGCGTTTTTTTAGTCTCATGTTTTTTAGTATCTGTAACTGTGCTCAAGCATAATTTCGCTGAAAAAAAAAAAAAAATGTAATTGTAAATACCGCGTACACGAATATATCGTGCAAAAAGTTTGCAATCACTGTGAATTTAGAATATTCGAACGCAGCGAAAAACTGTATGTCAGAATTCCGTGAACAACGATAACACTGTCAATGTTATAAATATAACCTTGCTTCGATAATAAAAAAAAGAAAAAAGAAAAAAAAAAACGAAACGTAAAGAATTTGAAAAATAATCAGCGTGCGTATTATCACAGTTTTATTGAATTAAAAATAGAAATACTCCCTTTCGGACATGTGATTTTTATTTAATTTACTATACAGCCTGCACGTGTACACGCACGTAGCCAAAACGCGGAGATAAAAATGGCGCCTGTCATCCTTCGTCATTTACGATTCGACATGTATATAATTCAGTGCGCATGTGCACTCGAAAGTGTATCCTTCAGCTAACCCTGGACGAAATTGGGATGACGATGCCCGAATAAATAATTTGAATAATGCCGATTATCACGGTGTGATTAATAACACTACGATCGAGATTTCACATATTTGTTAAAATGTTACGCATTCAAATGTGCCAAAGTCTAATAAAATCGTAACAAATTGCATAAGAAATAAATTATAATAAATAATTAATGCATCATGATAGAATGCATCATAACGCGTAATATGCAATGTATGTACGTATTTCGTACTTACATATTTCATGATAATTAACAAGTGAAACAATGCTTCACCTAAGTCTCGGATCTGTAATCTAGTTACACGGCAAATGCACGGAAAAAATGTAAAAGAAAATATATGCAGGACAGAAATAACTACTGCCCAGCACAAATGAATCTTGTGTACGTATCAATTATGTATCTATAGAGTGTGAGGTATGGATATTCATCTTTGCTTCATGATGAGCAAAGTTATCAACCAAGCGGATAAAAATGCTTGTCACGATTATTCGGCAGAAAAATCTATGGATTTACTATATCGTCTACGAGGACTGCTACTTGTAAGAAATTGTGCAATTTTATTCAAGTATAAATAATATACATAGATATATAATTTCTTTCGTTTGTTTATTTGAATAATTATATTACGATTATAAGATAAGTTTATAAGTCGTTGGTAAAGAAGGAATCTTTTTATGCATGCACGTTCTGACTCAACCGCGGAAGTTTTCTACCAGGAAATATAATGAATCTGCAATAATTCAAGGTAATAATTGTACCATGACATTTATTGTCTCTTCGTCGCCTTATCAGTTCCATAAACTTTTTCGGATTTTACGTCGGCGACGTTTATCAGCGCGGAATATGATCCTATAATTTCACGATGTGAAATGCACGACGCCGTGAACACGTTCCACGTGAACTTTATCGTGGCAGAGATCTCAAGTTTCGTACGTTGCCGTTGCAAAAAAAAAAAAAAAAAGAAATAAAAAAGAGAAAGAAAAAAAATGGAAGAAAATACAAACGACGTTCGGTCGACAAAGTTAACAATTATAATCTTCAATTCTGTTCGATTGTACACGGATGTGTACATATCGTGACGTCAAACAATTCGCGACGAAAGGTAAACGAACGTTATCCATCCGACCATCAGGAAAAGTTTCACGAGTTCATGCAATTAGATTCATATTCAGCCAAATAACGGGAACACGATATAAGACAGCCACAATCAGAATCACGAAATGCGTAAATAAATTGTCTGTCCAATTGTTTATCGATAATCGATAAAGTAATTATTTTCTGCAGCTTGCGACGATCGATTTCTACGTACTTCATTTTCGAGCAAACACATCGCGAAATGAATAAACGTTCAAGAAATGTTTACGACGGGAACCGACAATGATACGACAACGAAAAATATAAATTAATTAATGATTGTTGAAACAGAGAGAAGTTCACAGAGAGCAATTGAGACGCGTTATGCAACGAACTGCCCGCGACTCGGCGAACTACACACACCGAGATGAATAACCATCCGGCGAAACGAATTTTCAACGTACGCACGTAAGATTTGAGCAAATGTTTTCACACGGACAATATGTGCGTTTTTTTTAATTCGTCATCGGGCGCTAAAAATAACGCGTTTCTCGTTATTGTTATTGTGTTATTAATCGCCGGGCGACGGGATGCCTCCTTGTTGTGTAACGCAGTCAGGCTAATGGTCGCATTAAAACGACGCCACGCGAAATGTTATCGAGACAGAGAGAAGCTGAGAACGGGTCAATTGCGGATGACACGTGACGCGTAACGCTCAAGCCCCCGATATGCCACTCTCCTCGATTTGATTTCACGCGTACGCGACCGAAGAACTGCACGCTCGCCAGTGTATCAGCAGAGGATTTCTAAAATAGAGATCAAACTTTCCGACTAGGCTACGCGACTTTCACGACGACACCGCAAATTAACGTTCTGCACCTAGAACGCATGCTCGTCAAATAATTCCGTGGGAAACACGTGATTTTCACAAAAAAAAAAAAAAGACTCATTTTCCGATTATAAGAGTCCGATTGTTATATCATAGTAGGTAAGGCACTCTGTCGTAATATTATAGCAAGCAGAACGAGTCTTTTATTTATTCGAAAATTATTTCATCGAAAGACAAAAACTCGATTCTACAAGTTGTTCAACGACTCGAGGGATGAGAATGCTTCTGTCTGACACAGGGCTATTTGATCAGCGTTGATATATATTGGCACTATTTCTTGTAGCGTGACTGTTGGGATTCGAAATGGGACCTCGATCGAAAAACAGTCAAATGAATATACATGTATAGGCGCGCGAGACGCGTTCGGCAATTATGCTGCTACTCACTTTCTGTTGCCTGAGCCTTTCTTCGTCTTCTGCTGAACGAGGGGGATTTCAACAACGCGTGTTACATTCTACAAATCGGATACTGTTCCTCCGGACGAATAACAAACTCGAACAAAACAGAACGACGCACGCGTGCCTCGCGCAAAGTCTGCGCCGCTACTGAACGCAATTCTCAACCTCGACTCTCCTCTGCCTTGTTTCTTCGTTCTATGACGTATGTGCTCAACGTGCCAGTACGCTTTGGTCGGTAACGTACGCGTCTTGCACGTGCCTTTCGACGACAGTGCCTTTATTTGCGTTTTCGAAAAAAAAATAATTTAGCCGTAAAACAGCGTTTGAAAGGAAGAAACTTTTTCATTGCATCACGGTGTTTTCATTGTACACGGTGGGCCAAAAATCACTTCCGACTGAAATAAATCTGTAATTTTTTAGTTATTTTTTTATTAACTTGCGAACGCCCTGCCGGTTAACATTTAAATAAAGAAATAATTTTTAAAATTAATAAAATTAATTTTTTCTTATATTTCAATGTTCTATTGAAAAAAAGAAAAATAGGTCAGAAGCAACTTTTGGCCCACCCTGTATTATGTCTCGTTTTTTAACTCGTTCATGATTCCTTCAACAGTTAACTAACTAATCATTTTCAGCGTGATGTATACAAACTATGTTCTTCTTGAAATTGAAAAAAAAAAAAACAGTCGAATAAAATTAATAAAGAAGAATAGAATAGAAAAGAAGGATATTATAATAGTAGAATGGAAAAGGGACTACAATAGAGGATATTTCTGCGAACACATTCTTAAAAAAAAAAAAAGAAAAAACGATTATTCGTAAAAGTCGCGGTTGCACAATATACTGTTTATAGATGCACTTACAAAGTAAAGTTAAACATAGCTGTGATACAAAGTGTTGGGATGTAATTTATGATTGTGCACGTGATGATGTTAAATTTAATATTGTCATTAAAATATAATTGCTGTTGCAACTGAACAACTAACGAGTCCGATCGATCGAAGTGTTTCAAGCTAAAAAATTGTATCTTCGATCACACGAGGTACCACTCAAAGAAACGAATAAAATGAAACATAGTTTTTAATTCAAACTATGATGATAAATTAAGGTTACACTTAAATAAGAGGATATAATTAAGCATCATTATGGAGGACAGAAAGTAAGATTGTAAGAGATGCAGCGATTAAATTAAAACAGAAAAAAAGGAAAAAAAAACAGAAAAAAATGATAAGTAATAACGAATACTATTTATGAGTTGTAACGATTAATGTATTATGTATATAACTTTAGCGGACGTAATGTGTAAAATTAGAAATAGAATATTTAACAGAATTCTTTGTAAAATTCATCTCGAGCTTTTTTTTTGTTTTATTTTCTTTTATTATTATTATTATTGTTGTTGTTGTTGTTGCGTAACTCGTGCAGGCCTAACGTGTTGGTGTCTTCCCCGTCGATTCTGATCTCTTCCTCTAGTTCTTCGACGAATAACCGGAAGAGCGCCGATATCAAGAATGACTTCCCGCGTCGATTCTACCCACTACGTCAACTTTTCATCCTACTTCTATCGTCGGAATTAAATTAAATTCTGCGAAAATGGAAGGAAAATAAAAATATAAAATAATTAAGATAAATAAGATTTGTAGTTAAAATGTAAAATAATTGAAATAGACAATTTTTGAACAATTAAAAATAAAATACCACTTAGTGAAAACTGTGAAATATAAAACAATTAAAATAACCAATTCTTGAGCAAATAATACGAAATGAAAAGTATAAAATAATTATAAATTTTTATAAATATAAAATACAAAATAATAAACAATACAATTTATATCTAATTCAATGTGAAATAATTAAGATAAACAATTATTGTTCCTGTTCTGATCACCTTCGACACAGGGGCTTTTTCCTTGTCATACTTCATTGTGACATTATTCAGAGTCACTTGTCCTTGTTTCGGCCAATCCGCCGATGGAGGACTGTCACTGGTCCACGAAGCTTCCTGGGGCAAATTCGTGTACTCTAGGATCCTCTCCACGGACGCTACGTGAGACATCATTTCGCCACTTCGCTTCACCGCATGTTGCAGGCTACCGATTATACCCAACGATTGCCAAACCGACGTTGCCTCCAAGAATGCTATCTAACGGTCGTAGACAATTTTCAGACAAACGATTTTAATCGCTAAAGTAGAATTGCAGTGAGTTACAGTGAATAGTAGAATTGTAACTTGAAAAGCATTACTTGTGTTTGTTACAGCGAAAGAGAAACAAACGCAGGCGATGAACAGCGTCACGAAGAAATCCAGGTACAGACCAAAAATTACAGGCATTATATTCATGTGAGATGTACCGGTGTGTACATCTTGCAAGTCATCGAACTGCTTTTGCAACAACTCCACAATGTTAGATCCACTGCTTCTATTGGTGGTCAGTCCGCTTAGCGTGACGTTCACGTGAGAGAATACTGGGCTCTTTGCTAAAAATTCAAGATTTGCTAGATTTTAGATTTATTGAATATCATAATTCACAGGGTGTTCCAATTTAATCTATAAATGCAGTTATTTCTATAAATGAAATTAGTCATCGTTTAAAAAAATGTGTGAAATGCATTTTTTTCTGTTTTGAGAGGACAGTAATTTGATTTACACTTAGTTTATCTGTAGAGATACACGTGTAGAAAAATACTGGTGAAGATCATTACTATTTTTGCAAGTATAATCGCAGATAAAGTGTATAAACCTCAGGTAATATTCATATATTATATCTGTTATATAATTATGTAATTTTCTCTTGCTTGAAGTGCAGATCGTTCTCTATAAAAAAAAAGTCTAAAAGTTATTAGTTTTTTACTTAGTTAACTTAACTTAGTTAGCTTAGTTTAGAAGAGATTTTTAGTTTTAGATTTAGATTAGCTAAGATTTAGTTTATGCTTTAGTTAGAGCTTAGTTTTAGATTTTTTTATAAAATCTGCGTATAAAAGACAAGAATAGTACAGTAAATACAACTCTTGCCCTTTCTCCTCTTTTATATAGTAAATTTTATAAAATTAAAATTAAAATTTCTAACTAATTATAATTTCCTAAACTAATAGTTTTTCAATATACATGGAAAATGACTTGCTATGTTACCCGACATAAAGAAAATTACATAATTGTACTAGAAAAAATAGTAATGACCTTCATTACTAAGCTCCTACATGCGTTTATCTAACGATACATTAATTATAAATGAAAATGAGGCAAGAATCAACGAGCACGTGTGAAGTATCTGCGAGATCAACTTATTAACAATGTAGCAGAGTCCGTTAGTAAATCCAATTTTCAGTTCTAAGTTTTGCAAAAAGTGTTTCTCACCCTGTAAAGCAAACAAATATTCACTTATGATCACTTTGCAAAGAATTATAACACTTTGTGAGAATTATAACGCTTCCCCTGAGAGAGTAATAAGTGAGGTTAACGTACTCGTGAACGTAATTTTCTTTAACAAATTACACGTTGTAATTACCACATTATTGTTCGTAGATGTCACGGAAAACAACCTACCTGTATTTTTTCGTAAAATACGTTCGTTTTCGTATTCTGCACGTTTCAGTTTGTTTTCTATGTTTGCATGTTTTAAAATTCGCGCGCAATCTGTTGAGCAATCCACTACGATTAATAAACTCCAATGACCAATGGCACGCTTAATAATTTCGACCAATCAGCACTCTACTTTTCAAACGCGCAGAAGCCAATCTTCGTGATTGAATTTCCCTTCGTTACGTACGATTTTGTCAGATGTCAAAAACGTTACAATATTATATTAATACAGTAGTGACCTCATAACTGACCACTTATCCCCACCAATTTTTGGAATTGTGACTATCCCCGCTCTACGTTATCTTATCACGCAGCCGGTATGCATCTCGTACACGCAAAACAAGCGATATATGTATATGATACCGATATTAGCTTGGCATCGGTGAAACAGTGGCGCTCTCCCCACTCTTTCTTTTGATGCCTGGAATACACCTCCCCTCTTAACTGACCAGTTTCAGTCCCGAGTGTTGGACAGTTGCGAGGTCACTGCTGTATCGTGTAGTACATCAATCCAAATTAATATACTGAACTAATCGATTGACGCAATATTTCTTTAATGAACACATTCTGTTTTCAAACACACCGTTCAATAAACCGAGATATGTATCACCTACCTACGGGTAGATACAATAATTTGTGGACACTTAAGAAGGGCGGTGTATTCCGCGACTTGGCCGCAGAGTCAATTGTTATACCGATAACCGAGCACGTTCAACGAATTCCAGTTCCAATCGTTTACCACATCCGTTCGATTGCAAAGAAATTTAAACATTTTAACGTTATTATTTTTTTTTTAAATTGAATACATTAAAACTATTTCAAACTAAATGGAACAATAAATTATGACAAAGCAATAATTATCAAATAACTGTAATTAATCTAAATTCCTCGAAAAAATATTTACCGAAACTCCCATGATAAAAGTAGTTGTTAACATTAAACCTACCGACACTTTAATATTTCGATGAAATGGCTGATCCGAAATCCAGCAAAGAAGTGAACATCGCGGATCGTTTGGACATTTTAAATAAATTGGAGGCTGGTGAAAATATAAATACTCTTGCACGTGAATACAATGTATCGAATCGAACGATAAGACGTATTCGGCAGAGAGCTTCGTCGATACGACAATACGCGGAAGAAGATTTTAAACTGCAGAAAAAAAGGATGCGTACATCCGCGTCTGCCGATTTAGACAAAGAATTGTATTCGTGGTTCTTGCAACGTCGTTTGGTAGGAGATCGAATAACAGATTGTATCTTAATAGAAAAGGCAAGAGCACTGCAAGAAGAGAGGGGCGGCCCATCCAACTTCACGCCATGCAAAGGCTGGCTTTGGCGTTTCAAAAGAAATTATAATCTAAGGCTTGCAAATATCAACGGTGAAAGTGACAACGCGGACAAATCTGCCGCGAAGGAATTTGTACAACAATTTTCGCAAATGCTGGAGGACAACGCGATCGGTGATAATAATCTATACAACGTGGACGAAACAAGCCTGTTTTGGAAAATGCTTCCCACGAGAACGTTAATAAGTAAGAATGAGAAGAGAGTGTCGGGGAGAAAAATCAAAAAGGACAGAATAACGTTGGCCTTGTGCGCGAACGCAAGCGGAAGCCATAAATTACCAATACTTTTAATTAACAACTGCGAAGATCCTAGAGCATTGAAACACTGTAAGAATAATTTACCGGTGATATACACTTCTAGTAAAAATGCATGGATGAATGCTGCAATTTTTCAATGTTGGTACCACAATGAATTTAAACCTCGTGTTAGACGGCGACAATTGGAGGAAAACTCTAGTGGTAAGGTTCTACTGGTAATAGACAATTTTATTGGCCATAAATTACCAGAGGAAGAAATGGACGACGGTTATTTCAAAATCATATTTTTACCGCCAAATACCAGTTCCCTGATCCAACCTATCGAGCAGGGCATAATTTCGAAATTGAAAAGAAAATTCCGTCATAGGTTGCTACAACGCGTCCTACGCTACGAAAATGGAATATCAGAATTTTACGCCGACTATGACATAAAAGATTGCATAGACTTAATAAGTGAAACATGGGCCGTCATAACCTCTGCGAATATATTCAATTCCTGGAATAAAATCCTCGATCGAGAAACAGGAATACCTGAAAAAATACCTGCTCCGTGCGATGTAGCGTGTGAAACAATTTCTAACGAAGAAGCGACAGAGTGGATCAACGAATGTGGCGAGGCCGAAAGAATCAGAGAAGATAACACCGAAGAGACAGACGCTGCAGGAGAATCTGTTCATTCGCAGCTTCCTGCGAATCCAATAGAGGCAGAAGAAGTTGAGAGATTGTTGTATTATTTACAAAAGATTATCGCAACAGAACCAGAAATTCCAAATCACGCAAAATCTATAATAGATTATTACAATTCAAAATAATTTTTATTATTCTTTTTCTGTAATATTCCTACTTATTATTGTCATATTATATATTATATTCCGTAATATTTCTATTTCCATCATTATTTATTTTTATTATTTAATGTAATTTAGTGTAACTCATGTACGGGTCAAGGAAACATTCAACTACTTACAAAAATAAAGCAATCGCTTAAGCAAGCACTACTGTATCTGTTACTTCAAATGAAATTTACCTAATTTTCATACAACCATCATAATGTGCACAAAATTATCATATATCGCTTGTTTCGTGTTACAATTCATACGGCATCACAGTGAGATAGCCTAGAACGGGAAAAAACTCAGTTCCAAGAACTGGTGGGGATAAGCGATGGTCACTTACGAGGTCTCAAGTGCAGTTACGAGGGCACTGCCATAACACGAATATTATTGAAATAAGTCATTCTGATAGCGTCTTATAAAAGTAAAGTATTTTATTTACAACTTGATATGAGTGGAAATGTACAATAAAAAACATAATAATATAAACATCAAAAATATATAACAAATTGCACAATGAACACTGCACTCTGTGTAATGCTCGGGCATTACACATATTCTTAATACGATCGATCGTATTTCAATTTATAGACGGAACTATCGAACGCTGTATCCTCGTGACAAACGAATCGATTCGCGATCTCTTTCACACCACGTGCCATCGAGCGTGTATCTATAGAATACTTTGCACAGATATGAAAGATAATTATATACTATTGCATAGTACAATGATCTTGCATAGAAAAATACTATAGCACGTATATCTATAGAACATTTTGTACATATATAACAGGTAATTATACAGCATTGTACAGTACAATGATCTTGCACAGAAAAATACTATAAGTTGGAACGGAACAACATTTCTTTAAGAAAAAAAAGAATCGTATAATTCTTACTGCTTAGTTTTTAATTCTTTGTTGTCGTTTTTTGGCATTTACGTGGATGTCCAAAACTATTGAAAATTCTGTAACTTTCGCTCCTTCTCCCTCTTTTTTTCAATAGCAACAAACATAACAGTTGTCCACGGTGTGAACTCATAGAATATGAAGTACAAAAATTAAGTATACCAACGAACATTTGGAACTCCGGCACGCCGCCTAGCGGCCTTCATTGCAAGTAGACTTTGGATTCTCATGCAAAACTGAACTACACGCGCGGAAGTTTGCAGAACAAGAAAAGAGGCTTCTGCACAAATATATTTATACGTTTTTCACACATAAAAAAACCCATCCTTTCACGCCATTTGGAAAACGAAAAAACTTTCACTCTTCGAGATCCCGTTTCTTTGGGGTTCGTGCATACAAACTGGAAATCCAGTTATAAGGAAAAGAGTACTTGGAATAACAAGTTGCAACAATCCACGCGTGGAGATGTATAAAAATATCCTCTCTCGATTATTGCTCGAGACTATATCATATCATATCGATCATATAACTATATTCTATACGCTTGTAATAATACTTGGTAGAAATAAAATTAAAAATATGATTGCACAGGCTCTGTCGCTTGGCAATTGAAGCGGTTGATGCAACAAGAAACGCACGCGGCTATCTCCACTTTCCAAGGTCAGAAAATTCACAGCTCTCGCGTTCCGGCGCCGTCTTTCCCCTTTTACCGAAGTAAATAGCAAGCTAACTTCTCCTTGTTGCAGCAAATTCTTCAACTGTTCTAACAACTAAGCAGTTTTTATCCAACAATCATCGTTCTCCTTGTCTGGCGATGTAAGATTGCCTCGCTACCTTCACTAACTGGTCATACATAGCACGATCAGTTTCTTTGACTAACGATTTAAATTGACTGTAGTTGTCTTGTAACAGCACGTAAGGATGATCAAATTCCTGCAAATGAAAACAGCGTTTCGTACACGACTGACGTTCAAGCAGAGAACATTCAATATTTAATACATTGAGATTCAAGATAACTACACAATCAATACTAAATTTTCTTATAATTTAATTGCGATTCATACTTTCAATAATTTATTATTTAACTGCAACTTAATTTATTTGTAGTGCACATTTCAAACCAAGTACACGAGTAAGAAATGCTACTTACAGACATACGACCGTTATCCATAACTAAGACCTTATCGCTGTCCATAATGGTATTTAACCTGTGAGCAACAGTAAGTACAGTGCAGTTGGAGAATTTATTTCGTATCGTTTGCTGGATGAAGGCATCCGTTTGTGGATCCACGTTGGCCGTAGCTTCGTCCAACAAAAGTATTTTATTGTTTCTCAAGATAGCCCTCGCCAAACAGACCAGCTGCCTCTGGCCAACGCTGTAGTTGCTACCCCGATCTAAAACGCGGTTTTCCAAGCCTGTTCCAGTAGCAGTTACAGCGTCCTTTAACTCCACCTTTGTCATGCGACCAAACACCAACGTTATCAAAAATTTCAATCGTGATGAAAGGAAACAAAAAAGAAAAGTTGACTGTTATTAGGTTCCAGATTATTACCTCATCGAGCACTTCCCAAAGAGCTTTGTCTGTAAATTCATTGAAAGGATCCAAATTCCGTCTCAACGTGCCAGAGAATAAAACTGGATCCTGGGGAATGATCGATATGCGACGTCGTAAATCCTCCAAACAAATAGATCCAGTGTCCACGCCATCGATTTCTATGACACCGTCGACTTTGGCTAGCCTGAACAGGGCTGATATCAAAGACGATTTTCCAGCTCCTGTTCTGCCCACTATACCTATCTGCAAGATAATTAAATTTTATATTTTTTAAACCGATCGTTATACTGTTTCTTGTTTCCTCGAATGGACGAAAAATCCACGTACCTTTTCTCCAGGATTAATTGCAATGTTCAGTCCCTTCAATACCGGAGCATCATCCTCTACGTATTTCATATAAACGTTTCTGAACTTGATCATCCCATCCGTGGGCCAAATCTTTGGTGCATTGGCAGGAAGCGCAATTTGCTTCTCACTTTTCTTGGCGAATTTCCCTCGGTCGCGTAAATTCGGTTCAGGCACAATCTGTGTATATTCCAACACACGTTCCACAGCCATCAACTGATTCGCCATCTCGGCGTTCTGTCTCATACCCCACTGAATCATCACAGTCAGGCCCATTACCTGGGTGATGGCCAAACCCACCTCTCCACTGGAGAACGCTGCAAGAGAATCATTAAAAATGGTTTCACAGTATGAAAACAAGAGTACACTAACTAACTGTGAAAATATTCATTTGCATCTCACATTGTTCCAATAAGAGAAAACTAAAGGTAACAATAGACGTGAAGATGAAGGAAAAAACGTCCAACGAGAATCCAAAGGCACTGCTTGCTACTATGAACATATAAACTGTAGAGGTATGGACGTCCTGCAGTTTGTCAAATTCTTTTTTCAGTATGTCCTGCGCGCAGTAGGCTCTTATAGTGGTCAAACCATTCAACGTTGCATTTAAGTGAGTGAACACCGGAGATCGGGCTGCAAAAAGATTTCTGGGTCATTAAAGGCAGATCTCCGAATATCGCCAAACATTTAAATGTCTCGCAGAGATATGTACTTACTCATTCCCTCCATCCTTTTAATGTTTTTGCTAGTCTTCAAAAATACCTTTCTTATCCAATAAAACACTACACCCAAAAATAATATCGGGATTAAGAACAGAGGATTGACTACACAAGTGACTGTTAAAGATCCAACCATCATCAACAATATTTGGCTAGCATCCAGTATAGCCTTCGGCAGTAATTCGTCAATGGCTCCCATGTCTTTGGAAAATCTATTCAGAATTCGACCACTGGCATTCGTATCAAAGAACCTCATGCTCGTTCTAACTAAGGCACTGAACGCCATGTCGTGCAATTTTTGACTGCATAATATGCACACTTTGTAGAAAGTCAACGACCTTGTAATGCCGATACAAAATAATCCAACAATAATTGCGGTGTAAACGTATATATAATTGTACATGGAGGAAACATCCAAATTCTCAGTTGAGGTATCATTGGTATTGTTTAGCTTAGCTTCCATAATGTAATTATGCCGCTTTTCTTCCGCGCTTGCTCTGGAAATATTTTCAGTTTATTAATTTTTATAGTTGCTAATCCATTCATTCGCAAAACTGTGTTTTAAGATGCTCACAAAATAGGAACAAAATAATCGTTGAGACTAGCCACAAACTGTGTACAGACAAATAATAAGAGTACTACAAATGCTAGGCACAAGTTAGCGCCGGTTTGAAAGTACTTGACGAATATTGGTCCTTTAACTACGCCACGCGAGGTTCCTTCTAAACCATCATTAAGCTTTTCAGAATGTTCATCTTCTTCCTCATCGTCTGTTCCTCCGTTACTTGCTTCAGGAGTTCGACTCTACCAGAATAAATCTATGAATGTGCTGCGCAGGAAAGTACGCGGGCGTAATAACAGGAATAAAATAATCTTACTCTAGTACTTGACGTGGAAAATTGTCTTTTCATACTACTCTTCTCCAAAGAGCTATCTTCGGAAGATTCTGATTCGGCCGCTAGTAATGCAGCGTACTCTGGTCGCTGATTCAATAAATCTTGAAAATGAGAAAAAACGGTGACCTTTCCTTGCTCAATAAGTATAATGGTATCTACATTTTTCACGTACTGCAACTGGTGAGTGGCCAAAATTCGTGTTTTCCCTGCCAAGTATCGTTGCATACATTCTTCAAATAAATGTTTACTAACATGAGTATCGACCTAGAATTTAGAGAATAATATCATACAAGCCTGATAAGCAGTTAAGTTATTCTAAAGTTCTGAAACAATCTCAAGATACCCACAGCACTCAACGGATCATCCAGTAAATAAATGTCCGCCTGCCGATACAAAGATCTAGCTAAATTAATCCTAGCTTTCTGCCCTCCTGACAAGGAACTACCTCTTTCTCCGACGATTGTTTGATCACCCTGCGGGAACTGCTTAAAATCACTCTGAAGCGAACAGGCTTTCACGACCTTCTGATATCGATGACGATCGTAAGGCTGTCCAAAGAGTATATTCTGTCGTACTGTAGATCCGAAAACCCAAGCCTCTTGTCCGGCATAGCTTAAACTTCCGTTCACTTTGACGTGACCACCGGTTACATTTATCTCTCCAAGAACGGCAGACAGCAAAGAACTTTTTCCAGCCCCGACCATCCCTATAATGGCGTACATCTTTCCTTTTTCTATTTCAACGTTTACGTTCTCAAGGGTATTCTCAGTTAGACTCGGATCCCATTTAGCCGTCATGTTACACATTTTCACTGCGTATGTTTCATCATCCACCGTGGAAGAATCTCCTTTTCCTAGAAAAGGAAAAAAAGAGGAAAATTTTAAGAAACTATTTAAAATTTTATTTTTTATTTAATATAATTTTATATTAATATTTCATTCTAATTTTTAAATATTTTATACTAAAATGTTAAACGTTTTATATTAATATTTGTAAAATGTTAATATATTTTCTATGAATATTTTCATTTCATTAAAGCACGAATGTTAGTTAGTGAGATATTAGAATGAAATACACACAAAAATATGTAAAATATCCAAATTACGATTTAGTATGCTCCATTTCCGCATTTACATTCATACAATCATACAAATTTATACAGTTTAGATATCACGTAGAGTAGATAATGCTTACCCCCCACAATGTTCGCCGTATTGTTCAGCAAATCGCTAGCAACGACTACTAGACCATTGTGTTTTCTTTTTTCCGAAGAATCGTCCAAATTCTCATAGCCATTTATTTCATCATCGATGTATGGTATATCAAATTTAGAAGTTTTGTTGGAAGTCTGCCTCGAAACGCTATTAGTGCTACCATTAATGCTAGCTGTGAAACCGTTGGAAACATGACCACTGTCGTGGAACTCCTCGTACATCAGTAACTGCTGCAACCTTTTCACGGCTACCATGCACTCTGCAATCTCGGCAAAACCCCGTACGAACATTCCGGACATGGTCTGCGCCAAAATATTGAAATACGAGGAGAAGACGAACACTTTGTCCGCTGTCAGTTCGTTGCCAAATAAAAGCATACTGATCAAAGTACAGAACAAGGCCATCCGTGTTGTGAACAAGTTGAAGGTCATGTAGATGCCTCTAATGTACGAGCTCTTGGTAACTACTTGCAATTCCAATTTACGAGCAGTTTCGATCAGGGCGCAGAATGGTTTCTCCCACGCGTACATCTTAATAACTTGGACCCCTGATATTATTTCGTCCATCAAGCGGACTCTTTCGTCGGTCTTTATGGCAGTCTGCAGCCGAAACTTGGAGGACAATTTCCCCATGTACGCTGAAACACAAATGTAATATCGACGATGCAGTAAATTTCAATTTTGAAGTTTGCAGCATTAACAGCATATAGTTCGAGCCTTCATACTTGCACTCTTGGAAAAAAAAAACGAACGGTGGACTAACATTATTGGAGTAGAATATTGTCACTAACACGCTAGAATGTCTTTAATAAGTAGAACATTTTATACGATAACCCTATGAGCAACGTTGCGTAATATTTTATATATTATTTTGTGTCATACTTTAATATAAAAGCTCGAGCTTTCCCTCTCTAATAATGGAACTATCGTTACCAGAAACTCACACTGAATCGGTACGACAACGAAGACCGCGGCGATACCAATCAATCCAGCGTATCCAGCCTCGGTATAAAGAAAATATCCTATGATCAATGCGGAGAGTGGGGCAGACCACATATGATGTATTAAAATGGAAACGAGATCAAATCTATTTACATCATTGGCCACCAAATTGACTATCTTTCCCGGTGACGTTTCACCAAGTGCCGTTTTACTAAGTCGTAACGCCTAAAAAAAAAAGAAAAAAAATAAAAAATAAACAGGTACAATAAAAATTATTATTTGATAATGCAATTTCTGTCGCAGTGATATCTCAAAGGTTACACAAAATAATCAAAACCTATGTCGGAAGAAAGATATATTTACAAAGATATTTATCCCATTCTTAAAGCCTATTCTTACTTCCAACATTCTATTTGACAAACGTGTTCTTTTTTCCTAAGCTTCTGCTGAAAAACTTGTAAGAACTGTGTCACTTTTGAAATACATGCTCCAGACCATTTATTATACAGTTAAAATAAGTAAATAATTCGCACGAGCCAGAAATAACTAGAACTACTAAAATCTGGTGGATGCATATAAATTTTACAAAGATGTATGAAAGTACTTGTTACAATATCTAATGGAATAATGGAAGAAACAAAACTCTGTTCAGACAGGGAATTTTTTTAACTGCGTCCACAGAAATTACATAAAGATTACTCTACTGATTATTTTTCCTGCATTACCTTCCGATAAACGACAGAACATGCAGCGACTCTGATTCTTCCACCAACATGGAACGCGCCGAATAGGGATTGATTCATTGAGACTACGTTCATAGCCGTTGCTATGCAAATTCCAGCTGCGTATAGTAAAGCAGTTTCATACGTTTCGGTTGTATTCTTTCTGAAGTAGCGTAGGAGTCCACCCAGGAGTATCGGTGTTCCTAATCTACAAACGAATACAAGTCAATGTAATTATGAACAGCAAAATTTGGCACACTGTGACCTCGTTAAGAAACTAACTTGCAAGCCAATTTTCTTGTTATTTTTAGAATGAATATTTATTTTTTTTATATTTTAGCAATAGTTTAGTAATGTTTACTATTTTTGTTATATAATATATTTAGTATTTATTTAGTACAATACATTTTGTGTATTTTATACACTATATAGTATAGTTGAAATTATACCATATAAATATAGTATACTCCATTATACTATATACTGTATAAATATACTATACCATTTATAATATATTATATATCATAAATATACTACATACATTATATAACAAGAAAATAAACATTACTAAACTATTTATTGTAATAATAAATGAAGCTCAAGTTCTCAAAAAGCTAAGAAATATATAAATATCTAAAATTGACTGAACACCATTTACAATTTCTTGGTATTTGAGACAGTTTGCTCAAAACACTCCTCACACACTCAACTGTGTGTTAAGTACAATATTGTCTTGCATTTTAACCAATATATCGGTATCAAATCTAGTTAGAATTTGATATCGTCTGTGAACAGACAAAACGAGATCCGATATTTTTAGAATACGTACTTCGAACCGAACATTCGACAAAGATAGTCGAGATAAAAATCTAGTCACAATACACGTGTACTACAACATTTTATACGATAACGTTATGAGCAACGTTGTTATTTTTAATTCTCTTTCCTTTCTTCAACGAAACTATCCAGCGCAAACGATATTCCAAGTTCAAGTCAATAGAAACAGAAGATACATACCGGATAAAAAATTCGTTTAATATCTGTATCAAGGCAAGCACAGTGTACTCCTTCCAAAAGGTACGGAGGATGGCTCTCAACAGACTGGGCTTTCCTCTGTGCTTCTTCGAATTTTCCAACTCGATCCTCCATCGTCTAAAAATCGTGCATACCGCAAGTTAAATACTGATTCCACTTTCGTTCTTTTCCCTTTATTAAATTAACTCCACGAATCATACAAACTTTTCTAATCGATCCCCAAGCACGTTCGAACGATCGGTTTTCAAAGGAGTGTACAAATCTTCCGCTTGCAAGATCTTCCTATAGCCTGTCTTGAACAAGTCCAGCGTCCACCTGCGTGCAATATAGCAGATTCTATAGTTAACATCTATAGGAATCACATTGAACGGATCGACAATAATACGTTCTACTCTATCGTTCGTTACGACACGAACAATGATAATACAGTTTGGATACAGTTTACTCGATAACAATTAACACGTTGTGCAACCAATTTATTTCATAATTGTCATCAAACAATTGCGTGAGGAGTATAAACCATTTTGAGATGAAAAATTTTCGAAACGGATCAGTGTAATAATAGTTAGAAACTGGAACTTGTAATTAATCGCAGATTTCGTCACACTGTCGAAAATTTTTCTTTTCCTTTTTTCTTGTTTTATTTTGAGGGAATTATGAAAGGATCGTCTCTTTTCTTATTATTACGGCAGCGATCGTTCGAAGAAATCGAACATTTTCCGGACAGAAATTCAAGGTAAACACTGCGACGGAATTAAGTTCGTGACTTGCAAAACAATGAAAATGGATAGAAAAGCAATTCCGCAAACGCAGAGTAATGATGCATGACTGGTGACAAGTAATGTTTATGCTAATCATGCAAAAGTTTCGTTCCTCTTTACAAACACAATTGTCCGAAATTTGACTTGCATAAATATTAGAATTATACAGGATTTCTCAACTTGAAGGTTACAAACTTGGGTATTCGAAAGTGGAGATGTTACGTGTTCAAATCACGTATCTTCACGCGTTTACCTTGCGTCAGATACGACATAATACCGATTATTACATAAAATTCGAATTCGTAGTTGAGTCTTAATTTTTTTTTTTTTTTTTTTTTTTTAATACAAATACAGCTTGTAAAATTCGTTAAATTAACACTTGACACGATTTATAGGTGAGGAATCCTTTGTCTTCGAAAAATTTGTCACGGAATCTAGAACGAATCTAATTCGATATTTTCGCCAAATGTGCGATACACACGGCAGTTCATCGTTTTTCAGTGTAGTTTTGCCGAACAAAAAGAAAATTGCCTCGGGCTGAAATGTGGCAAGATCGTGAATCAAACGGAAGTATTAACTCGAGACATTCTAAACTCACGTAAGATGTTATAGCATAATTAAAAAAAAATGCGACTTTTATTGTCATCTCTTTGCAAATAGAAGTATCAGAAATATTAATTACATCCATAAAGTGGAAAAAGCAGACGATACATTTTATGAAATACGTTCGAATATTTTAATATCTTAGCAGTGAGTGACGAGTATACCTGCCATGAAGAAATGGGAATTTTCTGTGCAACGACGAGTATACTCGTCATGCTCGAAAATCAATTACAATTTATTAATCAAAGTAAATTTTTTGTGGAAAGTAAAACATACTTGTAAATCTTAGATATTTTGAGATTAGACTTGACTAGTTCTTTTCACTTTTATCATTTCTAAATATTTTCTTGCTGTTATCGTTAATTATTATTAATTAAGTTAAACAACAAAGTTACTGATTTTTTTTAGAAGAAACTAGCGTTATTTTTGTATAATTTATTTCAGCTGCGTATTCTGCGTTCGACGAATATAATCGTCATCACGTCGTTTTAGCGGTACAACGTTTCAGAAGTGGCGCCAAAAACTAAAAGGTTAAATTGTAAATTCTTTACTTATATTAAATTCATATTCATAAATTATGAAATATTATTAATATAATTTACTGTAACTTAATATAATCACTAGATTATAAACTACATTTATAAATTGTAAACCACAGCTAATGAAGTTGATTTTACACTGATAAATTGCGAGTGAAAAAGTTAACGAAAGGACTTACCACCAGAACAACACCGACAGAAAGTTGGCCTTCACTCGCGGGTTCGGTTTCTGTTTCAAATTGCTCGCATCCATCTTCCATTAATGCGTGCCGCATCAACACAGCGATCTTCCAACTGCCAGTTGACAACTACTCAAACTACTACTCGACTACGCCGATCAGTAAAGAAAAAAAAATATAATCACAGGTCGAGCGTCCGCGTCGAAGTACAAGTCGAGAAAGCAGAAAACTTGATTGTTACGGAACACGTTGTTATCACTCGAGTAACTTATCTGTCTGTAAGATAGCCTTTTTAAACATCGGACAAATTGTTGAGTCATTGAAGTGATCACTTGAAAACTCTCATGGCACAGATAAAATGTAAGTACAAGTAAATCCTCAACGATCTTAGCCGTAAAAATGACAATTGCAAAGTGCTCGATCGATAGATGATCTTGTTGATCGGCCGAGTCCAACGGTCGATATATCCGGAATTGAAGTTCCTTCTTCGTTCACGCGTGGAACTGTATGCTCTCTTGGAGGAAAGTATGACACCATTGGATCGGATACCTGTATTTGAGACAAAAAGATTTCATATATCACATCCGAACGTCTACGTGCGCGCAGCCTTTTCTCATTATCTCCATACTTGCTTTGTCACTGGTTAAATTACGCAACGTAACAATTAGTAGAATTTCACGATGATTTCGACACGGCGTGTTATCACGTGGATACATATACACAGATACAACATCAGTTACCGACGATCGAGTACATATTTGACATAGTTTTCAGTCAAAAACAATTAACTGTGTCTTTCAGACGCATGAAGTATCAAACATTATTTGATTTTTTCTTTTTTGTGGATACTAACTAATCATTTTGTGGATACTACCTACTAAAAGTATTTGAATACATCCTGAAAACCATTTGATTCCAGAATTATAGATCATGGCATGCAGTGGATTTATTGATATCTGTTCTAGAAGATCACTGAGACGTACATGTATGGTATAGACAAAGTGTTTTAATTTCTAAATTGTGTCATCTCTTTAGTTTCATGATTAATGAAGCTATTGCATTTTCAGGGCTTGAAGGAATAAAGCAGTTATTACATTAGGCTTCTATATGTTATAACTAAACGTCAGATAAAATAATAAAAAAATTAGATGATAAATTACAAGTGAATGAAAATGAATTATGTGTGTTATTACGTGTTATTGCCTTAAATTCTTCGAATATCGAATAATTCAGCTGCAAGAATGGCTAATCTACCCTCCCGTGGAATCTATTATTGGCCTTGTATCTTCTTGTATCTGCCTTATACGTACTTCACACCGGTTGTTTCAATATGGCGGGAAACGTTCTTTTTATCTGTTAAAAAATACGACAGAAACATAAAAAATTGTCGTCTTTCACAATGTAACTACACTCGTTGATGATTATTTACTGGACTCAAGGTTATTATTTGAGATTTATTACGTTTGTTTTAAAGGTGGCACAAAAATGGCGATGATGAAAAATGGCGTCCGTGCGATATTATTTGCATTGAGAGAAATACAAGTATCCGAGATAACAAATGTTATAAACAAATCTTCCCGAAAGTTGGCATCAGTTTTTCTAGGCACGTTAAAACTTAAACGTCTTGATATAAATACAAAGTGAAAGTTGTACCACTTTCAAAATAAACGACTCATTTTTAAAATTAGATTGTTAAGAACAGTTCTCGGAAGCCAACAAATGCAAACGAGAATGTAAAAATCGATAAATTCGACTTCGAGTGATCCGAGGAATCTGTGATTCGATAACATTTATCTTATCATGTTACACTAATTAGGTACACTAATTAAGGTACACCAATGTAGTAATCAACAGTAATGTGTACTATCGGACTAACAAATGCGTTGTACATCTTTAAAAACGAATTATTTATCATTCTGATTTATAATATATATTATTTTGTTATTTAGTTTTTATAAAACATATTCAAAATTTATTTAGTTTATAATTTTTTAATAAAAAAAATCTATTTAGTTTATAGTTATACAGTTTTTATAAAACATATTCAAATTTTCCTGAAAATGACGCCTTAAACGCTCGCTCTCTCTCTCTCTCTCTCTCTCATTATATACATCATGTACATTATATATAGTACCTCTAACTGTAAATAAGGATATGTAGATCAAGGATAATTTTGCTGAATCTACAAAAGAACAGAAGCAAATGTAACTGTAAATGTAATGTAAATAGTTAACTGCAAAAAGTTTGCGATCACTGTGAATTTAGAATACCAGAACATTTCGAGAACTGTACGTCAGAATTCCGTGAATAACAATAACGTTATAAATATATGCTTGTGTCGATGATAAAAAGAAAAAAAAAACGAAACAAAAGAAATAGAAAGAATTTAAGAAATAATTAGTGTGCGTATTATTATATTTTTGTTAAATTAAAATTCTTTTTCAGATAAGTGACTTTCATTTGATTTACTACACAGCTTGTTCACGTGTACACGCCAAACGCGGAGATAAAAATAATGCCAATCATTCTTCATCATTCATGATTCCACATATGATTCGATGTACACGTATGATCGAAAATATATCCTTGAACTAATCTTGGACGAAATTGGGATGACAATTTCTGAATAAATAATTCAGATTCAAATTATTATGTTGCGATTGATAACACTTCGATCGAGGCTGCGGATGTTCATGTATTTATAGAAATGTTACGCATTCAGATGTGCCAAAGTCACATAAAATCATGATAATATATATAGATAAAAAATCATAATAATTTCGCATGTTTTTTCGGATTCTATGCAACTAATCCATTCGGAAATTGAGCGTGGGCCTTTTGCGGTATCACTATTACCTTTTTACACTTCTTACTTCATTGCTATCATCACTGTTTTTCTTTTCTCTACCCAGTCGAGAGTATAGCATAGTATAATATAGTATATTATAGTATAGTATAGTATAGTAGAGTGCAGCATAGTATAGTTTAGTACAGCATAGTATAGTCTCTCTAGCAAGTCAAGTTTTATACATAAAGATAATGGTAAGAGGTAATTTCGTCGTTGAACAATGAAAAATCAAACTTATCTTCGCTTGAACTGATTTCATTACTACATTCTATCCTTAGGGCTCAGAAACTTTGAAAGTAGTATTCCTATTGCCACTACTGTCAAGCTCACAATCAAACGGAATCGCATTCCGATCCGCGATCATGGACTAATTTCAGATAAGAAAATCTTACGACCATTTGAAAGTATTTTTTTACACTTCGTAAGATAGAGATCTTAAGAGCCCACTCATGAAGCGATATTGGCATCGATCAGAAATCAAACATAAATAAATATTGTTACCATTCGAGTTATCGCATCAAACCAAATGGTGCCTGAGATTCACCTCTCACAGTGCAAAGTGTTGATTCGTCATGGCGCGCTAACGCGTTTCTCGCATTTATGTTATTACACGGATGCCATCTAGTCGTACAACGCAGTCAGGCTAACGGCCGTGTAATATGTTATCGAGACAGAGAAAAAACTGAGAACGGGTCAATTGCGAATGACACGTGATGGGTAACGCTCAGTCTGATACGACGAAGAATCCAGTGTACCAGCAGAGGATATTTCTACGATAGAAATGAAATTTTCCGGCTTGTTACACGATTCTCGCGACGATACGCGAATGAATACACGTTCTGCTGCTAGAAATAATTCTGTAGGAAGCACGTGATTTTCATTAAAAACCTAACCTAATCTGAACCTAACCAACGGCTCATTTTCTGATCATAAAATTCCGATCACTCGTAAAAACCTCTTCGCCTACAATATCGTGTGAGACTTCTAGTAAGGAAATCGGACCAAACCAGAACAACAGAAACAATAAGAACTATAACAACCTAACCTAAACCTAACCACGACTCATTTTCTGATCATAAGATACCGATCCTACCGTAATAACATCGTAATACACCCTACAATATCGTGTGAGACTCGTGGTAAGAAAATCAGGCGAAACATGAGAACCACGGGTGAGGGCCGTGATTTGTAGATCGGACCAAACGCGAGCGATACGTGTCAGGCTCGTTGTTTGTGGATCGGACCAAACGTGAACAACACGAGCCAGGCTCGTGGCTAATTGTCGCTGATGTCTTTCTGTCTCAGTTACGTGTTATTCTTGGCCACGTTCGTACGTTTGAATGTATTTTCTTAAAAATATTAGAAAAAGCTCGTGTATAAATGTCTTCAAAAAGGAAATTCAGCGTCGTCGAGGACAGTGAGAGTCGTGCAGATAACGATTCGACAGATATTTTTGACAGTGATAACGATAGTAACAGTGATATTTTATTTCCTGTACGAAAACGTTCGAAACAACTGGTCATTGAGGATGACATCGACGAAGATGAAGAACACATTAATCATCAACAATCAGAGCAATGGATTTGGAAAGAGGAAAGTAATAAACCAAAGATCTGGAATTATACGGAGAGCCCTGGCATAAAAGCGGCAACTTTATGTCAGTTGGGTAGAAACAAAAGGGAGTTGGACGTTTTTAACGTAATATTTGACAACGCGTTCTGGGAAAATATTGTAACGGAGACGAATCGGTACGCGGAACAAATAACAAACAACAAGAATAAAAGACGAAAAATCGACGACACCTGGTTTCCTGTGGATCGCGATGAGATAAAAGTATATTTTGCATTGTGCGTAATAATAGCTCAAGTGAAAAAACCAACGGTTCAAATGAACTGGTCAAGAAGGGCGGTTATAGAAACGCCAATATTCAGAAAAACGATGCCACTGAAACGATTTCTGCAAATAACTAGATGTTTGCATTTTGCGAGTAACGATACGCCTGAACACAATACGGACAAGTTACGCGCAATGAAACCCGTGACAAATTTTTTTAATCAAAAATTCAAACAAGTGTACACGATGGAGGAGGGCATTGCTATCGACGAATCGCTAATGAAATTCAAGGGACACGTATCGAAACAATTCAATCCATCGGAATCGAGAATCGGTGTAAAATTTTGCAAACTGTGCGAGTCAGAATCGGGTTATTGCTACGACTTCAAGATATATACAGGTAGCGATCGAAGAGATCCTAACGACAGTGCAGCATCTGAAAGTGTTGTCACGGAGTTGTCACAGCCGGTGTTACATAGAGGGCACACCATATACTTAGGTGATTTGCACTCTTCGCCAGAACTGTTTACAACTTTAGTGAACAGTGAAACCAACGCTGTTGGGATAGCACGTCCCGATGGCGAGAACATGCCAAGAGATTTCGTTAAAGCGAAATTAAAAAAGGGCGAGTGTAGAACGAGAAGCTGCAATGGTATATTAGCATTGAAATGGAAAGATAAACGAGACGTTCATATTATCTCGACGAAGCACGAGACCGCAGAAATGACCGAACAAGGCAAAAGTCAGTTCAATGTCACTTGGAAACCAAAATGCGTTGTCGAGTACAACGAAGGAATGATTGGAATTGAACGCCAGGATCGGATGTTAGCGTGCTTCCCCGTTATGAGGAAATACACGAAAGGCCACCGAAAAGTTTTCTTCTACGTGTTCGACATGGCGCTTTTTAACTCGTACATTTTGTTCAAAAAGATCAACGCAGCGAGGAAACAGAGTTACGCTGAATATAGAATTGAAATAGCCGAATCATTGTTAAGAAATATACCGTTGCCGGAATATAAAGGACGAGGGCGATTATCGAACGGAGATTTACCGCTGAGACTGCACGCGCAACATTGGGGCCATTTTCCCAAGCATATAGGCCCAACACCATCGAAGCAAAGGCCATCAAGAGCTTGTAAAGTTTGTACAAAACACAAGAAGCGTAGCGAAACAACGTGGGAGTGCAAAAAATGTCAAGTTGCGTTACACGTACCAGAATGCTTCGAAAGATACCATACGATCGAAGATTATTAATTTTCTCAAAGTTTTTCTTTTTTTTTCTCAAAACGATAATAACTTAAAATAAGCATTAATTCGGAAATTGAACATAAAACGTTACCGACTGATTATTCACTTCCAGATAATAAATCGTTTTTCCTCGCCGATGAATCGCTCGTAATTATTCACATACGTCTTAAATTACATTGCACGAGAAACAACTTGGATATCATAAAAAACACGCGCGATTATGGCATAAAAGTTTGAACACTCGAACGCCAAATCGTTAAGCGGCTCGACGCACGCCCGGCTTTACTCTTGATTTACGCGCTGTCCGAACTGAAATCGTAAGACAAGGAATTAAGTCATAGTAGGTAAGGTACTCTATCGTATAATATATCAAGTAGAATTTCATCGAAAGACAAAACTTGGTTCTAAATAAATTGTCCAACGATGAAGATGCTTCTGTTTGGCACACAACTATCCCATCATATCCTTGATATATCGACACAACGGTATTTCGTTGAGCGTGACTGTTAAGATTCGTAATGGGACTTCGATCGAAAAAACAGTCAATAAATGTACATGTATAGGTGTACGCAAGCGCACTCAGCAATCATGCTGCTACTCACTTTCTTCGTCTTCTGCTCAACGAGGGAATTTCAACAACGCGTGTCACGTTCTACAAATACTGGATACTGTTCCTCCGGACGAATAACAAATTCGAACTGAAAGGAAAACGACGAACGCGTGCTTCGCGCAATGCCTGCGCCGCTGCTGAACGCAATTCTCAACTTTGGCTTTCCTCTGCATTGTTTCTTCGTTCTGTGTCTGTGCTCAACGTGCCAGTGCGTTTGATCGTAACGTAAACGGCTTGCATGTACCTTTCGACGACAGTGTATACGTATACAGTCGTTCTTTCCGTCATTTTTGTATATTATTTTTCTTTTTTTTTTAAAGCACAAGTTTATTCTAATTTCATGTAGATTGGAAGTTAAATAAATAAAGAGTTTCCCCGTTTGATGCACACGTATATGTTTCCTCTTCGGAACAGTCGAGTGCACGCCTCGTGTTTTCGTTCTCACAAAAACGCCCAGAAATTCTTTTTCGTACCCTTTTTCTTAATGCACGCGACGTTTACCATGGCGTTTACTTGAAAATTGACAACGCAGACGAACATGTACAGTTACAGTAAAAGTCACTACGAAGATATGCTGTGGTGACTCTAACCTAACTTTTTCCAAGCCCGATTCCTGAACTGAAGCCGACAACCGTGGAAATGAGTCGAATTGGTTTAAGAATGGAAACACTTTATTTTATTTTCAAAACAATGTCATAGACTACGTAGAAAAATAATACTATCGTTACAATTTTTTCTTTAAAATTTGATATAATAAATGCTCGTACGATATGCATCGTGTATAGTGCCATGAAATATTCGTATGTATGTACATTTGTATACATTTGTTTTTTTTTTCCCTTTTTTCCCATACATGTATCTCATCGATGTAATCCTTGGAATGTGAATTTTTTTTTTTAGTCTTGTATAAGTATTGTCATACGTGTGTCTTCCTCCCTCCCCCCCTGTCCTCCCACTCCCCCGACTTCTGCTTATTCTATTTCGCATTTTACAATTCCTTAAGTGTTATATCGGTAATTTTACAATTAAAAAAACAATTCCTAAATTTCTCTTGTAAAATCAAGAGAATTTGAGATTTTAGTATGTTTTTAATGGCGATTGAAGACATACACACACACACACACATGCTTTAGCCACACTATTGGTAGACCCGACTACGGTCAAATATAAATGAGATGAAGCGAAATTTCTCCTTGAAATGTGTACAACTTAGAATGCCATTGAAAGTTGGGCCATTCATTTATCCATGCGTATTAGAAAAATAGACAAGTGTTCAATTGCACTACTCCATAGAAGCAATAATGACCAGCTAACGTTAACACTTTATAATTATTCTTCGTGTTTAACGAATATTTATGCAGAGCGGCAAAGTACTTGAATTTAAGTGTTTGTTCATTCAAAAAATTACCAAAACGTTAATTATTATATAAAAAGTGCTGTAACCATAATTTAATTGTCGATATTGATAATAAAAAAAAAATACGAAGGCTTCTTTTAATAATATGAAAAGATTGTCGATATTGATAAAAAAAACTACGAAGGCTTTTTTTAATAATACGAAAAGACCCTCGAATAATTAAGCTATTTGCATGATTTGTAGATGTTTCATTTGGATGTTATAATATAAACACCTAGCAAAAATTCGATATATCCCTATAAAATAAAATAAAAATAAAATTACTAATTAATTGTATTTGTTATTCGCCAAATATAAAGGCATTATCTTTACTTAAAAAAAAAAAAAAAAAAAAAAGGAAGGCATAGTACTTCTAAAATATACTGTATATCAGAATTGTTCATTTCCTAAATCGGTTGGTCACAAGTTATAATTATCGAGTTTGAGGATTCGATAACATTAATAAAAGCTTCTCGTAGGCATACGCTAAATTTTTAGCCAAACCTTTACAACATCCGTTTTCTTGTATAGTTTGAAATCTATAAGTTTTGAAATTTTTTTCGGTGTCTATATACGTAACAGCTGCCATCAGCGGGCACATAATAATTTTTGTATGATCTAGGAAATTAATCTAAAAATAAAATGTTGCAATTAAATATTTTTTTATCACATTCAAAAATTTTAAAACTTAAACAGAAATACATCGTGAAATGTATCTAATTACTTACTTGTACTGTTCCGTTAGTCAACTGCATAACTACAGCACTCTGTGTTCTAAACCATTGATGCATGTAAGGTATTCTAGACATAGCATCGCATGGTTTCACAGCAACTGAACTTCCAGCTTTCATCAAATGGTCGTTCATATACTTCAAGAAGAAGTTCATTAATCTCATTTTCTTATCTAATTCACTGGGATACTCTTTGACCGAATAATACAATTCGTCTCCTTCACGATTTATATAATGAATGTTGTAACAATTAGCTAGCATTATTAAACGAGTGCCATCGTTGAACATTACACCCACACCATCATCAGAAAGTTGGTACCCAAATCCGTATTTATCCGAGTAGTCAACCCATTTGCTTATCCAAACTACAGGTTGTGCAGCAGGATCAGTCATTTCATCTATACAGTTAAAGCAACGTGTAGTATTTACACGTAACAAGTTGTAGAGAATATAAGAATTTAACAATTGCAAGACCAATTATTTTACATATTATCGTTATTTAAATAAACGTTAATTTTAATAATTTAGCATAGAAGGAAAATAAAAAGGAGATGTGACTCATGCCTGAAGTTTCCATAAAAATCTGATAGGATCTTGAATATTCTGCATCGGCAAATGATTTCCATCAGTATAAACGATAATTTCCATGCAAAACGCGATAATAATATTTAATCCCTGGAAGAGTGTACCTGTTAACGAAGCTGTCTCTCTACTTGGTTTAGCCTTTAATACAGCACTCAGCTGTTCTCTTAACGTCTGTAGCATCTTTCTAATGTCAAGGTTCAGTTTTTGAACTTCGCTTATCGCATCCGCAGGCTTTGTCTTACGCGCTGGACTATTACGGGATACTAAATTTTGCCCCTCTCCGCCTACATTAGTATTCATCTCAGACAATGGCTTACGTTGATTATATATTTCCAGCATATCTAAGCGAGGTGCCATTGTTAAACACGATAATGGTAAACTATGCGGCATAAAACCTAGAATGAAATGAAAACATTATCAAGAAAAATTTCTTTTTAACGGCGATGACAATGGCTTGCAACTCAAAATTCAATTTACCACAAGTAAAAAACGGATCTTTCATTAGCTTCGTTATGGAAGGGCGTTTGGATGGATTTCCTTGCAACATATTAGAAATCATGTCAATCGCCATTGTATTAATATTTGCAGGTATTTTATACTGGACTTGCTTTATTCTGGCATAAGTTTCCCTCAAACTTGACGTTTCAAACGGAGGTTTCCCCACAAGTAAAGTATACATGATGCATCCAATACTCCAAATGTCAACTTCATAAGAATGTCCAGCTTTAGTTAAAATTTCTGGTGCTATGTAATTAGGTGTTCCGCATAGCGTTCTATTAATGAACTTGATGTTAATTCACCTTACATCGTATTAAGTACACAAGATATATATCAAAATAAATCGTATGAAAATGAACGTAGCAGTTACTTTTTACGTTCCCCTTCGTGTTCTAGTCTAGTGGCCAAACCAAAGTCACCGATCTTAACTTGCAGATCATCGCTTAGAAACAAATTACCTAACTTTAGATCTCTGTGAATTATCTTATTTTGGTGCAAGTAGTTCACACCATCTAAAATTTGCTTCATATAATATCTAGTCTCGCATTCTGTTAATGCTTTTCTACGTTTGTGCAATTCCATCATTGACTGAAAAGGCACAATTGCTACAGATGGTATGTTTGAAACAGCTGGTGAGGCAAGCATTGAAGTATATTTACCCTTTTCCTGCACAACTCCAAGATTATATATACATTCTGTGGATCGTCAAAAAAACCATAAAAGCCCACAATGTTTTTATGGTTCAGCGTTTGATGAATGGAAATCTCTTGCGTCATCTTCTCTCTGTGATTGCTTTTTGTGATTTGCGATTTTGGTACGATCTTCCCGGCATATACACGATGCGACTCTGACTCTCTGATTTCGTAACATTTTGCAAAGCCACCCTACAATAAAAAAAGAAAAAAAAAAAAAGAAGAAGGAAAAAGAAAAAGAAAAATAAAAAGAAAAGCACGAAATGCAAGATGCAGAGTGCAAGATGCAAAATTAAGAAAAAGTTAAAGTTACAAGATATTACACGGGACACGCTGAAACGCGTGATACAAACTTTCCTCGCAAAAGTTGCGGAGAAGAGCAACAAGTGCCAATGGTTGGCGTACACAGAAGAGGAAATTCTTTTGATCGAGCAAGTCTCAGCCTCTCCGGCGAAAGTATCTAGCAACTGTTAAATCTTCGAGGCCGAAAGAGAGAGAATCCGACGAAAGTCCGAAGGAAATCTTACTTACTTTCCCGAAAAATCGTCCTTTGATATAACTTTTGCCCGAGCCTACGTCGTATATCACGTCAGGAATAACGCACTCTTTCTCGTCTTTTGACATTTTGCACTATCTTCTCCCCGGGATTGTGCGGTACACTGCGAAAAAGATCACGCTCTGTTGCTTGCACGCTCACGTTGCTCGCACGTTCCACCAATAAAACTACATTCAACGCCAACTTTCCTCCCGAAATACAAATTTTCCTGTTTTTGTCATGCGGGAGACAGGCAACGGATTTCAATATTTAAACCTCGATATTTTAACCAATCCCGCGTTTCCCCGCGCGTGCTGCCAACTGTGCGCGAACATTTGTCACTATACCTCTATTTGTAACAACAAACCGCGTTTACACGAAACCGTTTACCGTGCGGATCCCTCTCGTCGAGAAAAATATTTAGCATTCGACTCTCGATTTAAAGATATTTTTAAACGTTAAATGCATTTCAGCGGAACGAACGAACAAACGGAATACGATGTTCACAGCGTGGAAAAGTTACGCGCGATCGTTACGCGCGATTGGCTAACCTAAGGAGACGAATTAAGAAACTTTTCATCCGTGTAATTCCAGAATCGAAATTTATACGCTACGTTGTATCAAATTAAATATCATCCTGCGAAATAAGGCTCCCTGTGATTATGAAAATCTCGCGATGTCACGATGAGAACACGCCCTGGCAAGAAGGATATCCGGTAATGTCGGTGTGGTAATTTAAGTGGTCGATGCTTCTTTTTCCGGCAGCCGGCGTCCATTTTCGTTGTTCGCTTGCCCAAGGTTGGCGCGTTTCGCATCTATGAACGGATAATTCGACGATAAGCGAGACAAGTAAGTAGAAATCCCGTGGGAAACGAAGCCTGCGTTCTATTCGAATTTCTTTTTACAATTTACTCGACTCCCGCGATACGTTGGCGAGGTAGTTGCGATCAGGGGAAAAGTAAAGCTTCGTCGATTGATCCGCGATTATTAGCGTCTGTGTTACAGTGAATGAAAATTTCGTCGCTCGTAAGGGAATCTCGTTGGAATAAATTTTAGATACCGATCGATCAATGGAAGGCGCGCCAGCCAGCAGGGGTGGATTTCGTGGTGGCCGTGGTGGCCCGGGCGGCCCTATGAGAGGACGCGGCGGTTTTGGGGACAGAGGAGGAAGGTACATCTGCATGCACACCCACACATGCTCTACCCTATGTATATATGCGATGCGTGTAACCTGTAACAAGCTAGTTCCAAGAAAATTTTCTTTCTTTTCAAATTTTCAGATGAATTTTTCTCATTTCTAAGTTATTTCTCAATCTGTGAAATTAATTCGAATATAGTTTTGACTGTGACTCAAATATAATAGGTCGCAGAAATATTTATACTTACACGTGCTATATGGAAAAGATTTTCGTCCAACTATAAAGCGATAAAGCTTTTGGCAAGATATTTGTTCTAAATATACGTCCAACGAAGAATTAATATAAAAGATAGATAATTATCTGAAGTATTTAACGAACAGCTCTGCCGTAATATTGTAAAAATGCTTTTGGATTTCTTTTTTTAAATTTACGAGATATTTGTTCTGAATGTTTAACATTTAATGAAGAATTTATGTAAAGGATAGTCGTCTGATTTATATAAATGTTACAAATGAACTAATTATCGAACGGATGCTTCTGCGATCTGTAATAAAATTGACAAGAAATTTGTCTTAAATATATATCTAATGAAGAATTAACGCAAAGGATAAACAGTCACGTTAAGTATTTAATCAATTTTGCAAATATTAAACAAATGCTTTTGCGCTTTACGTAAAATATGTGCTTGTCGTGAATATCTTCTGATACATTTTCACATTTGTGAATTTTGAAAATATCTTGTACAACGTGTCTAATGTATATCCGAAAGTTTTCTGTGATAAACAAGTTAAAATAATTGTACGAATCGGTAGAATATCAGTGCAAAACACAATCTATTTATATTCTGCAATTTATCCTTTATGAAGTTCGTGTAATAATGCTACAAGTTACGAGAGTTGATGATATATTAACAGGGGTGGCCTTCCGAGGGGTGGTGGTATGATGAGAGGTGGCAGAGGTAGTGGACCTGGAGGTGGAATGAGAGGCGGTCCACCAGGAATGAGAGGTAGAGGTGGTCCTCCTGGAAGAGGTGGTCGCGGTGGACATTTTCCTCCTGGGTATTATTTAGACACGAAATTATCATTTATTGAATTACTTTGTTGCAACATTTTATTAATGTTTGTTGTTACATCAGGGGTCCACCGGAACCAGGAATGTCTAGTGGTCCAGGAGGTGGTGGACCACCACCAGGAATGGGAGGTTTACCGCGTGGTGGTAGCAGAGGAGGTGGAAGCAGTGGTTTCCGAGGCAGAGGAAGAGGTGATTTTGGTAGGAGTGACAATCCGAGAGGTAGTAGCAGTTTCCGTGGACGAGGAATGGATAGAGGGAGCAGAGGAGGATCTCGGTAAAATTTATGATTTCAGTTAAATTCAAGATGATATATATATATATATATATATATATATAAAGTACCATTGAATGAAACTTTCACTTATGTTCAGAGGTGGATCTGGTAGAGGTGGTCTAGGTGGCAGAGGCTTTGGCGATCGTGGAAATAGAGGAAGTAGTGGACGTGGTAGTGGCCCGTCGAAAAGGGGAGGTGGACCACCAGGCTCGAGCGGACCTTCAAAAAGGCCGAGATTCGATCAACCATCTTCGCAATCCGCGAATGGTTATGCCACTCAACCACCAAGGTAGTTGTCGCTCTAAATCTGTCGTTATTAGCTTGAAATAAGTTGATCGGGTAAAAGTGTATTATTTTATTATGAAAAAATTTTTTATACAGTCAAGGATATGGAGGTGGTACCAGCAATGCCTATGGTGGAGGGCAACAACAACCGCAGCAGCAGCAGCCAGTAGGATACGGTGGTGGTTATGGGTCGCAAAATTACACTCAGTCGTCATATCAAAGCTACGAAAGTTATCAACAACCGCCAGATTATGGTCAAACAGCTGTAAGCTAGCTCATCACATTAAAAATGTTAAATTAAACGGAGTAAAAAATTTCACTAACGTGTACGACTTTGTTCAGGGATATCCACCGTCAGCAGCTACTGATAGTAGGTATGGAGGAGCACCTGCTGTACCAACTACAGGAGCTTTCAGTACTGGTGATCCTTACAGCTATGGCAAAGCTCCACCATCAGGTTAGTATACGTGACACTGTAAATTATTTAGTTTAAATATTTTCAGTAAAATTGAGAAACAGTTCAATTAATAAAAAAAAAAGTTCGTTGCGCAAATGAAATAAAGGGCAATATTATTATTAATGTGGTGGTGTAATTAATATGATATACTGCGTGCACAGCCAATTACCAACAGGAGGCAGTTGCAGCAGGGGGTGGGGGTGCAGGTTATGCCCCTATTAACCCTTACGATGACCGATCTTCTAATGCCACTTCTATGAGCAACAGGGGTGGTTACTCGACGCAACTTTATGGTTAGTTTTTCCGTTCGACACCACATTTTACATCACGTATTTATCTTTTTCTCGGTTTCACTTAAAAAAAAAAAAAAAAAAAAAAAGAGAGAGAAGGGACGAAGAAGGGAAATGAAAGAAATAAGTAATCCATAATATAATACCTTGTCCTTATAGTCTTTAATTACTAGCACTTCTTATGCTCAAATATCAATCGATTCAGACGAGAAACGTTTAATTAGAAAAAAAAATTTATCTAAAGTTTATCTGAACTTTATTTTCTTTTCTTTTCTCAATAACAATAGATTTAGTTTTACTTTCTTCTTTCAACTTGTTGCTTGCAATTAAGAGTTGCGTTTCATAACTACTCCTATTTTGAAAAAGCGAAAATAGAAATTGATACGGTGAAGAAAAATGTGGATATCGTGAATATTTGAATACCAGCACTGCAGCACTGCCTCCTGCTATTCTCCATTCCAGAATGAACTGTACCTGTACAAAAAAAGAAAAAAAGAAAATCTTAATGTCTCACGAAATTTATTTTGATATAGGTAAACAAAATATAGTTGAAGTTTTACATCTAGTGAGTTACAGATTTTTCTCGTCTGAGTCACATCTACATTACTTGAAGCAACATTGTTAATCAGTTTGTAACCTTTATTTGTTGTACTTGCAGATTACTCCAGTCAAGATGGTGTGTACGGAAAACAAGATTATGGTAAGTACAATTCGCAATTCAGACGAGCTTTTTAACTTTTGAAAGACCAATCTTTTCTCGTGAACGAAATGCGTAGGGCCGGGTTTAAACATACCGTCGTATTTGTTAATCCAATGAAACGGATATTCGAAAGAAATAGAAAACGAAGTTCTGTTGTGAATTTTTCAATTCATATAAATAAATTTATGACGGATACATACAGAAATGTTTAATGTTAATCGCAAGAACTAGAGAAAAAAAAAAAAAAGAAATTGTGGCATAGGATTATATTTTTACTGCATTGTTAGAAACAAAAATGAACATAACGACAAATCATAATTTCGGTAGTAAATTATAATTGTCGAACAAAGTGGCAAATACATATATACCGTAAAATTTGTTTTTCTTTTTTTGTATTTTCAAGCGGAGTTAACATAACGAATAGTTACAGTGAAAAAAGAAAGAAAGATGCACCCGACAAAAGCAGGCAAATAATATATGTGTATATATATTATTCAATTTTATATGATGATTAATATTCTATATAATATAATATAAAGTTAAATGCAGATCAGATTAAGAAAAAAGAAATATACACAATACAAAACTACATGCTTAAAAAGATGATTGAATGGAGGAGCTATGGTTGTTTACAGGTGGCAGTGCTGGTTACCAAAACGCCCAATCTCAGCGACGTTATTAAATTACACTTGCAACTTTATTTAATTTTACATATTTAAATGTCATTTCTTTCCAAATTTAAAGAAACAAGAAAAACTGTTCCTAGCGCGTGAAAAAGTTGGACAAATATCATTTGTCACGAACACCAAGTGTTCCGTAACATTTCGCCGACGGAATTATATTCAAATGAAGAAAAAGTATATTCGTAGGAAAAAAAGAAAGAAAGAAAGAAAGAAAGAAAATAACGGATTCCAATGAAACTTCTGTGTGATTTTCTATCTTTGTCGCGCGCATGGAAACCCCGTCAAATTACGCGAGCAATTGTTTAATTACGATTTAAAAAGAGAAAGAAGAAGTATATAAATGACATGAGCGTTTTATACTTGACTTAGCAGTGTAGTATTCTACTTTCGTCACATTTGGTTCAGAACATTGTTTTAGGATTAAGTTTAGTTGATGTACAGTTTATCTTTCTTTTCCTTTATCTGCGATTGTGAAATATGAAATTGTAATTATTAAGGGCAAAGAATATTCTCTGTTTATAAAGTCATTAATTGATTGATCATTGTGAAGAAACCCATATATAATTCAATTATCTTCAAAGAAGTAGTTGTAAAAACATCAATATCTTACTCTTCTTCTGCGTGGAAAAGAAAACAAACAGAAGCAAACAATTGTATATTATGGTATTTTGTTTTACACTTAACTATAAATTGAAGAGAAAGAATTTTGTATCAGAATATATACTGCCCCTCTTTATGCGTTTAACAGTGCGACGTTTTTATTCTGACAATACTTTTGTTGTCATTTAGCAACAAGCTTATAATATAACAATTGAGTCTTACTGTTGCGACATTTCATTTCGTGTGTGTATGTGTATATGTATATATGTATATATATATATATATATATATATATATATATATATATATATATATACATACACATACATACATACATACATACATACATACACACATACATACATACATACATACATACATATATATGCTTATATCCACAATTATATACTTTCAACTTGCAATTCAATTTTTATGCTAACTATATATAAAATGCTCTGCTTAGTGGTGACAGAGATTTCCAAAAAGTTAAATGGAAAATGTTAAAAAGTTTAATGATGATTTTAGGAATTTTTTCCAACTGTTTAAGTAGTGATTATGTATTGAAATGTCACACCGGCAGAGACAATCAAAATGGCATATTAGGTTAAAAAAGAAAAACTAGATATTTATATGGAAATCAAGAAACGACGTATCTATTGAAGGCTCAGAGTGCATGAGTATGGAATATTTGTCCCAGCAAATTGTGTATATTGAAATACAGAATAATTATATAGGGCAGACAATGTGATCTTATATTCTGTTTACTATTATAAATTACAATGAAATTGTCTAAACTATGTTAAAAATTATCGTCGCATGTCATTGGTATAGCGGTAGTGAATCAATTTAACATTGTAAGAACTAGAGTAATTACAAGCGAAATGAAAAGAAACTTTGAAACAAAGAATCATAAAAAAAAAATAAGTAACATTTTTCACGTTTATTATTTCCTCACCTTTAATATGAGAGGCTATACGGACTGAATTCCAAAGAACATTTAGCAATGAAAATGGAAAAACCAGCAACTGCCTTAGAAAAGCACATATACATAAAAAATAATTCAACTGAAAAGAATACAAGTGTATTCGTGTAACATAACGTAGGTATGAAATTTTTGTTAAAAATCAATAATCTTTTGGAAAGTAAATTTTTTATATCTTATACACAAAAGAGCTAAACAGAAATTCTTCTTTTTTATTTTATTATATGTAGTTTATTAAAGAAAATATTTTACATTCAAAATGAAGTGTGATGTTTAAAAAGTATATATATATATATATTTATATTTATATATAAGAACAGTATTAATGGACAGTTCTAGATATATATATATAAGAAAAAAAAAAATTGACAAAAACTGAGTTTATTTCACAGGCGTAACAACAACCTGAGATACGTAGGGAACAGAATGAAAGAAAGAGAGAGTACCTTCCCTCTGTTACCAGCAAGGAGAATACCAATTCAAATAACAATACAATATTATATGAGTAAATGACGACTGATATGATAGATGTTATTAATGTCCGATGGTATCAGGTATCATGTAAATGAAACTTAGAAAGTATTTTTTCTGTTAGAAGTATTATCATAGTATATTTCATTAATTAGAGTATCTTTGTTTGATTTTTCCAAGCGATTGACCAACTTGTACTAAATAACATTTGACCTTTTACGGTGCACCTCATTTTTTTTTTTTTTTTTTTTTTTTTTTTTCTCCTTCATTCAAAATATTGTTGCAATTCTTTTTCAATGTGAATGTCATCACTTCAATCTATTGTTTTCCACATGCAAACACTTAGTTGAATCTTATACGTACATGAATATAGAAAAAGAGAACAGAAAAAACGTATTTAAAACGAGAAAAAGAAAATTTAAAATAGTATATATATGTATATAAAAACAAACAAAAAATATCAATGGAAAAGCAAGCAACAAGAGTACCGAATTAAATCTATGCTAACATGTATTATGCTCGTATATATTAAAAGACAAATGCTCGAGTAAACCTCAACCCGAATTCAGGTGAGTAAAATAAATCTATCCGTTTTTTATAAGAAAAAAAAAAACCAATCTACAACTTTAGTACAAAGCAAATGTTAGCAAGGATAACAATCATAATAATCATAATCGTAATAATTAGATCTGCATCTATCGAGTGTAAAGTGGAATGGTGTATAAAGGTAATTCTGTTTGTATTTGTTTTAAAAACGTGTAACGAAGAATACATATCTCAGAGACACACGGTAAAAATTTCTTTCATTGTTGAGCCGCTTTATACGTGCGATACCTGCAGTGTATTGTTCAATCATGATAATGACGATAAGGTAACAATCGAAAGGTACGAATTGAGAATTTCTTAAAGAACACGTTACTTTACAAAAACCAAGTACGATTTATCGTAACATTAACATAAAAGAGAAACGAGAAAGCAGGGAAGGAATGTACCGAACATTTATCAAAGAAAGGAGTCTAAAAGCATATTTCTTATGATTTAAATTGATAACGAGAACAATAATACAATTTATATAACTAAACATGTAATGCGTCAATGCTAGGTATATCTTTAAGATTTCATTGCTTTTGTTTTATCTGCCAACTACTAATTTTTTATTATTAATTTCTTTAGGTTGATAACGACTATGCTGTCACAGATGGTCGTACTACCAATTCACTGAGCCAAGCAACATCTGCCACATGACTGGCATCGACATTGTTCTTCAAGAAGATTCAAGTCTTTTCTTTTCTTTTCTTTTTTTTAAATGTTACAATGGCGAAAAATATTGTAAGATGGTAAGGAAATATGGTACGTTATCGAACGATAGAATTTTTAAAATTTGTAAGTTTATAACAACTGTTCACGGTAAAAGAATATATGTCTTTTTTTATAAATAAAAACTTACAATTTATACCTTCAATGCCATTTGCAATTTCAACATTTTACGCATAAAACAGTAAGAAGTACAAAAAGAATACATAAATCACAATCGAAATTTTTATTTCTTAAATCTTTCAAACTAACTGTTTGACAACATTACGTATTAATATTTTCCAACAATGAAAATTCTCCAATGAAATTGGTTACACCTGGTACAAAGTATGGCTCTTTAAACATAACATCACATCTTTGATTTTCTTTATCTTTAAGAAATAAAACATTCGTACAAAAGTAAGTTTCGAGAGTACACATGAACGTACACGAGTAAATTTGGATTATTGATCCTAAAAATTTTTCTCTTTTACTCTTCCGCATAGTTATTACGCATCGTGTGTTTCTTACGTCCAATTTCAATTTGTATAAAATTCAAAACTTACATTACGTTAAAAAAGTAACAAAAATAGGAATAATACAAAGAGAATGATCGTTCAATGGAAAAGTCAATTGTGTATAAAGCAAAACTTTAAAAGTACAAATTTTAAACTTAAAATTAAAATTTCAACGTCTGATTCGCACTTGGTGAAGTTCGGGTGACATTTTCTTACTTTCTCGTCGATCACGTTAATACGAAGTAAGTTCTTCTTTCATTGTTGCATGGCACAACACTCGATTTTTATGCTTTTTAATTTATCGTAAACGCTTCTTACGGACATTGTTAGACAGAAGTACCAATTGTATGTAACTGTATCCCTCTCGCATATTTATCAATCTGAAAAAAGAGAAAACATTTTAGTACTTCACACAAGAAAAATGTGATCTTGACTTTCATTGCTATTCATGTTAATTACATACCGATCTCTTTCCTGTTGCTGGATGTGAACTCTGTCGCCCCTCTGCAACGGAGTTATTATACTTGTATAACAGGATACCTCTGCGGCCGACGAAGACGAAGCTGTGGAACATTTCACAAGTTTCTGAGTACTGGATTTACCTTCTGAAGTTAACAGTACCCAATAGGAATAATTGATTCGCTCGCCAAAGTAGAAAATCTGGAAATGAAACGAGGATTACGAGAAAAACGTGCGAAGCATCATGATTCTGAGTGTCAAACAATAATACACGCGGTGTTTTACCTGTGCAGAAATCATGTACAAACCGGTTGCCGTGACTTCGATGGATTTCTTATCCTCTACTAAATGAAATTTATTTAAATTATATTGAGTACTGTTTCTAATACTTTTGACCCATGGACCGATGTAAACTGAAAGATATAAGCACATTTGTTACTTATATCACATTAAAGAGACAAAAATACGTATATTATATGTGATTAATATCATGTTCAATAATTTAATTAAATGATGATAATCTTATATCTAAATGATATTTAACGATCTAACTGAATCATATCATATTAATGTTTTTCATATACCTGTATCTGTGATATGTTGCTCTGGAATTGCACCCACAAATGTTGCTACCAAAGGCCCTAACAAACAAACATTCTTTGTACAATTTCTAACAAAACAGTTGGATGATTAGGTAAGTGAAATTAACAATCGACTTTTGCAAATCGTTCGATTCGTTTGGTTAACAAGTTTATGACACAAATTTGTATCTTGTCGTTACTTTTCCGGATGCTCGATTAATGTTCATTGTTTCAGTATCTTAAAAAGAGAGAGAGAGAGAAAAAAAAGAAAAAAGATAGAGAGAGAAGAAAGAAACGAATCGTACATTGGAATTTTCTTGGATACAAAAAACGCATGCTAACTAAATACATAATACTAAATACCCAATCGCCTGTGACTGCGTTTGGGCCGTCTTTTGTTCTTTCCCCGTTTTTTACCTCTTCCCTCCTCTCTCCTAGATCTTCCAGAACGGGGTTCCCTCCAGATATCTAAGTCATTATCATTATTATCACTATCATCGTCGTAATCATAATCATCATCATCATCATCATCGCTATAATAATCATCATTCACATTATTATCAATTTTCTTTCCGTGTATGCCTGCTTCCGTTAAATTCTCTTTCTTCAACGTTAACGTTGCCCTTTCAACGCGCGAGTTACCGTTATCGCTAATGTCCTCGTTGCTTATCAACGCCATAAGCAGCTTAGAAGTTGCAACGTTATTATTCCCATTGTTCATGGGATTCGCGGCATCGTAAACGTAAGGATCGTCGTTAATGTTATTTCGAATTCGGAAAACGTCTGTGGCCTTGGACATCGAGGATGCTTCTTCCGACAGTTTAATCGCATCGTCGAGCTTTCTGTTCTCGAGAAGTTTGCCGCATCTTTGGATCCAGGCTTGGTTCTGCCTGTCGTACTTCGACGTCGCTAATACTAAATTTACGTTTAAAGATTGCACCTAAAAAGAAAAGAGAGAGAAAGAGAAAAAATGAAAATTGGGAACGGCGAAAAGTTGTTTGATTTCGCTTCATTGTACAGGGTGACTCGTGAAAAACGAAGCACTTGCTTCGCCTCAACGTGAATAGCGAGAGGAAAAAAGAAGCTGTTTTTACACGTGCTCCTAGGAATGTTCATCGGCGTAACATTGTTACACCTGACGCGATGAGGTATATTTAGGTGTTTTGTTTTTCACTGATTTACCCTCTGCGACGAATCGAAGCGACGAAACGATTCGTTGTTATTTACTTGTAGCTGCAAGGTGTGCATCTCCCTGTTCAAGCGATACAGCACAATGGCAACGAGAATCGCTGAAAAGAATATAACAACGGTGCAGAATCTTTGGAACATCTTTGACTTTTTCACGTTCGACACGATCACCCTCGTGTCGACGTTCCATTGAATTAAATTTCCCGCGTTTTTCAATGGGTCGCGATCGACTGACAGATCGATGTCACTTTGGCTCTCCATTGTGATTTTCGTCGCCATCGATCACCGGGGGAGACCTGTTGTTTATCGATCAATCGTGAAGAAAAACGCGTTGTGGACTAGTTTCAATTGTACATGTACATATATACATATACACATATGTACATTATATCACAAACGACCTGAAATATATACGTTTTTGAATGTAAATTACAACTACATTGTTACACTCTTTACTCGATAAATATCGATAAATATCGTAATAATTATTACATTAACAATCACTGACACGACGATACAATCACTTTTTATTTTACTTCGTATTTCGGTAAAATCAACGAACCAATTGTCTCTTTCACCTTTATCGTTTTTTTATTTGTTTTTAATTCATAATAATCACCGTGAGTGCACGTACGATTGAATGAGTTGAGAAAGAACTACGAGACAGCGACAGTGACAAAGGAAGCGGCGTGCGGATCTTTGAAAAACGTTGAGTTGATCCGTTCGCGCGCGGACGAGGCTTCTTATCGAACTGACTGAACGATTTCAAAACTGCGGAAGTATATGTACACGTGCGTATAAAGTCATGAATTCGTCATATGCACGTGGATGTGTCAGCGATAGAAATGAAGGAAAGCAATGGAACTGCAATGGACAGTGAACACGGTGTAACGCGAGTGCCCCGAGTGAGGAGTCTAGATAGCGTGTAAATGAGAAACACAACAAGATTGACACGTACGATTTTAAATTATATTATATATATAATGTATAAAATATATATACAATGTATATATATATATATATATATATACACGGTATATAAATTATATACGTATATATAATATATAAATCTAAAATAAATTATTTCAGAATTTCCAATAAATATTATGTCATTAACCCCTTGCGCTGGCAACTGGTTCACGGACCATAACGAGTGACCAAACCGTATACAATAATACGAATATAAGAATTAATACTTCTCACTATTATTAATACTAAGAGATTATTAAGAAGTAATAAATTTATCATTCGTTTTGCCTGGGTCATATTTAAAACTGAGGAAATATTATATTTAAAACTAATTTACTTAAAATTGAGGAAATATTGCAATTTTGGGGCCAAAAATTCACGGCGTGCGTGGCACGTCTCATTCCAGGGCAAGAGGATAATATAATATATTATATATATAATATATAAATTATATATATAATACATAATATGTATATATAATACATATTATGTATTATATATATATATAATATATATATAATATATAATATATATATATAATACATATTATGTATTATATATATAATACATATATATAATATATAATATATAAATCTATTATATATATATATAAAATATAATACATAATATATATAATATATATATATTATATATATATATATAATACATAATATATAAATCTAAAATTATTATTATGAATTCATAATAAATTTATTATTATGAATTATTATTTGAATTATTATTATAAATTTATTATTATGAATTATTATTATAAATTCACAATAAATATTATGTTAACTATACATATATATTATGCATAAATATTGTGTTAATTAATATATTTAAAGTATATTATATACTATATACTATAAAGTATATTTTATTACATACTATATATACATATAGTACACAAATATATATATATATATATAAATCTAAAATATAAATATATATAAATATATATAATAAATATATATAAATCTAAAATAAATTGTTTTAGAATTCACAACAAATATTACATCAATTACGCATTGAACGTTACGTCAAGTAAGCGTATCGTAATTAATTCTCCCAATTGAAAAAGAATCACGCTTTGTTTTTCAGGCACACGCATTCGTTTGAACGTCTCGATTATTATTTACACCCTTTACGCCGGGCATCGACACGGTCACCTCGTTCAAACTTCCGCAGCATTGTTTCTTCATTATCCGCGGGACAAGAGGCGGCAGGTCCGTTCCGAAAACCGAGGAAAAAAACGGAATCGCGAAACGTGGTTTCGATCTCAACACTCGACGATATCGAACTCACTGGACGGAAATATTAGCACTTGCGTCGCTAAAATGTTCGAACGCGACCGAACGAAGTGAGAAGAAGAAACGAAGAAAAGAAGAAAAGAACGATGCTCCACCGCGTGGATGTCCATGCAAAAGAGGAAAAGTGTGTCGTTGCTTGCTTACCTGAGTGACATTTTTTTGTTTTGTTTTGTTTTTTTTTTTTAGTCAGTTCTCCAGCCTTGCTCGGGGAGAGCCACGGTCGCGTGAGATCAATCGATCCGCGGAATCGATCCGCTCGCGTAGCTAGCGAGGAGAACGAGATCGTGGACGATGATGTACCGTGGCACCTTCTGTTTATCTAGCCACAGTCGGTGGCTCCCGAGAGCGTCCTCCGGAATGTTACGACGACTCCGGGCTCGACCGGTTTGGCGGCTATTCGGACCGAGTGTTGCCAACATTCGCCTGGTAAGATACTATGCGTTCGGCACTTTCTCTCGCTTTTGCCGTTTTGCAGTTTTCGCTCTTCTTCGTGAAACGCGCGCGCGAACAACGACCAACGAGAACCGCGACGATTCTACATGGAGATTTCGCTTACTTTCCTAGGAAATCGTCGGATCTGCTTCGCGCGTTGAATGCACGTTGCAACTAAATACGGACAGCTGGATATTTATACGGAAGATAAGAGATCGTTGAAGAGCGACCCTTCGGTAAGATTTTATTGAACGTCTGTTATCTGCGAGATAGAAGATACGAGGCGGAGATAAGAATGTTACGCTTGAGAATGTTTAGAAAGTTTTCAGGAGTGAACGTATTCTATTGAAGGCTCTCGCCGTGTCGGGGCTCGTTCTCAAGGACGATGGATCTCATTTCGACCTGGATTCTCCGTTCGAACGCGAATCCCTCTCGAAGGGATACCCGGTTGTCACAATTTTTAACAAACTTTCATAATTTTTTTTTCTTTCTTTTTTACGATTTTTATAGCGCTGATGAAATATATTTAGGAAAAGCTTGTTAGTCACTTTTTGACAAGTGTGTACAACAATGTTCTCTTTCGCAGGTTCATGCAGATTCATTAAGACGTCAGTGCATTTTTCTCACTCTAACTTTTCAGTTTCGATCGCGTACCATCTCCGCGTTCGATTTTTCCATGAAAAAAAGGTCTTTCAAGTTTTCATTCTAATCTACCTTTTATCTTTTTTGTTGATAATTCGTAGTAATGTCAAGTATCCGTACGACTCGAAGAAATATTAACAAATGATCTAGACAATATTCTTCTTTCATTTAAACATTCGTAGATTTCGCGGAGAGTAGGATCAACAGTATAAAATTCGAACACGTTGTCATTGCTTGAGCGATAACAATTGAATGTTAAAACAAGACGTGAATATAGAATACCAAGTGGCACAGTCAGTCATTCAGTGATACGTTCGATTAAAGGGAAGGATCTCCTTGATCATTATTAAAATGTTACAACTTTACAAACACATGTAAGTTGCAATCAAGATTAGATTACTAGAATTATAAATATTTTTATCGATTAATGAAAAACATGATCACAATCTGATTTGCTCAATTATGGATTATTATCTAGAGAATGTTACAACCTTACAGACACATGTGAGTTTCAATTAAGATCAGATTATTACAATTACAAATACATCATTATTGCAATTATAAAATATATTTATCGATTAATGAAAAACACGATCACAATCTGATTTGCTTAATTGTGGACAGACACATGTAAGTTTCAATTAAGATCAGATTATTACAATTACAAATACATTATTATTGCAATTAAAAATATATTTATCGATTACTGAAAAACATGATCACAATCTGATTTGCTCAATTATGGACAGACACATGTGAGTTTCAATTAAGATCAGATTATTACAATTACAAATACATTATTATTGCAATTACAAATATATTTACCGATTACTGAAAAACACGATCACAATCTGATTTGCTCAATTATGGATTATTATCTAGACAATGTTACAACCTTACAGACACATGTGAGTTTCAATTAAGATCAGATTATTACAATTACAAATACATTATTATTGCAATTACAAATATATTTACCGATTAATGAAAAACACGATCACAATCTGATTTGCTTAATTGTGGACAGACACATGTAAGTTTCAATTAAGATCAGATTATTACAATTACAAATACATTATTATTGCAATTACAAATATATTTATCGATTACTGAAAAACACGATCACAATCTGATTTGCTCAATTATGGATTATTATCTAGACAATGTTACAACTTTACAGACACATGTGAGTTTCAATTAAGATCAGATTATTACAATTACAAATACATTATTATTGCAATTACAAATATATTTACCGATTAATGAAAAACACGATCACAATCTGATTTGCTTAATTGTGGACAGACACATGTAAGTTTTAATTAAGATCAGATTATTACAATTACAAATACATTATTATTGCAATTACAAATATATTTATCGATTACTGAAAAACACGATCACAATCTGATTTGCTCAATTATGGATTATTATCTAGAGAATGTTACAACCTTACAGACACATGTGAGTTTCAATTAAGATCAGATTATTACAATTACAAATACATCATTATTGCAATTATAAAATATATTTATCGATTACTGAAAAACACGATCACAATCTGATTTGCTTAATTGTGGACAGACACATGTAAGTTTCAATTAAGATCAGATTATTACAATTACAAATACATTATTATTGCAATTATAAACATATTAAAAACACGATCAAGGATTTTAAAAATTTGATTTGCTTAATTCTAGATCATTAGAATGTTACAACGCTACAAACACGTGTAAGTCTCAATTAAGATTATATTATTATTATAAATATTATAAATATTACAATCAGATCATTACATCGTACGTTATTATTACAATTATGAACGAAGAACGTAATCAAAGATTTTAAAAAGATTTTGATTTATTTGAAATTCTAGTTCTTATTTTTTAGTACTTCGATACTAACGACGATTAAAGAAGACTAAAACTGCAAGATCTAAACGAAACAATGATTTGCGAACGAATGCAGACAACGAATGAAAAAACGAATAATCGCCTCGTGTTGATCTCCTGGTCTTGACAATTTCATGATAGCCGAAAATATTCTGTCTCCGTACATGGCGCATATTTCGACGCTATATTTAGCAAATAGTTTCGCTATGCCGGATCGATGCATTGGCGTCGATCGACGAAATCTCGTGCACAACCAAAGTTTCGCGTTATCTCCACTGGATTTCAGCCATATTTTATCGTCGCCGTTTGAGGGGGAGGTTTAAACTACATCTAGTTAATAACAATCACATCGTTGCACGTGTGGGAAAACAATTGACGCGGTTATTGCTTGTAACACATCGCTTGTAACACGTCGTTAATACCGGAAGTGGAGGTCGTTGGTTCAAGCTCCATTGAAACGAAACTGCGTTTATGTTGTTATGCTTTCTTCCTTTTTTCTTTTTGTTCTTCTTTCGTTCCTCGTAATCGAATTTCCTTCCCTGGCGAAGATCCCGGATCTCGTGACCAGAGCGTGAGGAAAGCCACGAAAAAAACAGCGAGTAGGCAGCGGCTAAACTGGAGGAGAAAGGGCGAATTAAATAATTGGCAGGCAACGAACGGCACGCTTCGGCACGCCAGTCGTAAATTGATCCAGATACCTCGAAATTTGCCGTCTTCCTACGTGAACCAGCTCAATTACACGCTCAATGCGCGCTCCGCGATGATTAATTAGGATCGCTAGGCCACTGGAATTTCTGATAACGCCGCTATTGAGAACGCAACGTGAAACCGTTTCGCTTTCCGTTTCCTTGAATCATCGTAAAAGAGCCAGTATCAGCATCCTCGCTGTAAGGAGTGAATCGAACGATTTTCCTGCGAATCGCAACTGTGTGACCGTGTAAATGATAAAATTCCTGAAGTTACAAAGACAAGGTTGATGATAACTTATAACGTGAGACGATGCGTTCACGAGCGGAATTTGACGATGTATGCGTTTAGTAACGACTGTTTCGCAACAGTGTTTCCTAACCTTTTTCTGGCAATGCCCCGCCTCTAAGCACATCTCTAAAATCCACCCACCACTCCTGTAAACACATAATTCTTATTGCTCAAAATGTGAATTTTTTGACGTGGAGGAAGTTCAAAAGGCCATTAACTTGGTCTGAAGAAACTTCCAAAAGATCATGACATTCACGAAAGGAAAAGACAGTCGAAGAAATCACTAAGAAATTGTTAAACAGCGAGTAAAGTTTTGAAACACAGAAAAGGAAACTGAAATGCACAAACGTGAAGTAATTTTAATGGAAGCTTCCTCTGTAACATTACGATCATTTAAATTATTATAAAATAAAATAACGGTGCGCAACAAATTCAAAATACAATTTGAGATCATCTTAAGACGAAATGTAAAAAAATTCACTGTTAATAACTTATTCTCAAATTGCCTGTGTGTGGGACGTGGACCCACGTGTTTATAAGATACAATGTGATGTACACGTTCAGGAGAGATTCTCGAGAAATTTATCTAAATAATTTGTAGATAAATTTTCGAAGTGATGTTCCTTAGTATTTAGCAAATGATAGATTTCAATTAATGGCAAGTAGCTCGTTTGGTTAAAGGAATTTGAAGCTATGCAAATAATTGGGAGGATGGTAAATTGAAAAACTGATTATTTGAGAAGATAATGTTTACTTGATGATTGAAAATTTGTCATTTGAAATAACGTTCAAAATATGTATGAATGAAATGAAAATACTCGAATGAAAAAAATGAAAACTAATCAGTGAAAAAAGTGAAAATCAAAATGAAAATCAAAATAATTTATTGCTGTGTGTTATCATGGCGGATGATGGAAATTTGCCTTAGCTTTTAAGAGGTCTCAGGCCTCAAACATCTGGTCCATTATTGAACAAAGTTTGGGGACATCTGTTAAAGTTGCAAATGAGAATAACTTCTCTACCGATGACGAAGACGGAAGGGGATTATATTTTACAAATATTTGTTTTATCATTATGCGATCATGAAGCATATCTAAATTTCTTCCATCGTCATCAAAAAATCGAGCAATATCCATTTCAACTTGTGTCTGTAAATGAGCGTGATAACTATGTTGTAGTTGCAGAACAAGAAATACAAATATTGGACGTTATACCTTGAGAAACCAATTATTTCTATCAAAATCAAGGATAAAGATTCTGGCAAATAGTAATTTCACGAAATCACGAAATAAATCATTTAATTGGAAATAAATTAATGTAATTTTCGTATGAAATATTTAATGATATAATTTTGTTATTCTACAGATAGATTATTTCCGAAACGAAGTAACCTCAACAAAATTCAAAAAGTAATTTAAAACGTAACAATAGTAAAAAAAGTTAATTTAAAAAGTAATTTAACCTAACCAAACAGTAGGTACAGTAAGGTAATTTCAAATCTAACCCTTTACCTAACTTTGAAAGTAAGGTTAAAGTAAGGTAACTTTAAAAAGTAATTTAAAAAGTAACAACGAATAATAAAAAAGTAACTTTAAAAAGTAATTTAAAAACAATGTTTTTTTGAAAATTTTTCAAAACAAGTCTGAAGTAAGAGCAACGCGAATCTCGTCGAGGCAGCTAACTTGTGATTGTGCCTGCCGACTTGTGATTCAATTACGTCAAAACGTCGGATACCGGGAATACCAAATTATTACCATGTTAATAATCGTGGAAACTTCGAAAGTGATATCGTCATCGTCGTCATTAGATTATTATTTGTTCCCACATTCTATACGATTCGAACCTACGATTTACACATCAGTCGTTGTAATCTATTTTTCTGTATATCTGCCGATGTTAACAGGTCGTTCGATTATCGATAAGCGAGTAATAATCTTCGTTGTAACGAAACGAGATCCGTCAATTTCCGAAGAAATCCCTTCGATTCGTTCTCACGGCGTTGCTTCGCGGGAGAGCGGCCAGTTCCTGGAGCCGGTGAGTGTCGAATTCGACGTTCCCAGGTCAACGGAACAGGTGCCTGAGAATCAGACATGCCTGATCGCAACAACAAAATACGTTGATAATAAAACTTCATGTCGGAGGATATTTTCGTAGAACGTGCGCCTCGCATGGGAAACGTCTCTCTGTCCTTGGACGTGTATTTGCACCAGGGCCGTCCTAACATATTCGGCTCCCGCGGGCTACTAAAAATAATGCGTCCCTCTTCATAAGAAAATACACGAGAGCGGAGTGACTGGGCGAAGTTGTACAAAAGTGTCAGAACTAGAAAAAGTCAATTTATCACCATTACGCTAAACAAAAACATAAAATTCATACAAATAAAAAAAAAACTATATGAACAAAAACAAACTTTATATAATAATAACAACCTTTATATAATAATAATAATTATATATATTTATTATAATTATTATTATTATTATATATCATTATATTTATTATAATTATTATTATATATCATTATATTTATTATAATTATTATTATTATATATTATTATTATTATCATATATCATTATTATTATATATAATAATAATAATTATATATATTTATTATAATTATTATTATTATTATATATCATTATATTTATTATAATTATTATTATATATCATTATATTTATTATAATTATTATTATTATATATTATTATTATTATCATATATCATTATATTTATTATAATTATTATTATTATATATTATAATTATTATCATATATCATTATATTTATTATAATTATTATTATTATCATATATCATTATATTTATTATAATTATTATTATTATATATTATTATTATTATATATCATTATATTTATTATAATTATTATTATTATATATTATTATTATTATTATATATCATTATATTTATTATAATTATTATTATTATATATTATTATTATATATCATTATATTTATTATAATTATTATTATAATATATTATTATTATTATATATCATTATATTTATTATAATTATTATTATTATATATTATTATTATATATCATTATATTTATTATAATTATTATTATATATTATTATATATCATTATATTTATCATAATTATTATTATTATATATTATTATTATTATATATCATTATATTTAGTATAATTATTATTATATATTATTGTTATTATTATTATTATATATTTATTATAATAATTATTATTATGTATAACTTTATATAATAATAACAAACTTTATATAACAATAACAAAAAAATGTAACACCAATAAAAAAGCCCATTTAGCCCTGTGGTTAGGGTTGCCCTGATTTGGACGTCTACTTCAAAGAAACAATATCGTGGAACACGATTATGTCGATGACATACTGCGATAATGTGATAATTACAACGACTCTGTAACGATAATTACAGCAGACAAATTTTCCCTGGCAATACACCAAATGATAGTTGATATCGTACATATAATGATAAATCATGTTAAAAATTAAGAATGAGTTATAAGTTTTGTTCCTTTGTCAACTTGTTACATCACAATATCGAATAATATTATCATAGTCATACTTATTACAGTATCAAATAATATTATCATAATCATATTCATTATATCGTCAAATAATATTAATAATTCAAACTGAATTAGAAGTTTTTTTTGTCTACTTGTTACACAAAGTTACAGTAGTTACATTACTATTTGTCTACAGTGGACAAATAATATTGTAATAATCATACTTATTATACAGTTAAATCATAGTTATATTGTCATAGTTATTATCACAATCGTACTATTAAATAATATTAAAAATTCAAATGTTGCCCTTTTGTCTGCTTATTATAGTATTTTTTTTTTTTTCTGTCCTCTTTGATGAAACGGAAATTTGAAATATCTTTTTTGGAAGCACGCCTTGATAATTTGCATTACGACAACATCGAACGTTCGATCGTCATTTAAATAGCTCACGAACCGATTTGCTTTTAAGTCAATTTCAACACGAGGAACATTGGAGGTGGAAGCTGCATCTTCGGATCATTGATCTACGCCACTGACAGCGAGATCCAGAGGCGCTGCCGCGCTAAAACTCGAACGTTTTCTGTTCCTTGCATCTAGTATCGTCGAGTCTGTCAGGCACGTTGGTCAGACACGCTCCTATATCTGCGTCCTATATCGACTCCACGCCAACCTCTCTTTCGCGTAGTTCAAGCTCTCCCTCGCTCTAGTCTGACAATCGAAAAATCGTCTTGTCAATCAATCGAGTATCACCGTTTGTTACAACTATCGCCACGGTTTTTACTTCACGACTCGTTGTTCGTCACGCGGAACGAAAGAATTAGAAAGAAAATCGATCCTTTTATCGAGGGTGAACACAGATACTGGGAGCGTATCCAGGTTGCACGGAGAGGAACGAAGATAGAAAAAAAGACACATCGAGGGACAAACGGAAGAAAAGAGAAGCCGGTGGGCGGGGGTAAGGGATTAGAGGGTGGTCCTATTCGTGGTCTCCCTTCAGAGGGGCGGGAACTCGCCGGACAGGTTTTAAAGATAGCCAGGACCAGCCACTTAACTTAAGTCGTTGCCGAACGCGATGTCATAGTGAATTTTCGAAAAACAGCTGGAATCAGGTGAATCGCTTCGTTGTTCAATTGTCCGAGAGAAAAAAAAAAAAAAAAAAAAGGAAAAAAACACAAAGAAGAAAACACAAGAAAGAAGACTTACGAAAGTTTCGATCAACCGGTGATGTTCATCGCGATTACATCGGGCGAAAATTTGGAAGATAGATAGAAGAAATCTCTTCGACAGCGTGCTCACTTCCGCAGAGAATTAGATAGTATACGATGACACCACGCGAGAAGAGATGTTCAACGCCTCTCAGAAATGCGGATCGTGAAAACGTTACGTGCACTGAGAAACCATGGACACTGTGATCGTTCCTCGAACTTACGAACGCTAAACAAAAGAGAAGATAGCAGCGCGAAGTGAACTTTCGATTTTGATTTTTGTGATTGAATCCAATTTTCAAACCAAAGTTAAGACTTTGCTTTCCAATTGAATTTCTGAGCCAGCGAATCATCTTCCGAGATGATTGATTTGTAATAAACGACAAATTGTTGTTGAACGGTCCGATATTAGGAAATATAATATTCCTTTTTCCCCGGTGGCGGCGATGACCACCGTGCTGTCGGACGAAGGCTCGAAAGTCGCGAGAATGAAGCAGAAACTGATGAACGACGTGCACGTGAAGGAAGAAACGCGTTCGTTTCTCAGCTTCTTCCGGGAGAACCTCAGTATCTCTCAATCGGATCTTGAACAAGGCTTCAACAAACATCGATTCCGCCCGAACAGAAATACGATTCTGAGCGTAACGGCTTTGTTGATCGCCCTTCTCTGCCTGGGCCTCGAAAGTTGGCGGTTCCATTGTTCTTTCGTCAATGCTCGCGAGATAGAGGAGCTGAAACGGAGCGTGGAGAGTCTGAAGCATCGTTTTTTGGAGGAGGATCTGCTGGACGAGCTGAAAGCCTTTGAAGAACAGGTAGTAGTCCTGTTTTTTTTTTCTTTCTTTCTTTTTTTTTTTCTTCGCGAGTAAATGGAGCACGAAGAAAGTTGAGCGTCACGTGCTGGTAGAATTACTTACTTTGGCCACCGTGTGTAATTCGATCGTCGTTCGACCCTTCCTCTTTTGTCTTTCGGACTACTTTTCTGACGGTCATCATCATTATTATTTTTATTATTATTATTTTTATTATTTTTATTATTTTTATTATTATTATTGTTATTATTATCGTTAGAAACTAACGATTCGCAGAATCAGATTCAACGTGAAAAATCAGGATTTCAAACTTCAACTTTGTAATATCGTCTTCTCAAAGGTTGTCTTGCACGAGTACACGTCATTCGGTGCCTTCGTTTATCGAATTTTGAAGCCAGTTTTACTATCATTCTCGGTGATTCTTGGAGAATTCTCTCGGTGTCTGAAAATATTCGAGCCTTCGAAATATTCGCGGTTATTCTCATGCCAAAGGCTTCTTTATTTTCGCACCTGTTTATTCGAAAAGTCTTCTTCCTCCTTCTATGGATCTTGCTGACAAACGACACAAATAGCTGCTCGTCCCTTTCCAAAAAAAATATACTTAACAAAAATATAAAAAGGGACTCTCTTCTTGTGACTGATTTAACGTAAAAAGATCGAAACCAAGGGGAATGATTGAATCATCTACTGATGAGATGATTAATTTGCAGTAACCACCGGGTTGTTAAACGATTGACCGATTCAATGTTGGAAAATATAAATTTTTTCTTTCCTTTTCTGGAAAGAAATGACGGAATACGATAGATTCTACTGAATTAATTAGTGCAACGTCAGAAACGATATCGACGTTCTTTGTATTGATATTAAATACACGCGATGACCTTGCGGTAACCTTGCTTCTCCTTTCGCAGGTTTACACGAGGAAAGCGATAAAAGAAATTAGGTTAGGTTTGGTTAGTTGTTGAGTAACGCTTAAAGATCATCGTAGTTGATCATCGAACCGGGGCCTTTACGGTTCGACAACCTCTCCCGGCGGCTCAAACCAGCACCGGCCGTTCTCAATGGAGAAACGATTACGCGAATTATGTAATTCTACGTGGAATTCAATTCACGACGTAAGATGCAAATGTTACGCGTGTCACGTGATCGGAGATATTCGACGCATGCTGAATGAAACCGTAACTCGATTGTTTCTGAAGATCTGCAAAAGCTTTGTTAAAATATGTTAGTTAGCCGATTAATATGCTACTTGTCGGTAAAGTGTTAAAATATGTTAGCGGTCGGTAAAATAGTAAAATAGTTTATCGGTGTTAATAAAGATTGTTTGGTAAAGAAGCGGTCATAATATTGTATATATAATACTTTTTATAACACGATAATATTATCACGTACAGGGTGGCTAAATAATCATTTTCCACTGAAATAAATCGGTAATTTTTTATTACATATTTTTCTTTATTCCTTTTTTACGGATTAAAGCGTGCAAATTACATTAAATTGAATTTAATTTAAGATTATTAGCAAAATTAGTTTTTTGATGTTTGGGTAGGATAGGAGGTTAGGTTTAGGTTAGGTGGGATAGGTGGGAAGAAACTTTTGGCCTACCCTGTAATATAATATATCGTATAAATTAATTATAATATTGTTATGATATATTAGTTTATTATAATAAATATAATATATTTTTATAATATAATAATATTATTATACTTAGATATACTTTCTTAAATAGAACTATAATTTTTTCCACTTAGCTGTTATCCCGTAAAAAAAGTATCGAGCCATTCGTGTCGAAAAATTAATAATTTATAAGATATTTCAACATTAATTTTGTAAAATCTACACCTGTAGCGATAATACACGAGAATACCCTTTGTGCTCTCTTTGTCTTTCATGGATAAATGATAGATAAATTTTACACAATCCTTGATCGAAATATCTCCTAAATTAATAGTTTTTCCACGTCCATAGAGAATGTCGAGCTAACGGAGGAAGGAAAAATATATCGTTTCCACTTAAAAAAGTGGAGGTGATTTTAAAATGACCTTGAATCCCTCCATCTACAAAAAACTATTATCATCGTATCATAATAATATGGATCAATTTAATAGATAATAATACAATATTATCAAGTTGTTGATTAATTGTCAAGGAAATAATATTATCACATCATATCTGTGCCAATTGTAAGTAATTTTTATCAACAAAAGTTTCTTTCTTCACACCGTCGAAAACAAAACGGAGATGTTGAAGAAAGTTGATCAAGTTTCGCATGGCCTACCTTGTATATAAGTACATCGATCCGTGTCCTATATATCTCGAGGCAAACGAGCGTGACGACATTCTGACGAATCTAGAAGATTTATCATAATCGGGCTTATTTATCAGTTAGCTGCCCGATTGAATGACGATTAAATCGGCTATTTATTTTGTTCGCAGCTGTACACCGAGGAATTCAACGACGACGACAACGACAACGACGACGATCCAGACGAGGCGGATATCGACAACGCGGATTACGACTCGAATTACGACGACGACGACGACGACGACGAGGCATTCTCGCCGCGTGACTCGCTGCCGACGTTCGGCGCTAGGCCGTCCGACTTCCCGGATTCCTTGTCGACGATAGCCCCGGTGCCGGTTGTCACCGCTGACAAGACGATCCTGAAGTGGGCGGCCGCTACGATAGCAGAGTACAAGGCCAAGGCCGAGGCTGAGGCCAAGGAGTCACAGAGGAGGAGTCACAGAACCGCGCCCCATCACGAGATGAAAACCCTAGCAGAGAAATTGGATAGCCGTGAGAACAATACCAAACGGAAACGGGACACATTAGATGATACAGACAATTATACGTTGGACGATGTTCCGCTGAACTTGCAAGCGAATTTGAAGCGCAAACGGTCGACGACTGACAGAGAGAATCACCGCCAACACAGTTTCAAAAAGTCGTTCGTCAAGAGGCAAGAATCGTACAAAGGAACGCTCGCCTCGGGCAGCAGTTTTCGGGAGACGTTGAAGGACAACAGCGACGAGAAACAAAATACGTCAGTCGCAATATGTATAGTAATAGGTGTAGTAATACACCAGTGAGGTCGTCACCTAAATGTCTCTTTTCGAATTGTGACAATGGGAGAAATATTTTTCGCCTAACGTGAATGATGTAGAAAGGTCTGACATCTTGGTGGAGTATCTTTTTTCCAAGGTCGTGGATGTTTTTTTTTTTCCTCTTGCGTACAGCTATGCTATTACAATTTGTACAACTTATTTCATACAGCTGTACGTATAAATATTTTGCGTTTCTATTTAACAGTAACTATTTTGTATTTCATACAACTATACATGTGACTATTCTTTATTTCTGTTTAGCAATACATGTAATTACTAACAATATATACATGTATTTGATAACACAAGTAACTATTCTATATTTCATCCAACTATACATATAACTATTTTTTATTTCTGTTTAGCAATACATTTGATAATACGTGCAACTATTTCAAATATTTGAGTATTTCCTTGTGAATTACTGACATGATTTCGTTACACTGATTGGGATTTCAAGCTGCTAGAGAAGATTAAGATTATCATTGACGATGCAATAGTAAACATGTTTATTCATATTTATTATTAGACTCCCGATATATTGGCGTCTTGGCCAAGGTCCCTGATCTCGATAGAAATAAATTTCTACGTGAAATTTAAATTTTCAAGATCATATTTTTTACATATCTGAACGTATCTTTTCACCAACCACACGATGTAATAAAAAGAAAAAAAAAAAAGTAGAGAGAGGAAAAACGTCAATGACTTTAAAAACGACGAAAAAGAAAATGACTTTGGAGAAAAGAAGTATTCTTGTCAGTTACATTGGTTTTTTGATACCGTTTCATCTGTTTGCATCATCACAATTCAGAAAGATATTTAGGTGGCCTCACTTAAATGGGTGATCCTGTAACAGGCAAAATTTTGCCTAAAAAAATGAATAGGAATTTGATATTGTGTTATTAAAAATTTCCAGATTAGATATAATAGTTATTATATTAATAATATATCAGGTTAGATCGTATTATCATATTAATAATATATTATAATATAGGTGTTAAATCTAATTCCATTGGTGTATATATGGCGAAACAATTATATCTAATATAATCTAATCTAATATAATAGTTATATATTAGATATTAGATATAATAGTTATTATATTAATATAATAGTTATTGTATGTTAACACTTTACCGACCGGTAGCCTATTAATCGTCTATTACTTACCGCTATCGGTCGGTAAAGTGTTAAGTATTAGATATAATAGTTATTATATGTTAACACTTTACCGACCGGTAGCCTATTAATCGTCTATTACTTACCGCTATCGGTCGGTAAAGTGTTAAGTATTAGATATAATAATTATTATATTAATAATATATTAGGTCAGATTATATTATCATGTTAATATCATAATATTATCATAGTAATAATATAATATTATATAACGAGACGAGCACAAGAGGAAGTTCAAGTAAACGACTCAAACACTTCCGTTTCTTTGTTCATCACAGGTCCATCGTAGTCTCTGGCAGACATCCTCCGAAGAAGTACAACACCCACACGTCTTTGAGCACCACCGAGATGTCTCCCTCAGAGCGTGATGACAAGTTCAGTGTAGAAGCGCACACAGTCACGTGCAACCGTACTCAGAAGGTTGCTCACAAACTTCGGAAAAACATGAACTCTCGAGGAGTGGTCGCCGTTCATTATCACGGGGATGGAGGTGAGATCTCGCCGCGAGATCAGAACGCTGGAAACGGGAAGATTCGTCACGGTAGCAGCACGTTCAAAGCTTGGAAACCGAGCGACTGGGTAACTGATTCCGGCATGAGCAAGCACTTCGGTATGTCCGACGGGGCCCTCACCATTTACGAGACAGGATTGTATTTAATTTACGCGCAGATTCACTACAACGACGATCACGACGAGATTGGATTTCACTTGGTAGTGAACGATCGGCCTGTTCTTCAGTGCATGGTAAGAACAGGAAAAAAGAAAAATTAATCGACGACTAAATCATTGAAACTGGACAGTCAGAATAGTTACTGTTACTCTCAATATCTGTATCTGATTAACGTTTTTTTTGTTTTTTTTAGATCGACAATTCAGGCCATTCGCGCAATATCAGCCAGACCTGTTTCTCGGCGCAACTGGCGCATCTCAGGAAACACGACGTTCTAATATTCAAGGAGGCCAGCTCGCCGAGATTCGTCATATTCGACCAAAAGAACAGTTTCTTCGGGCTGGTGAAACTTGGAGAACTGAAGAGGCTGTAGCGTAATCGGTTATTTAAATATACGTAACTATAATCACAACTATAGACTGCAGATTTTTGTGCAAGTGTTCTTGAGAATATAATTAAAAAACAAAACGGGTAAAAAAAAGACGATAGAAAATTGCATTACGTACCAAAATATCGTCGAATATATTTTGAATATTTCATTATTAATATTGTCTATTCGTATTTTGCACTTTGAAATGTATGAAACTCCGCAGTCTAACGATCAAACCTTGATACGAGTGAACCTCTTAACGAGCGAAGCACTTGTCCTCCAATTGAGAAGTAATTTATCGAACGTTTATCGCTGCGCGACGATAGACGTTCATTAAAGGTTAATCGATCCGTTTCCACTCGTGGATGCATACACCACCGCTGTAAATAAGATCTTTGCGTTATTACATTACATAATAAGCAGTTCAAAGAATTTTCTACAGAGTCCAAAGATAGCGAGAGCGCGTGCGAGAGTGTAGTTAAATTAAGATCTCGTGTATCCAAAAAAGAAAAGAAAAAAAAAATAAATAAACCTTGCGATAGTTCAGTTGCAATCAACCGAGTTGTTTAGCACACAGTGTCGCAAACTAGTCTTTTCTCGCAGTACAGCCTGGCTCGGTGGCTGCCAATTGGAATCAAATCTCCAGGAGAGTGCATCAAGTCGACGATGAAATTCGGTTTCAACAACTTCGTTGGGAATATCGACGAACTGCGAGCTAAGCTGTCCCTGAGATCGAAACTTGAATCTTGGCGAGGATATTGTTTCAGGGAAATCGTTTCTGGACAGGTCGTATCTCTCTCCATATAGTGATGAAAAGTGTCCTCTTCTATCGGCACTCTAACCTGGTAAAAATGTTCAACGCTAGGAAATCAATCACTCGCAAACGATACAAAATGAAAGAGAGACCCAAGATTCTCCGTGCCTCCGGCACCGCGATTTCGATCCAAGCTTTCCCGTACTGTCCCCTCACCAACGCAGCTGGCAAGTGCACCCTGTCCGCGATCACTTTGAAGAGCAGGGCTCTCTCAAAGTACGAACCGACTTTCAACATGCCTAGCGGGATCACGCTGGTCTCTATGCTCCTCTTGATCTCCTTCAGGTGAATTTCTAGCTGATGATCCACGCATCTGATCAAAGGATCAGGGCCCGACATCTGTCGCGCCACGAACCTGGCCAGCATCTTGGCGCGCGAGGCCACGTAGCCGACGTCCACGAATCCTCGCGTCGTCCTCGACACTCTGCGTTGGAAGGCGCGAACGAGTTTTTGTAGAAGTCTGCGCGACGAGGAGGAGGAACAACTCGCGTGCGAGGCTTTCTTACACGTTCTTCGACTCGGCCGCCATCAACTTGCATTTGAACAGCTCCACGTAATCGTAGAGGAAGGAGTCGCACTGGAGGCCGAACTTCGAGTCCATCGTCAATTGTAGTATTTCTCTGGACAAGAAAACGCCTCTGTCGTTGATCACGTGGCTCGCTTGCTTCGGCCCTGAGGGGAAGAAGGAAAGCAAGTAACTCTACACTCGACACAAAAAACGAGGAAAAAGTGGGCAACACCCCACTTGGCGACGCTCGAGTCGAGTGGTGTGACGTGTTCTGCCAATTGTGCCGAAATATCACTCGCTTTGCGTTGGTGCGAGCGTCATGTTTCGTGCAACCTTCGGCACCTCGCACGGTAAGGTAGCGTTGAGCAGAGTGAGATAGCCGTAATTCTAAGAATTGGTGGCGAAGTGGGCATTGCTGTATTACCTTCCAAGCTCAGTTCGTACGGTTCTTCCTGAATGCAGTTGACCACGTAGATCGGCTCCAGGGGGCAGAACTTGAAACGGAAGACATCGTCCAACATAGGGAAGCTAATTGCAACAAATAAAATGGCGTGTACAGAGTGAAGCGTGGGCGTGTGAGATAATATGAGGAAATACCTGCAGATGTTTCTTCGCAGCACGTAAAATCCATCTCGAGTGATGTCGTGCAGGGAAAGTCGCCCGGTGAAGGCGAATTTAATCGGCAGATGCGCGTCGAACAGAGCTTCTATGCACGTGTCCCACGAAGGAACAACGTGAGCGGTCGAGCGGTTGTTCAGCATACTACGATTATATGTTTTTTTGAACAAGTAGAAACGCGCGTGTACTTCCTACTTTTTTTTTTTTTTTTTTTTTTTTTTTTTCTTTTGACCTACTAATTTAAATATCTGGCTGAGACGAAAGTCTCCGCCAAAACCGGATCCGAGCATAACAGTTGAATCAGTTGGACAGCTGCGTTCCTTATTGGAATCGAGTTGACATCGCACAATAGGTGATACAGCCTCCTCGGGCCCTGAGCTTTCAGAAATCCCTCCCTTCCGATCTTCTCCGTGCACACGATCGACAGAGCTTTGCAGCAGGCGATTTTCAAGTCGTTCATCGATATACAGCTCAACTGTCGATTGAACAAACTCTAATTAAACAGACTCGATCTTCCTTCGACTTTAAATTGAAAAGTTTCGATATGTTGTGTAAACAATATTTAATATACAGGGTGGCCCGTTTAAGTTTGATCATCTAAATATCTTTTATCAAATTGCAATGATTATTGCAAAAACATGAACGACATCAAAAGGCCAATATTAACTGATAAGAATACCTTTTTTTATAGTTTCCAAGATTATCGATATTTTTTTTTTTTTTTTTCATACAATGTATTTGCACTTGTCGCATCGTGTAGCTGGTAAAAAAATACATATTCAGATATTAAAGCGACACTGATGTCCAAAAATTTACGTTTTTGCAGTAATCGTTCTCTCAAAAGAAAGAAACTTAAATTTTCATAAAAATTTACACGTATTGACGTATAAAAATTTTATATGTATATAAATATTTAAGTATTTAGACCGAAGAATATTTAATATAAATATCTATATTAAATATTAATTAATAATAATATTTAATATTTAAATATAAATATTTAAGTATTTAAACCAAACGTGTATGTACTTCGAAAGACGCGCACATGGCGTCGATGATCTCCGCTGTGATCACGTTATGTTTCAACGCCTGATTTCTCGCTAGCGTAATGACGCATTCCACAGCACCAACCAGAATTTCGACAGGCACTTTCCCGGCTGGTTGCCTCATCAGCCATAAAAAATAGTTCTGAGAGTAACGCACTTAAAAAAATATTCTTTGCCAGAATGTGAGTAGCTCGTGTTCACTTGAAAACGAAGAACAGAGAGTTTTACCTGCCCGTGAATGTGGAAAAATTCCTGGCAATTCTTCGTGTCGCATTTTAACAGTTGATTCAAGGCGAACAGTGCTGCCAGTCTAGCGGACAGTTTCAAATTTTCATTCTTCAGTATATCTGAAACACGTGCCCCGTTGAATGGTTTTATCGCGATCTCGAAGAAAAAATCGATTCGTTCGATCTACCTAGAATGTTCTTCACACATTTGCCCGCTGTTAGATCCTTGGCCGCTTCGTTATAAAGAGTCATCATGCCGACACCGTGGCAACTGATTTCATACATGTCAGCTTGCACGTTGCCCATTAACGTGCGCAGCAAATAATCCACGATGCCATAAGTGTACAATGCCTTTCCAGGAAACGGATTCCAGCAAAAGATCAAATGGTATTAGATGACGAGATCCGAGATATTTCAAGAAAATCTAGCAGTCAATTAGTGCTAAACTAATTGTAAGTAAGGACTCTCAAAGAGCAATGTTTCTTAATCATTTGATTTTTACCGACCCCCTCTCTGAACAATCTTTTGCTGTCTCTGAATCCCCAAAACATGCTTTCCCACAATTAATGTATTTAAAAAATGATTAATTATATTAATAAAATTGTATTATATAGTGATATAGAGTGAATCGAACGTTTCTTCCCACCTATTTTTTTTTAAATAAAACATCAAAATATAAGAGAAAATTAAACTTAAAGTTAGAATTTATTTTAGTAGGAAGTGATTTTTGGCCCATTCTGTATAATATATAAAAGTACATTATCTCGTTTAGCTAAATGTCATTTGAAATAGCTATTAGTCAAAGCAGTTCATTATTTCAAATTATTATTTTCCCTTTTATTCCAAATAAAATGAGCTCGTCTCTCTCTCTTTTACAATTAGTAAAGACTGCATCAGAGGCCTACCAAGGGTTAAGAGACACAGATGACACTACAGATCAATCTGTCAAGAGCCAATATTGCTTTAACACTAGAACTACCACACCAGTCAAAATGACTGGGTTTTTACAATTTTATTTTAAAATTCCTATTTCATACAATTTAAACTTAAAGTTGGAATTTATTTTAGTAGGAAGTGATTTTTGGCCCATTCTGTATAATATATAACATAAAGTACACTATCTCGTTTAGCTAAATGTCACTTGAAATAGCTATTAGTCAAAGCAGTTCATTATTTCAAATTATTATTTTCCCTTTTATTCCAAATAAAATGCTAAAATGAGCTCAAGTCTCTCTCTCTCTCTCTCTTTTACAATTAGTAAAGACTGCATCAGAGGCCTACCAAGGGTTAAGAAACACAGATGACACTACAGATCAATCTGTCAAGAGCCAATATTGCTTTAACACTAGAACTACCACACCAGTCAAAATGACTGGGTTTTTACAATTTTATTTTAAAATTCCTATTTCATACAATTTAAACTTAAAGTTGGAATTTATTATAGTAGGAAGTGATTTTTGGCCCATTCTGTATAATATATAACATAAAGTACATTATCTCGTTTAGCTAAATGTCATTTGAAATAGCTATTAGTCAAAGCAGTTCATTATTTCAAATTATTATTTTCCCTTTTATTCCAAATAAAATGAGCTCAAGTCTCTCTCTCTCTCTCTCTCTCTTTTACAATTAGTAAAGACTGCATCAGAGGCCTACCAAGGGTTAAGAGACACAGATGACACTACAGATCAATCTGTCAAGAGCCAATATTGCTTTAACACTAGAACTACCACACCAGTCAAAATGACTGGGTTTTTACAATTTTATTTTAAAATTCCTATTTCATACAATTTTTCCCCCGCAATGATACAATGACTTTTACAGTGATAACTAAAGAAATAATATAATGAATTTTATTTTATTTTATTTTATTTTTATCTATTAGAAATCAAAGTAATTTTTGGTAGAAATAACTTCGTCTTAACTGTCGGTAGTTCTGGTGTTAAGCAATGCGTGTCGTTCGCACGATCCGCGATAAATCAACCAATCGGTCTGCTTAAATCGCATACGTTACTTTTCTACCCCTAGACGTGTGCGACAAACGAACAGCAATGTCCAGAGCTTCCATAAAAAGCTTCGAGTTCGACGTGTCCTCTATGTACTTCAATATCTGCCTGACGCCGCCTATATCGTCGAACAGTTCAACCGTGATAGGGTTGTCACACGCGAAACGGAGAATCTCGAGCGCATCCGCGTGAAGATCCTCCCACTCGATGTTCTAAGTAAACACGCAGATACGTTCTCGTCAAATAGGTTTCGAAATACGAAAAGATCTTCTCCAGTTTACAAGAATCAATTTTACGTCCAAAAATTTCAGCAAAGCTCCAAGCCCGTTCGTACGTCGGAAACGATCGTGCAGATGATCGTCTTTGTTCCTGCGCAACAGATCGGCCACCACATCGAGCGCCAGCTTCTGGATCTCAGTGTAAGGAGAGTCGAATAACTCGTACGCAAGTTGCAGATCGAAACTCTGAAAAATCATAGGCCAGGTTTCATCAACCTTTCACCATCTCTCGCGAAGCGTGTAGTCGTTCAACTTTTCGCCCTGATAGACCTTAGTTTCGATGATCTGCTCTGCACCGACGGGATCTTGCAACAGGTTATGTACGATTTGCACAGTGTTCTTTTTCACGTCGGGATCCGGCGACTGAAGTCTCTCGTGCAGAAAATTCATGTCTCGACAGTGTTTCAGCAACTGCGCCGTTCCGTGAACGTCCTTGGTGATCTCTGCCAGGATCAAGGAGGAGAACTCGTGCATGAAAGTGTCGCGTTCGTTGATCAGGACTTTGGCGAAGTGCGGGATGTAATAGTCGGAATGCAGCAGGAAGTCACGGACGTTGGGGATGGCTACCATTTCAGCCAACAATTTTAGCGCGAATCTGGTTTCATTTTATTACAAAAGATTACAATCAGATTATACACAGATTATACATACAGAAATTAACAATATACATATTTTTTTTTGTTTCGTTTTGTTTTTTGATGTTTCAGTGGAAAATCATATAGACGAATAAATTAAGAAAGGAATGAAACAATTTGTGATTCGAGGTGAAAACCTTCGTGTAAACAGATCCTCGTGCGTGATCAATGGGATCACACTGTCCATGATTTCAAGATCGAACAAAACTTGCAGGTTCTCCCGGCATTTGCCACCGAATTTCGCCAAAGCTGCCGCGGCGGCCAATAAAATCGGTTTCTCTTCGCATTGCAACAACTGTATCGCCGTTCCGGGATACTTCACTTCCAAACGGAGAGGGTCGAACTGATTCTTCGTTCGTTGCTCCCGGTCTATTCGCGTCTTCCCCTTGGATACGTACTTCTACGCGTGATTTTCCCACAATTTGGTACATGAGAGAGAGAGAGAGAGAGAAACAGACATGCGGAGCACGTGTGTGTTTACAAAAATCGAATCTTACGGTTTCGCGTTTTGGTCCCATGTTTCACTACCTCTGGATCGAAAAATTATTTACGATTACCATGATCGTTAGAATTCGACGATGAATGTATCTGTATAACGCGTCTAAAATATAAATAAAATGTATGACACGAATATGGCTGCGCTTGAACATTCTGGCATTTTTGAATAAGGCTCGTGTATTGCCTGCACGGTGTGATCTTTGATTAAAAAAAAAATCTTAATTTAACAGTGATGTTTGATATTCTCCGACGCTTACGATACATATTTCCTAAATTAAATGCAACTGCGATAATACGCGTAACGTAGTATCCTTTTTCGTACAAGATGGAGATCTCGTGTATCGTAAAATACATAAACTTCCTTATATTATATAATAATATACATCTGTATAATAATTAGGTACTGTAAAATACTAGAATACATTAATTTATAATATTGGAATTGCAACAGCGGTAATAGCGAGATCGATTCGAAGATCACACGTGTTTTCCACCGATACTATAAAGAAAATATTGGAATATATAAATATCTTGTAATATATAATAAACTTGTAACTTTTTTTTTTAGTATAAAATTATATAAAAACTCTCTACGTTTGTTCGAACGATTATTAAATTTGTTCTTAAAGTAATTATATTGTACTATTATATAGTATACATAATTACTGCCGTTTTTAGCTTTTGCTAAAAAATAGATTTCATATTCGGTATATAAGTAACATCCATCTTTACAACGATAAAAATTAAAAACATAAAAAAGTACAAAATACGTGTGTCGATATGTACAATGCGATATTAATACAATAACAATATTATGGACGGACGAAACGTTTAGCCAAGTCTTGCAGTATTGACTTTTCAGTCGCTTAATAAATCTTTCCAGTTTTTCTATATACAAAATACTCTTTTTAGTATCTCCAGTTGTCCTAAAAGACACTTTTCCATACGTATGAACACACATTGTTTAAAGAAAAGCTATATTTCTGATTTCAGACGTCTGACGAGCTTGAACTTTTCTTCAGAAAAATAAATAATGCAACTATACGTAGAAAATGATGAAATAATACTTTAAGAAAAAGAAAGGAAGAAAGACATTATACAGCTGTTTGTGGGACACCTTGAACTAAATGCGTCTTGCTCTTAGTTTTGGCTATTGAAGACTGGCTCATAGCTTTGTTTAATCTAGGTTGTCCATTTGGTGAACTGGTAACGAATCCTTCGGAACGCATATCTTTCAGTGAGATGTTGGAATTGCTCCTTAGCGACGGAGTAGAGCTGAATTTGCGATTATGCGCCAATCGTTCCTGGAGCTTCGCTTCATTTTGCCGTGGTATTCTAGATCTGACCGGTGGTGGTGTGTCACGATACTCGTGGATGTTTTCTTTCGAAGCGCGAGTCATATTCTCGATTCCCTCCGAGGGTTCGTCGTCTCGCACCATGAGGATGTCTCCGCTATAGTAGTGGTCAGATTGTCTGAACATAAAAAGAAGAACATAAAAAAAAACCAGTAAAGAAACTTACTACGGTAACGATTACAAAAATAAGTTAATTCCGTGATTAAAACCAAAGATTGTTATTTACTTCTTATCCGATGAACTTATTTTAATAAGTTAATGAAGTTCAAAGTATGATAAAATAGGTGCACTGTTGCGTGTAAAAAGTGTTTGAATTACCTGCGTATAACCTGGCAGCCTTTGTCTTGCTGCATGAATTACAAGCAAAGATACGATTAATAGAAAATATGTTTAAATGTTGTGTTAATCGTACGCAACTGTCAACGATGTTCTTTATAATCTTTGTGAAAACTAGTCAGAACCATCACCCTCGTGCACTACGGGGTTAGACGAAGTAGTCATATAGGGTTGGCTCTGTTTACCTTTTCTTACCTTTTGGCATTGCGCCAAAGCATACAGCACACTACAGAAAGCACGATTAATAACAGGCACGCAGTAGAAACTGACCAAAAAGCAATTTGCAGGGGTTGTTTTGGTTCCCACCAATACTGTAATACAGAAATGAATAAACAGAACATTTATGATAAAATATTCTAGAAATTTATGAAAAATGATAAATATATGGCCCTTACTTCAGTAACTGGTGGATACGTAGGTACCAGACGACCAATAACGGTTGGCAAATACATAGACCAGAAGGCACTTTCAGTTTGTCGGTAGTTCAATAATATTGAGCTGTTGTAAGTAGTATTGATGTTCAAATACCGCAACTGTCCAGCCTTGGCAACATCAAAATGCAACCCTAATATTTGCGATGGTGTAGGGTTTCTAGAAAAAAAGAAAGTATTACACATGTATATAGTTACACATGTATTACATGTATATACACACATGCATATACATAAGCGTCGTAATTATAAACTTACCCGTACGTTGCAAAATTTGCGTACGCTTTCATGAAAAAATGACTCATATTGCGATCATTGTCCGTCCACATATCTCGTTTTAAGTTCCACTTTTGAGGGAAAAATTCTGAAAAGAGTCATCTGCTGATTACATTGTTCCCAACAATTACGTTGTTACTGTGAATGATTACTTACCAATGTCCATGAAAGGTGCTCCTGTTAGCCAAAGAAGTTCAGTGTTGTGAGAAACACGTCGCCACTGTGGTAATCTTAATGCTTCCACTGTTGTGTTTAGCACGTACAAATACGTAGGTACACGTTTCTCTACCAATAATTTTGCTATTTTGTCGAAGGGAGCAACATAGTGAAAATCAGACAAAAGCTGGAAATGTACAACATTGTATAAATACACATATAATTATGAAAGTGCAACTGCATAGACATTGCATGCAACTTACATTGATATACTGATCGCGAATGTGGGTTATGTTTTTCGGGTCTGGCCAGTATGTGTACATATATTTTATAGCCTCGTAAACTCCTTGAGGATTTAAAGTATAATTATATTGAAGAACAAGTTCCCAGATTTTTTGGTCGAATAATTCCGAATCTATGATATATTGATTCCTGGCTAACGTTGCATTGTTATCTAGAAAGAATTAATTGTATATTAACTCACAAATGTTCACGAAATTATATGTATATAAAATTGCATACATATAAGAAATGCAGCTTCCTGAGTAGTTACACCAGCCATGTATGCCAAGTTGTCCGTAAACTTATTACTTTTTACGCTTTGTTCAGGTGTCTCTGCAAAGAAACGCCAATCTGCTGCTCTCCAGTCCTCGTACCAATTGTCACTTGGTACTGTAAAATTAACATCCAACACAGGAGCCCAAGGGAACGTACCAATGTGTGGCTTTAATTCAGAATTACCCAGCTCGAAGAAAGATCTACCGTTCCTCAAGCACTGCACTAATTTCCAACTGCTTTCTATGCTACAGCCTAACGATTCTGCATACACTCTGGACGTATTTTGTGCTCTGTACTTATCCATTATAACTGCCCAATCTGCCAACGCAGAACCTGACTGAGCTATCACTTTCGACACCATTTGTCTGGTTTTAGGCGCAACCATCAACAATCCAGCACTTGCTGCTCCGGCCCCAGGCCCAAAAAGAGTTATTGCATCAGGATTGCCATTGAAGGCTCTGATATTGTCGTACACCCATCTCAATGCCATAGTTTGATCCAGAATTCCATAATTTCCAGGGCTATTCTCATCTCCAGTACTTAAAAATCCTAGAGCTCCTAACCGGTAATTGATAGAAACAACGACTACATTGTAAAATGCAGCCAGCATGTGAGCTGGGAACAAGTTGCTGGCCCCGTGGGTAAACTCTCCGCCGTGGATGTAGAACATCACCGGATATGTTTGAGCTAAACCAAAGCTGATGTCTGGCGTAAAAACGTTCAAATATAAACAATCCTCGTCGACATCGCGGATTCCTTTGGTGGCACCAGTGTACGCGCTGGGCTGAGGACAAGCTGGTCCCCAATCAACAGCTTGCAACAACTGCCAACCTCTGTGAGGTCTAGGTGGTTTAAATCTACCTTCCTTCGTAGGTGGCATAGCGTAAGGAATACCAAGGAATACGTTAACATGCTTGGTTACCCTTTCAACTGGTAAACTCCAGGGCCTGTGTCTTGCTTGTGGATCATCGTACAAGTGAACCTTGAATCCTTGCACTTGTCCATAGGCTGTGATCACCGTCACGTCTCTGTCTAGATTTTTTGAATCAGGCCTTTCTCTCCCTTGGAGATCCTCTCGCCAGCCACCTAATATCCCAGGTAGAGGTAGTCTTGAGGTTGTGTCCTGAGAAAACGACGATCATTTTCTAATTACAATCATTCATTATTCATTGAAAACAAATTTATTTATCAAAGTTATAATACAACGTATTAAGTACAACGTATCGTTACTTTTGAAAGAATATCACGCGATTCTTATATTATAAAAAGAGAAAAAAATTGTGCAATTTTATTACACCATTATTGTATCTTACTTCGTAGAGGTACCGAGTGTCTGGCGCCTTGGTAGGTCCTCTGTAAACAGGGTCCAGGTAACTAGGACGATACCCGTACCTCCTATCTTTGTAAACATAAGTGTCGGTTCTGCGTTCCGGCCCGTTTGGAGGCACGTACACTCCATCGCGACTGTAATACCGACTACCCGGGGATATCTGTTCCTGACACGATACCGTGGCTCTAAGGAGGCACAGATAAAAACAGACGCGTCCAATCGACGAGCACAAGGTATACGCGGCCATCTTGCCCGCGCGCGTATTGGTACTTCACCAAGGAGGGGCAGCAGCGTGTGGCTTGTCGGTGTGTACACACGCGCAACACTTCCTCAGGCACGTAGTAAAGCGAGGAAACTCGGCCTCTCAGCAAACTCTCGGTTGTACGATGAAAAGCGAAAGCCTCTACGAAAGTAAAACCTTACTTAGTTGCATTTTCATTGAGAAGTACGAAGAAGCCACCTTTGAGAGAAACTAGAACGTATTCTTCCTCTCTTTATTTGTTTCTTTTTTTTTCAATTAAGAGATTGGATTATGGCGATTATTGCACGTGTGCGCTACTTACGAAATCGACGGGCCAACACCCTGCGACCTGTTTGAAAACGACTGTCTCTCCCGCTTCTTGCACTACGGAACGTTGAAATCCATTTTCTGTATCCTGTAACAACAAGTATACGATATGTTATTATTTCCCTTAAACTATCCTCTTCTCGTAAATTTACAATTAATTTCGCATATTTTTGTCTCAAACGTGCGTACATGTACCGTCAAACGATAAATATACTACGATATCGACGAGATGAGAAGTTGGAAAAATAATCAGCGAAATTAGTGAAAATCGTTATCGTTCACTGATAAAATTAAATTGCAGTCTTGCTATACTTACGTGGTAGCTGACATCGGAGAAAATCGTTTGCGATACGAACGCTACTCGGAGCAACATCCAGAGTGTACTGAACTTGGTTAATGTTGCCCTCGCGTGCAAATACGCGCCCACGCACCGGCAAATACTTGTTATATACTGAAATGATCGAGCAACAGGATCTATGAATCCCTATGATTGCCCAAGTATGCCGTCGCGTGAACGGATGAGTTGTATTCACACACTGAACATACACACACACACACACACGTATATAGAGTTCAGTCATAAGAGCGTAGCTCGTGCGAGGTGTACGCGCTTATCTTCCGGACATTTTACCTGAAATTGATTGTACATCAGTGATACTCATTCGAGGCGGACATTATCTTTGTATTAAAATGTTTATAAACTAAATATTCGAATGTAGGCGATCATTAGATGAACTTGATGAACTTGTAAAATTTCGTTCTAACGAACAGACTGTCTGCATACCTAACCTATATATGTTCTACTAGATACTCGTGTTTTTAAAACATAATCGTCGAGTAAAATCAGATCACCGCTGCAGTATCGTTGAGATTGATAACATACCGATGGACATGAATAACGCAATAATCGACGATTTCCCCCCACCTCCCTCGATTCCGCTATTGCGTTGCTTACATCGTTAAATAATCTCTCCGTCGATTGCGATCGTCCCGAGCTGTTCTTCGCTATTTTGTTGCTTTCGTTAGATTCTTTGTAGTCTATTAAGAATAGAGATTTATATAATCAATGAACAGAGAATAATAATATAAGAGAATTTTATATATATATAGAGAGAGAGAGAGAATTATATATATATATAGAGAGAAATATATATATATAGAGAGAGAGAGAGAGAATATATAAAGAGAGAGAGATATATATATATAAGAGAGAGAGAGAATTATATATAGAGAGAGAAAGAGAGAGAGAATTATATATATATAGAGAGAGAGAATTATATATATATAGAGAGAGAGAGAATTATATATATATATATAGAGAGAGAGAGAGAGAGAATTATATATATATATATATATATATATATATATCCAAATTGAATGTCACAGTTACAACGTAATTTAACCGGACGCGTTTGGCTGAAAAAAATGTTAGCCGCGAAAGTAACTGATAGACTCGGTGACACAGAGATCACGTTGTATTTAGGAACGTGCATTGCTCGAGCAATTGCTGCGAGTTACGGGGCCGGAGATGCAACAAAGTAAAAGTTTTTTATCTGTCGTCCCCTTTGTCACTCCCTCCACGCGAGTTCTCCAATTTACGGCAATTGCTGGATTTATTACCCGTTCCCCGGCTGACTTTACTTGCACGCCTGTACAGTCCCAGTAAAGAACTGGCCCGGGCTTAATTACGCTGGTCCGTTCTCGGCTATCCTCTTGGAATCGTCACGCTTGACACGACGGGGTCGGCTTCTGAGAACAAAAGTGAACGCGAAATAGAACGCCATTGGCGAATTGCAAAAGCAAGAAGAGTCGATTGACATGAAAATACACGTCTCGCCTTCCTGTCCCGATGATTTACGAACGACTAATTCTCGACGGCATTTTTGAAGTTGAAGACGATGGTTTTCTTTTTACGACTGCAATAGCGTTCATTATACAGGGTGGTCCATTTAAATATTTCTTCGAATTGCGACGACGTAAAAAAGTGCATTTTTTTCCAAGATCATTTTTCTTCAGTTTTCAAGGTCACTGACATTTTCTAACTACGTATGTACTTTTTTTTTTTATTGCACCTTGTAACTGATGAAAATACTTTCAGACATATGAAATCGTCTATATTTGCGAAACAAATTGTATTTATATAGGGTGGCCACTTGGATCTTTTCGAAAAGACAATGTAATTTTTTTCCAAGATCATTTTTTTCAGTCTTCAAGGTCATCGATATTTGTATCTTTTTTCCCATAAACTATATATATATTTTTATTACATCACGTAACTGGTAAAAAATACGTAATCAGATATGTAAAGATCAACATGATCTTGAAAATTTAAGTTTTACGTATAAATTTATATCTATCGAGATTACAGATCTTGGCGACGATCGAAAGTCTAATAATAAATGTAAACAAACATGTTTACTATTTGTTTACATCGTCAATGTCTTGCAGCAGCTTGAAATTCCGATCAGCGTGTCGAAATATGTGTCGATAATTCACAATGGAGTACTCAATGCAAGAAAAGATAGATGCGATATTCATTTACGGTAAAAGTGATCAGTGTTTGAGGGTATATCTCCTAATCGTAATTGTCCGTCACGAAATACATAAAAAAACATACATCAAACTGGCAGTGTCATGAAAAAACTTGCGGGTACTAAAACTATTAATAATGAAAGAAATAAAAGTGTTACTGTAGCTAAAATTGAGGAAAATCCACACGTGAGTCTAAGACTCACTAGAGCGTGAGAGTAGCATTTCTAAAACTATCACAATACGAATATTAAAAGGAGAAAAATTTCATCTGTATCATTTACCTTTTCATCGAGACTTTCACAATCATTTTGTAAATCCTGTGCATATTTCTCACTGGGATTTGCAGCAATATGAAAGTGATGATTAATCATTTCAAAGGAAAAATTAAATTTTTTGGATATCAGACTCGTTTCAAGATCACGTTTTTTTTTGCCAGTTATAAATGCAACGATGCAATAAAAAAAAAATAGTTGTATGTATAGTTGTATGAAATAATTACATGCATTATTAAATACATGTGTATATTGTATTTATCACTAGATATATGTATTGCTAAATAGAAATAAACAATAGTTACATGAACAATAGTTGTATGAAAAAGAAACATCAATGATCTTGAAAACTGAAGAAAGAAATAACCTTGGGAGAAAAGTATTCAGTTATTGACCATTTGTGTTAAAAATGTTTTTTGCATCATCACAATACGAAAAGATATTTTTTTAGACATTCTCACTTAAATGAACCATCCTGTATATTTTTGAAGTTGAAGATGGTTCCGAATAGAAGAGTTATAGTTTCTTTAAGACTGCACTCTGCTCATTATATAGTTCGCGAGGTACTCAAGTTTACAATGTGTACGATGAACACAAATTTACGAGACAAGACACTCGGTCCATCCAGGGCTTATGTCCGTGTAAAGTTGATTTAAATGAACGTTATTATAATCGTTGTTTACGTTCTGTCATGCGTGCGTCCCTTCTTTTTTGCTTCTGGGGACTTTTGTATTAAAACAGTCTTTGAACCCGTGGGAATAAGACAGCTCCCGGCGCAATTATTCTTTTTAATATTCATTATAGTTCAACGCGTATGTGGATGAGTTCGCTGGTGCCTGTAAAATTAAACATTGCTCCAATTAAAGTACGCTATTTCCTTTCGAACGTAGAGAAGCTCGACAAATAAAAACTACGAATAAAAACCGTACCCTTTTATCCAGAACTTCTCGTGAAATTCACTGTTCTTTGCTTTCATTTTAAACTTTTGTCCTTCCCTGTGTTGTCTGCCAATTTTCTGAAAGAACGCAGAAAGAACATTTCGTTTAATTATATCTTCTACAATTCTCCACGATATATCGCGTAACAAGATCAGACTCTGTGTGCAGACGCACAGTCTCATCGCCGACTAGGGTTAAACCTGGACACAGAAAAAAATCCCAGTCCCACGAGGGCGCTGCAATTACCCTTCAAACACCATCTTGACCACATCCTGTCTTGGCGCTACGATTTCACCTTGGACACTCTCCCCCTATATCGTTCCGTACTTTTTTTCGGGGCACGTATGTACGTACACAAGCTGCGCGTGGCCTGTCGGTTGGTTTCCTCGGGTTCAGGCACAGATGCACCGGTGGTGGTCGAAGAGTGGGGGTGGTGCGGTGGTGGAGGCACTCGCGTACAGTCTGGGCCCACTTGTTCGGACGATCGTCATGTCACTCGAAAGCGCGTTGCCATTCCGGCAACATCGATTCCGCGCGTCGTGTACCCTCGTTGCAAGAGGTCATCGCCGCTCTTTCGTCCTCGTCGTCCGCTAATTTGAATACCATACTTTCTCACGTCGGGAGAGCCTTGACATCGCGCGAAAGTGCGTCCGTAAGAGTGCATTCTGAAAGTGAAGGGAGCTTTAGAAGAATGCTTTAAAAAAAAAAAGAAAAAAAATAAAAGATTCTCTTTTACAAAAAAAAAAAAAAAAAAGAAAAAAAGCGTCGTCTCACGTCGTTCACTCTCTGCTCCAAGTTTCGGTAAAAACCCGGTTGAGAAAAAAAATGACCACCGAGACGTTCTCGAAAGAGTTGGACGCTCACATCGTGACTTTGTTGACGAGGATCTCGTCGTTCAAAGAGAACAACGCGGAACCGGTAGAAAAGAAAGCACCGATGTCGATAGAGGCTCGCAGTCTCGAGCTCTGGAGAGCCGTGGCCGTAGAGTGTTTCGCAACTTTCCTCTTCAGTCTCGTTGTATCCGGCGCAGCTGCGTCTTCCGCGGTTTCCGGAAGCGGACTCTCTGTCTTGGCCACCGCTGTCGCATCCGGCTTCGCGATCTCGGCGATCTGCTTCATCTTTGGCCACATCAGTGGTAAGTTTTTACTTCAATTTTGCGCGAGATGGTTTTCAATTTTTAAAAACTGCACGTTTGTACTCCTGGCAAAATCTGATTCTGTCACTGCATTCTGAAAAAGATACATCTGTATATGATCTATAAAATAGTATAACTACATATAACGATAAAATATAATGATATCTTAATATTTCGTTTGTTTGAGATAGTTTATTTGAAATATTACCACCGGAGACTATATGTCATCTGTTTTATCGCGTCGTTTATACTCAGTCCTCATGGTTTCTCTCTCGATTGGCTCATTAACCGATTATAGTGGCTGATAGAAATATGGCACGCCAGGCGTGCAGTGGAACCTACGCGACAGAGTGTCCTACATGGCATATAATACTTCACGCGTACCTCCTGGAACTCCCTTGTCTATTCGTTTCTAAGTAAAACACATTCCTTCTTTCCATTTAAAATGTACAATAACACTATGCTCCAACTTCTCATCTGAACTTCTAACATTATCAATTTTTTTTATTATTTTCTGTCTTTGTATATGTTTATCTTTGTATACGTTATATTCTTTCCATATATTTCTGTATATTTCTGTATATATTTCTTTTTGTACAGATTATTTTCTATCTTTGTATATATGTATGTATCTCTGTCTTTGTTTATATGAGAAGATATAGACTGTAAACTTATGCAATAAAATTCGAAATGCGATAAAATGGTAAAATATTTGACGTGCAGGTGGCCACGTGAATCCAGCTGTCTCGGTGTCTTTCGCTTTGTGTCGACGGATCTCTCTCCTCCGAGCTGCTCTCTATGTCGCCGCACAGTGCGGAGGTGGAATAGCCGGTGCTGCGATGCTGTACGGGTGAGTGATCGTTCTAAAAGTATTACATAACGGGCACTTGTAAGATTCACGAACAGTTTTCAACCCCTCTCTTCTTTCTTCTTTTTCTTTTTTTTTTTTTACACCGTCGTTCTTGCATATTAAACGTTAAAGAAACGCAATTGAATATTCTCTTGGATATCAAATATTAAAGAAACGTAGTTCCTTCAATTTGTTAAAGAAAATCGTAATTGAATTCTCCAATTTCTGCTTCAACGCAGTTTAAAAATCTATAAAACTCTCGCTCTGAGTGAGAAGGCTTGAACGCAGTGTGTTTCCAAAGCAAACATTTCTCTCCACACACGCATTAGAAAAAAATCATGGTGTGGAAAAAGAGGCGAGATACGAGGCCCCAAGAGGGCAGCTGCTAGATACTAAAATCCAAGAAAGCCGCATAGTCCGGTCCCTGGAAGCTCTCTCATCCCTCCAGAATGTCTTACAACCATTTTGAAGTCATTTTCTACGTAAAAGACAGAGACATTTGTTTCTTGTAATCACTGTTGAATTTTAAAATAGGTAAGAGAAATATAAGGATGATGTGTACGGGCAAAATGTTTTCAAGATGTTTTTCATCTTAGATAAATCGATAGAGGCATGCATACGTTTCTGCCTAATCTTTACATGCCAGTACACGGTATAAACAACCGTGTTCTTCCTATAAATCTCTCAAACTTCCAGCCGAATCCTTGGGAGAGAAGCCTTCCTTAATATATTTCCGGTTTCACGAGTACATACACCTCGACCTGAGACGCGAAATCACCCACTAAATCTGTATGTAACGATACAGAATTACTGTCCAGAAACTTTCATCTATTTTGGTTGAAATTTGCCTGCGAAGAACGATGAATGCAAGTGGGGTTATCGAAAATGTAAAAGCAATTGAAAATTTTGACAAAAGCAAGTGAAATATAAATACATACTGCCCGTATATAGAAAAATCACTCTCCAGCGTAAAAACTTCCATCTATTTGGACTGAATTTTACCTTGTAAGAACGGTGAACACAAGCGAGATTACCAAAAATTTCAATGCCTTGACTGAAAGCAAATGAAATGCGTACATACTGTCTATATGCTGTAGAAAATCACTGTCCATAACATTAAAGACTTTGGGTTGCCTTATTTTTATATCACTTTGTGGAATACTTCGCCCCCTCCCTCACGTAGAGGGCACGCTATTGCAGAAATTGGCTGACGCTTTGAAATAAGCACTCGCGGGTCGTTATTACGTTGTTCATCGATATTCGCATCTCTATCATTAACTCACGGGCCCGCGTGGATGGTCTATAATCCGTGGAGAGCAGCAGGGGTTTCCATGGTCAGTCGATGATCAGGACACCGCGTCGAGCGTGCTGCCATAATGATGTATCCGAGAGAAGGAGAGAGAGAAAACAAGATTGGCCGCGTGCAAGTTGGTGCACGTGCCTCGATTTTGCCCGTGGTTAAAGGATCTCGCGCTGCAAGAAAGCGAGAAAAAAAAACAGGAAGAAGGGAGAAGAGGGGCCTCCAGGATGCTTATTCCATCACTTAGGTCAAATCTCTTTTTCATTGTTCCGGGGGAAAACAGAACGGATTATTTCTCTTTCTTCTGGTTTCTAAACGTGATAGAGTTTCTCTCTCTTTGTTAAGAAACGCCATGCTTTCTCTTTGTCCTTCGCAAGGAACGACCGTCTGAAAATAATTGAAACGTAGAATTATTCTAGATTTGCTAGAGCGTGAAAAATGATGAAGCGTAGATTTAAATATATTTATTTAAATATATCTTATATTATATCAAATATATATAATATTTATTTAAATAAAGTGCAGATTTAAATATATTTATTTAACATATGGGTACAATGTGTACAATGTAATATCTGGCGAAATGCCACACAAACGTGCAAGGTAAATGAAAACTTCGTGAAAACTCCTCTCTGCGGCAGTAGTCATCGAGGCGAAGTATTGTCTCGGCGTACACAGCAGTTCAAATGCCTCATAATTTTAGGCTATTTAATTATATTCGGTTATCAAGCGGCTATCGATGAAAAAATTGCAAAAAGGAGAAGAAAAACGAGGTGGTAGACGGGGAAGAGACAGAGGGAAGGATGGAGGGAGAGAGTGGCGGAGGCAGAAAGAGGCACGCGTAATTGGCAGAGCTAGAGGGAGAAGCTTCTTCAGAGGTGAGCACCTGCCTCGTTCCGTGTACGCTGTGGCAGACCACCGCCTCGCAGCTGCCGCAGATGTTCCATGGACCAAAAAAGATTGTACGGGAGAAAGATGGAGCAGGCACCAGAGACAAGGATAATGAATACCTATGCGCGCTAAGGTGGGACAAGTTTCACGACGCGATCGCCTCTCATTGAAGGAGGACGCGCTGCGATTCGGCCCCGGAGCAGATGTTTTCTACGTTTCCGAGGATCATTGTCCTCCCTTTCTCCCTTTATCTTCGTCTCCCTCGCTTTCTTCTTTCCTCTTTCTTACCTCGTCACTTTTTCTTTACCTCGTCGCAATAGTCTGTTCGGAATACCAATCTTCGATACAGATATCTGAAAAAGATAGAATCGTCAGGAATTGTAGAAGAGGATATTGTAACGCGAAGATGAACAAAGATGTAATTAATAATGCGATAATTGGCAATAACGTTGCAAAGAGATACCTGAGGAGTATTTGATCGGCAAGCCGAACTTACAGGTTGGTGCAGGTTGCACGCACCTCTGATATTGTTCCATAGAAGTCACAGAGAATAGAGAAACTGTCTTGTAATCTATTAAACAATCTATTTTCCATGAAATTGTCCACCAATGTTCTGTAGCCAAAGGAAAAAAGTAGAAACACTCACTGCATGGCTAGTGATAATGTAATTAATGACAGGATAATTGGCAAAGAAATACCTGAGAAGTATTATATTATATAATCGGTGAGCAAAAGGTATACAGGTTGCATACAGGTTGCATGGACGTTGCAAACCCCTGATATCGTTCCATAGAAGTCGCAGAGAATAAAGGAACTCCTTTGTAACCTATTCGGTGTTCCCGTGAAATCTCATCAATGTTCTGTGGCCAGGGGGAAAAAAAAAGTAGGAACACTCCCCGTACGGTTCATCGCCTGAGTGATATATCTCGAATGTCATTATCCAATATCCATTAATGTTGAAAAAGTTGCGATGTTTTTCCTCAGTGATTGTCTCAAACAATTGTTGAGAGTTCAAAGAGTTTTCAAATAATCGTTTACAACAATTTTTTCACTTAAATGTGAAAACAATCTAAAAATAATCTAAATAATTTAGGTTATGTGTAAATGAAAAATGGAACAATTTTTGCGCTTTTTGTCTCCATGTATTATGTCTGCTCTAGGTTTAAATTTATATCATTTTTAGTTCTCAAGCAATTCTTAAACAATCCTCCCATTTTTTAACTTACAATTTCGTTCCATTTTTCACTTGCAAATAGCCTGAATAATTCAGATTATACATAAGTGAAAGATGGAACGATCGTTTGAAAACTGTTTCGAAGACTAAAAAGTGATGTAATCTAGGTTAATCCAGAGCACTCATAGACAAAAAGCGCGACGCGTATTTCATTATCAATCGATCATCTTAACAGAAAAATGAAGATACAGGCGTATTTGCGTAAATGTTTTTCTTGGATCAAGTAATGCTATCGCGTCTCTTTCGCGAACCATTCATTTCTTGCCTCTGAACTTGAGACATCCGCGTTCACGATGGTGTTTGCAACGCCAGAGGATCGAAACGAAACGAAACGTCACGCGGTATGAGATCGTGGATGACTACAGGACGTTTTTGGCGCTTCGACGCAACAGCAGATCCGTCATTCGCGGCGAGAATCACCCTTAAGGCCACCATATGACCGCACAAAGAGATAACAAGTGCGCGATATGTACCGAAATAATAATCGAACAATACTCTGGTTAACTACCCAGGTTCGTCATCCCTTCGAGGAACGTCTCTGGGGAAACGTGCGTGCACCCCGACGAGAGGAGGGGGGAAAAAGAGAGACCGAGGAAAAAAGGCGCGATAGCGGGGAAGAGACGAGGAAAGAAACAACTATTCTAGCGTATTCTTTGCATCTGTTGCGAGCGGGTCACTTCGCAGCATGCGCGTATGTGCGCGTGCGTGTGTTTAGATGGCGTTTGTAAAACAGGTATATCCTTGCGTTTTGTCGAGGGGACGCGCCGCTCCCAATGCGACACTTCCCCGGAATATAAATAAAAAAATGAAATGGAGAGACAGCCGAGAGCAGATAAATCGTAAACCGAACTGACACGACCCAAAAGATTATGGGAGAACCGCGAGTCTAACTATCCGGAAAGGATTTAGTATCGCTTCATCGACGCGTTACAAGATTTTCCCATTATCCTACCATGTGCTTCTTTCTTTTTTTCTCTTTTTTTTTTTCCACACCGTGGAAACCTAACCTGAGAAAGAGGATCCACGATGATACCACATTTTCACAGGCAACTAGTTGCACTTTTGAATTTTCGAAAAACGGGGCATTCAGGAAAGAGAATGTAACAAAAATATTTCCAGCAAATTACCAGAACACGTGAGTTCGAAGTACAAAAGCTGAGATTCTCAAGAGAACTGAAATGTCTTCGACAGAGAGGCGGAAAAAACTTATTCGAAAGCTCAGGAAGGATCGTTTATCAAACGATATTCGAAAAGAGAGATAATTTTTATATTACTTGTCGGATCAAATAATTATCGGGAGAAACTATATCAAATTTTTCTCCTGTCCGTGAATTGCGAAGCAAAGGAGCGATCGAAGCGACATCAGAGATTTTCCGAAGGAGGAAGCAGGAATAATCAGACCAGACGAAGGTAAAAAGTATTTATCGAGGGAGTTTGCCACCAAAGGACTGGGGAACAGCTGTGAGGAAGCAGGTGTGTATTGTGACGTCAAGCAAGACACACGCAGTGCGCGTGGCAAGCCGGATGTCCAGCGAAGAAACAGCTTCATCCATGAATTTCCTGTTCTCCTGGTGACTGTACAGCCGTGCTTTAAAACAATTTGAATCAATTCTCTCTGCTGAATCGCAATCGTTCGAAACTGTAATTTAATTAATTTAATTAATCGAAATGAGACCTAAAGTTTTAACGAAGGCGCAATGAAACAAAATAGAGAGAGAGAGAGAGAGAGAGAGAGAGAGAGAGAGAAGAAAAAAGAAAGAAAACTTGCAAAGAATTGACACACGAAGGGCACGAAGAAAATTCGTCGTGGTCGCGAGGAATGTCATTCGTCGTAAAGCTGCAGTTTTTCAAAAGCAAGGGAGAGATTACAAGACGGCAAGCAATATCCAAGTCTCTTCGAAAGCCTTCGATATTAGGTTCCTAAGCTGCGATTTCAAGGGCCTTCAATGCTCTCAGTCAAGATAGGAAGAGGGGGAGGTCTTCTTTCCCTTGAATTTCCTTCAAAGATAATTCATCGACCAATCAAACGCGTGTGTACGCTATTAGCTTCCGCAGATGCATCTCAACCTCGTACAGTTTAAATATCACAAGTTTAAAACGGAATTCTTTTCCCTTTTACGTAATCAGTGTGAATATCATGTACATATCAGATCTGGGCATTTTGAAAAATTTTGAAATAACATTATTTTTAAAGTTATTTCAGAAACAATCTATTTGTAAAATAACTAAATTATATTATCAAATATTTCATTAAATTACATTAATTTTTTTTTTTCTTCTCAAATAATCAGCTCTTCGATTTACTATTTTCCCAATTATTTTTGCATAGCTTTAAATTCCTTTAATTGGCCAAATGAGCAACGTGCCATTAATTGAAATTCATTACTTGCCAAATACTAAAGAACATTGCTTCAAAAATTGATTTACAAATTATCACTCGAAATATATCTTCAGGTCTGATACATGTATCAGTACACACATCTGCACATTGCGTCATATTTTTCTTTTATCAGTCCGAGATTCTGCGTTTTATGTAGCTGGTCCTCTTTGGACGTCGATGCACGAGATACACACACGAGAGAGACTGTTGTCGAGCCGAAAATGTAGCGTGAAAGCCAGGTGGGTCAGGTAGAACCGTTTCAGTAGGAATGTTTTACCTGCTTGGAACACCTTTTACCGCGGACACAAAACGGACCGCTTTGCTCGATACCCGCGATGCTCCAGCTTTTACAACTTTGAATCGTCTGCGACAGTTATTCCTTGTTCGAGAACGTTATTCCAGTCGTTAACGATAACGTGTCCTGCGGCACGAAAGCGACACTGGGAACGCACCTCTTCGTTAGTAAAAATAAATTCGGAGCGGTTGATGATGAGAAGCAAAAAAAAAAAAAAAAGAAAAAAAGAAAAAAGAAAAAAGAGGGGAACATATGACGCTGTTTCACGCACCTCTTGAAATCCCTGACTCGCAGCTAAAAACGCGTGATGTCGCTCTCCAAGCTAAATATTTGAACGCGTTACACGCTGGGAAAGTTTATGTTTCCAGCTTTTATGTTTCTTGCGGTGGTTTCACGAAGAATTGGTGGACGCAATAAAAATAGGTTCTCAGTGTTTCAACTCGTTGATGTAAATTTTAGAAGTTGGTCAAATTAATTGCCTTCTGTATTTTACAAGGACCAATATTCTGGACTGAGGGTTTCTTCTGTTTTGCTTCTACGATCATTGCTCGTTCTTCTCTATTTTATTTCATTTTTAATCAATTTTTAATCACGTTTGGACAGCTCTTAGTTTTTGCTAAAAACAAGTGTCACAATTATGATTTAACGTTCTATCTTAGTTCTCTTCTTCTCTTGAGAAGTATAAAGGGTACATTTACCTTGGTTTGAGAAATAAAACAGCCACGAAAGGATGCGCGTTGATCTCTGGATGTGGGAGAAAAGAACTGGCAAAGCGAAAAGGCTCTAGCTTAGGGTGGGATGAACGAAGCAGGATGCCAACAGATGGTCACAACCACGTGTTCCTTCTTAAGAATCATACGTATTCCTTGATTGTTAGGTCGTGCGTAGTTTGCCTGTTGGCCCAGCCAACAAAATCCATTCCCTGACACTGACACGTGATCAATCACGGTTTCTTCTACCCATTTTGAAAGACTCACTTGAGAAAAATCTTACTTGCACTGTAATTTTTCATTGAAAACACAAGTAAATCAAAGTAATGAATAGAATTCGTAGAATTTTAATATCGACCAGCCAAATAATATCAATTAAACTTTAATGTCAACTAATCAAACCTAACTTAAACTTTATGCTTTCAACCCTATACCTTGTACGTTCCAAGTGATGTTCCATTGTGAAAAATTTTGTTTTCAACAGCTGAATCTCTTCGAAGCTTGAAGCATGTAACTGTATGTATTTTCCATCCTTCTTCCGAAACGTGTGCACACAGCAGCGAGTTCGACATGTTTGAAGAGATAAAGACGCAAAACATCTGCCGCAGTTTCGTATCCTTCGACCGAAAGAGAATCATTTATGGGCCTCCTAAAGCTCCTTTGTAACTGCGACTTTACGCTATGGATATTCGAAAGGACCACTGAGGATTCCTTTTGTGCAACATGTGGCTGGCACGTGTTTCCCCGTAGAAAGCCAAGACCTACGATTTATATAGGATTCTATATAGAAGGAGGATCCGCAACGATCTTCAAGACCAGCTGCCGGGGTTTCTCTCTCTCTCTCTCTCTCTCTCTCTCTCTCTCTCGTATCCTAGCAGAGCTTAGATATCGCCGCCGTGAATCTACAAAGGCAATGAATAATCGATGTAATGATGAACCCGAAAATCTCGTACTTGCTGTGTTAGTTTAGTTGAAAGGAATTTTAAACCGTACAGACCAAATGCTCAAATTTAAGAGGGAGACGTTTTTCTCCAATTAAATTTTGTATACAAAAGAACTTTTTGAAGCATCGAGTTTAAATCCTATTAATAGGATTCTAAAATCTTGATTATACAAATTCTCTTTAAAGTTAGTTGATTCTATTTTAACATTAATGCGTTAAAAAATATGATAACATTAATGAATTAATATTAATGAATTTTTCCAATCAAATTTTGCATACAAAGGAATTTTCTGAAGCATCAAGTTTGCATCTTATTAATAGGATTCTGAAATCTTAATTATTTGAATTCTTTTTAAACAGTTGATCCTACTGTAATATTTATGAATTACAATATTATAACATTATTGAATTTCTCCAATTAAGTTTTTTGAACAAAGAAACTTTGAAACATCAAGTTTGCCTATTAATACGATTCCAAAATCTGAATTATTTAAATTCTCTTTAAATGATAAATTCTACATTAACATTAAAATATTATAATATTAATCAGTTATAATATTAGGGAATTTTTCGAAGCATCAAATTTGCCTATAAATAACTAATTCTACTTTAATATTAATGAATTAAAATATTATAATTTTTCGAAGCATCAAATTCGCCTATAATAAGATTCTGAGATCTTCATCGCTTAAATTCTCTTTAAATAACTAATTCTACTTGAATATTAATGAATTAAAATATTATAATTTTGTATACAGAAGATCTTTTTGAAGCATCAAGTTTAAATAAATATTAGGATACTAAATAGGATACAAATTCTCTTTAAAGTTAATTGATTCTACTTTAATATTAATGTATTAAATTGACGAAGTGAATTAATACTAATGAACTTCTCCAATTAAATTTTCTATACAAAGGAATTTTCTGAAGCATCAAGTTTCCATCTTATTAATAGGATTCTGAAATCTTAATTATTTGAATTCTTTTTAAACAGTTGATCCTACTGTAATATTTATGAATTACAATATTATAACATTATTGAATTTCTCCAATTAAGTTTTTTGAACAAAGAAACTTTGAAATATCAAATTTGCCTATTAATAGGGTTTTAAAATCTCAATTATTTAAATTCTCTTTAAGTGACTAACTCTGTTTTAATATTAATGAATTAAAATATTATATCAACGAATTTCTCCAATTAAATTTTGTATACAAAGGAACTTTGAAACATCAAGTTTGCCTATTCATACGATTCCAAAATCTGAATTATTTAAATTCTCTTTAAATGATAAATTCTACATTAACATTAAAATATTATAATACTAATCAGTTATAATATTAGGGAATTTTTCGAAGCATCAAATTTGCCTATAAATAACTAATTCTACTTTAATATTAATGAATTAAAATATTATAATTTTTCGAAGCATCAAATTTGCCTATAATAAGATTCTGAGATCTTCATCGCTTAAATTCTCTTTAAATAACTAATTCTACTTGAATATTAATGAATTAAAATATTATAATTTTGTATATACAGAAGATCTTTTTGAAGCATCAAGTTTAAATAAATATTAGGATACTAAGGATACAAATTCTCTTTAAAGTTAATTGATTCTACTTTAATATTAATGTATTAAATTGATGAAATGAATTAATATTAATGAAATTTTCTATACAAAGGAATTTTCTGAAGCATCAAGTTTGCATCCTATTAATAGGATTCTGAACATCAATGAATTAATATTGATGAATTATTATAACATTAATGAATTAATCGAGAATTGCTGCGAAGAACGTTGGACAAGAACGAGAAAAACGGTCCAGCCGCGTTTGCTTGCTGCTCGTGGAAGAAGCGGATCCTCGTGGGTGTATGCACTTCCTGGCCCCTTTTTCACATGTTTCCCCTTCGCGGCGGGCAGAAGGATAGAATTCTGAGGCCCCGACCTGCTTCCATGCTCTTTTCAAAGAATTCCTGTGCTTTGTCGCCCGGGGCAATTTCTATGGTCGATGGATATATAGAGTGCGTGCACGAAACCGCGTGTACAACACCGTCCCTGAGAAAAATCGTTCCTGCGAAATTAATCGTTCCGCTTTCTTCGTAAGAATTTTGTAATAAAAAAGCGAGATGACGGTGGAAACCGGGCGAACGAATGAAAGAAACCTCATTGTCCAGGCCACGTTCCGAAAAAGTCCGCTCGCTTTTGAATTGCAGTGAAAAGTTGCCTTCCTGCCTAAAAGTAAAACTTCTCATCGAGTACAATCTCGCCGGCGTGAGGCGTGAACCACTCAATAGAGTTTGTCGTCCCACAAGGGAAAGACCGGTCAAGCTTCTTGCAAAACTTCCCACAGTCGCTCTCGCTCTCGTTCACCGTGAGCCTAATTTTCTGGTTTAACCGCAACTACAGGAACATCTGAACTTTCCCATAGGGCAAGACTTTAGAATGGAGATCACTGGAGAGCCACACTCCACGCGTCGTACACACATGTGGCGGTTTTCCTGGCCGAAAAATGGAGAAGGGGGAGCCACTAACGACTAGAACACTATATAGCTACTATGTAGCTTCGACCACTCCGCTCTCTGGGTGTGGAGTTCCCCCCAGTGGGTGGAAGATATCAATAGCTCGTTAAACACGACAGAGATGAAAGTGATACACATCACCACCCCTTCTGGCTCGAATTGAAATTTATTTTAAACGTCGTGTCACTCGCTGCACCCTCGAGGGGTGCCTCCTCGGATTCGGTTACCCCCCCTCCCCCGTGCGAATATGAAGCACAGGTTGCACACGGTTCTTCCTCGAGTCAAGTGCCACGCGGCATTGACGACGAAGCGGGTCTCGGCCGAGCGATCGCGCCTTCTCGAGCGGAAAACGTGAGAGAACGGCCGCCGTCCGTGGGAGAGGATCGGTTTTTGAATCTTCTTTCCTGGGAAATATCGAATGACGACGCGGGATCACAAAAAGGCGAGGCTTTTTTTTTTTTTTTTTTTTTTGTTACGTCCTGTGAAAAGGGGAACTGCGATTAATTTTTTTTTTTTTTTTTTCGTACGGATAATTACAAAGAACGATCGTGAACGATCCCATGAAAAGGAGGAAGGATTCGCTAGTTTTGCGCGGATTTGTTGGTGCACAAGCATTGAAATGGAGGCTGCTTCGTCGCATTTTCAGACCGATGCCTCGTAACGGCGGAAAACTTTCTGTCGCAGAAAGGTTTTTTAGTGTAAAGAAAATGGAGGCTTGTCCGCACTTTGGCGGAACAAAGAGTACCAAGAGGTGTAAAGAGTGTTCCCCTTTTTTATCTGTAGCGAAAATGGGTCTCTTAGAGAGAAAAAAAAAAAAAGAAGATTGAAATGGAACTGAAATTCTTTCAGCCTCTCTTCGGGTATATATTCTGCAAAGAAATTGTCAACGAATGTGTTTAAAAAAAAAAAAAAAGAAAAAAAAGAAAAAATGACAGGAGGATATTTACAACATCATCTTACCGCGCTGAATTAATTGTCACAATTAACTCGAACATAGACAGTCGATAACGTCTAAATCTGCTTATCACTCTGAATCTCACAAAAGAATTCATTCTTCTTTTTTTCTTTTTTCTTTTTTTTTTCTCTTGTGTATTTCCACCCAATATTTCATCTACGAGCGACACAGTTAATCCCAATTGTGCGGTCATGATCTGCATTTCTGATTTCATCAATTCGCTCTCTCGTGACACGATCACGAGGACTCTCGAGACAAAGAGGCGGAGCAGAGTGGAAGAGAGAGAGAGAGAAAGGGGGGGGGGCTGTGCTTCCATTTGCATTACACTTCAAACGGGGAGGGGGAGAATTTTCCGTCGATCTGACAATATATATTTCACGTAGGGTGCGGTGATCCGGCGCGTTTAATAGTGAGATTAGGGAACCGTTTCTCCCTCGGAACTGTTCGATAATCCTCTGCGCTCCGAAAGGTGCCTACGTGTACAGGTGCATCTCGTTAATTCTTCAGCAAATGATGATCTCATTTCTCGGTTACTTTGAACCCGACTGTTTCTATTAATCCAATCGAGGAAAACCAAACGATACGCGTCTGAAAAGTAATTGACGTTAGTGTGCTTTCAAGTGATGTTTGTACTTATTGTTGATTAAAATTATTGATATTATATGATCAATTATTATTAATCATGTATTATATGATCAATTATTATTAATCATGTATTATATGATCAATTATTATTAATCATGTATTATATGATCAATTATAGAAATATCAATTATATATTATATGATTTGTAAAATTAATGTACGATTAATACTGGTTTATATACCATATATATTAATCAATTATGTAAATATTAGTCATGTATTATATGATCAATTATAGAAATATCAATTATATATTATATGATCAATTATTATTAATCATGTATTATATGAAAACAAAATCAATTATAGAAATATCAATTATATATTATATGATCAATTATTATTAATCATGTATTATATGATCAGTTATAGAAATATTAATTATGTATTATATGATCAATTATTATTATCATGTATTATGTGATCAATTATAGAAATATTAGTCATGTATTATACGTATCAATTAATAATTAATTTTATAATTTAATTTTAATTATATATATAATTGATTAAAATGTATACATATCGGTTATAATATTAATGTATGATTAATATTAATTTGTATCATATAATGTAAATTAAACATACATTACATGTCTTATATCATATGATCAATTATTAATTAATTTTATAAATCAACATTTCAATCCATTATTATATTAATTTTACAAATTAATTAATGTTAATCGTGTATTACATACATTTATTATATAATTAACATTGATTGATTTAATTAACACGATAAAATTGATGTTTGATATTAAATTGTTGATTTACAATGGAAATAAACGAACGTTTGTAAAGAAGGATTCACTACCAATATTCGGCTGGTCCACTTCAACATCAGTATTTCTGATGAATTTTGAACATCAAGATCCAAAGTGCAGATTATTCAGTACCTTGCTCTCAGAGAATCAAATGTACAAGTCTCTCATTTTGTCTATGAACGCCAGTCATAAACGAAAGATGAAGTTCTTTTTGCTATTCAATAGTATAATAGTTGCTATATAAAATAGCGAAGGTCGCGTGTCTGTGACCCTGTGTGATTGCGCGAACTGAGAGAATTAACGAGCGCTCCATGCAAAAGGAAACAAGGCGCGAGGGGGAAAGGCGATGAATGAAGCCCATGGGCGACGACGACGCACCGGCTAATATAAACATTGCACCACTGGGACTGGCTTGCCGCAGGGGGCTCTTCAACTGCCCGATAGTCGTTGGTCACAGTAACCTTCAATAGGAAAATCATCGTACATTAATATCATCATGACACGTCATACGCGTAGTAAGGGGGTATCGTTTCACAGGGCTGATCGATACTTTCCTATACCAATTTTTTCTAACCTCAACTTTCTCGAAATCTGGCCCAAGTAATTTCAGCTAACTATTAATAATTTGTTTTCTGTTTGTAACTATTAATAATCATTTGTTTGTAACTATTAATAATTCGTTGCAGGGTGACCACGCCGCCCAACACGCAGACCTTAAGTTCCATAGGCCGCCTCGGGGGCCCTATCGAGAGGCTTCTGGTAGAATTGACACTCTCTGTGCTGATAGTTCTGGCCCATTTCACCTCCGAATCCTCGAAAGCGTTGTCAACGTCGATATCATCGAAACCAGCTGGCGTGTTAGCCGCGGCTTATACAGCTGCCACTTTGGTTTCAGTAAGTACATACATGTACACACGCGCGCGCCACTTCCGCTCCCAAAACGCTTAAACGCACGAGCTTGTTGTTGATAGAAAGAAGAAGGAAAAGGAACAAGGGAAAAAAAGAACATCGTGTCGGTACAGAGAGCTGTGTCTCTAAGACAGTAGTACTTTCTTTTTTTCCCTCCTCGTTTCTCTTTCCCATTGTACGCATTCTTCTCCGCGGCCAACCGGTCCTATCCAAAACGGCTCTCGATTTCTTTCGAATCGCAGACCCACGTCCGCGTCTTTAAACAGCACCTGCAGTTTAGCAGTGGGTTGGGAGAGGAATGAGAAAGAGAGAAGGAGACAGAAAAACGGAGAGAAAAAGGAAAAAAGAAAGAACTGGATTTCTCAGTTCCACCTGCTCTGAAACGTGCGCGCGCGCGCGCGTGTGTGCTCCAGAGAGAAAAATCCGGGTTTAGGTGTACCTCGTGCGAGGAAAACAGACCACGGTTTGCTAACTCGAGTGTTCGGTGTCACTTTTTCCGTATCGCGTGTACAGTCTGAAAAGCGTGAAATAGAAAATTACAACGATCATCGAGCACGAAACAAGTAAATATGAATATCTTTATATTCACGTTTCAGAGTCCGTTTTTGAACCCTGCTCGCGCGCTTGGGCCAGCGTTCGTGAGCAACCGTTGGGACAACCACTGGGTGTACTGGGTGGGCCCACTGTCGGGAAGCGCGGTGGCGGCCCTTCTCCACGAGTACGTTCTGAATCCGAAACGGTCCAGGGACCCGCGGGACATGGACGACGGCGACAATTCGTCGATGAGATCCGACGAGGACACGTACGACGACCTGGATAAACCGACGGGTCCGAAATTCCCGAGCGCGTACGCCACCTATCGTCCGGTCGCCGGAGCGTCCTCCTCCATCTACAGCGCTCCGCCGACAGCCCTGGAACGCGTCGAATCAATCTACGGGGGCACCAAGTCGCTCTACTGCAAGTCCCCGCCCCTGACCAGGGCGAATTTAAATCGCTCGCAGAGCGTGTACGCCAAGTCCACTTCCGGAACACGGGACGGCTTGATGATCCCGAAACCGGGCCCCCTGGTCCCCGCGCAGAGCCTTTACCCGATCAGAATAGGGCAAACCGGTTCGAGCTCCGGCGGCAGAGACAGCCAACAGCAAAATAGTTCGAACGGCCAGAGTCAGAGCTCGCAGAATCACAACAGCACGAACCAGAATATGCAGAATCAGCTGCAACAGTGCACGCAGAGCATTTACGGGATCAGAGGGATCTCGTCGAGCCTCAGTAGCAGAGAGAACGGTGTCTACGGTATGTCTGCGGGGACCAGCATATACGGTCGGGCCCCGGTCCCTCCCCCGGGTAGCCAGAATCCTCAGCAATCGGGTCCAAACGTCCAATCCTCTGTTCAGAATCATCACCAGCAGCAACAGCAACAGCAGCAGCAACAACAACAGCAACAGCAACAGCAACAGCAGCAGCAGCAGCAGCAGCAGCATCAGAACGGAACGATATCCACCAACTCGGATAACGCGGTGAATTCTAGAAGGCCGGAGAGCATGTACGGGCACATTTCCAGACGCAGCGACGACTCTGCGTACGGTAGTTATCAAGGCTCGACGCGAGGTAATTACGGAAAGGTACCTGGACCACCTCCTGGATCAACCGGCCCTCCTAACGGGCCATCTGGCCCTCCTCAGTATCGCGAACAAGGGAGACCCAGCCCAGCCGGGCCGTTGCAGCAGAATCAGCAAAGTACCTTCCAGAGGAATTCACCGAATCCTCAGTATTGACTATAAATCTCATTGGATTTAAGTGATCATTTTTCTTTTTTATACAAGACTTGCTAAATGATCGATTGAATTGATTATTGGCAGCTTCTCAAGAGCGATCCACGTGCAGTGATCCTCTTGAACGAACGACGATTATTGTTGGACATTAATAGACACGTGTAGGACTATCGTATAACTGAATGTGCGATTCGAGATTAAAGCACGTCGAGAAGAATACATATTGCAGTGCCATCTTGTAGCGTGACGATGACAACAGCAAGGGAGAACATATAGGAGAGTAGAATATCCTAGAAAATGATTACAGACTGTAGTTTTTGAGGTTGGGTATTGTGATGTTTCATAGATTTTGGAAAGTAATCGTATTTATCGTTTGTCCAATGGTGGAATTGATATTGATATCCTTCGTGATTTATTCAGATCTGTCGTGACGAATCGAACGAACTGAAGGATGTGCAAGCTTCACGCTTTCTTCGACGTCGGACATCAGATTGTTCTTTCAATCAAGGATCACGATCGATTCGAAGGCAATGAACCTCAATTTTTTGAGCAGTTAATTATCAAACTCTTGTCTGGCTTTTGAATCGATCGATGAAGTAGGCTGATTAAAATTTCAATCAGTGTACCGTCGCGCAAGACTGATCTCACAGTACAGGCATTATAAAAAGATAAAAAGAAATTTTCATACATCGAAGTTCAAACCTGAGAACACGTACGACATCTGTCTCGTTTCGACTGAATCGATTTTATCCAGTGAGAAAACATTTTTGTACCGCTTCGAGGAAACGGCTTGAGATCTGTTTGTGCATAGTATACACGATGTATAATCGCGATGTATCGAGACGCTATATATATTTAAGAGATCTATTATGAGATCGATGTATTACGAAGTAACTTAACGTAATGAATAGAAATAATGGACATTTATGAATTAATATGTACTTGGAGAGCGTAGAAGTCGATAAAACTCGAAAAAAGCGAGTTTTTTGTACATATATATATGGAATTTTGTATTTATTATTACTTCTATTGTAGGTTATAGGTTTGCTAGGATTATTGTTACGTTCATGTATGTATGTACGTACCTAGAAAAAGAAACTCGACAATAAACAGCTCGAAAATACAATGAATCACGCTTATTCTGAGAAATAATTCCAAATATTTTAACGATCTTAATTTCTCTCTTTCAGTTCTTCATTGCGTTGATTACTCCAAAAGCAATGTTTATGGCAAGTGACATCTACAGTGACTCCCATTAATATTCAGCCACTAAATATTTAAATAAACTGTTATAAATATAATATAAATATAAAATATAAATATAAATATAAAATATAAATATAAAATATAAATATAAAATATAAATATAAAATATAAAATATAAAATATAAATATAAAATATAAATATAAATATAAAATATAAATATAAAATATAAATATAAATACATAAATATAAATATAAAATATAAATATAAATATAAAATATAAATATAAATATAAAATATAAATATAAAATATAAATATAAAATATAAATATAAAATATAAATATAAATATAAAATATAAATATAAAATATAAATATAAATATAAAATATAAATATAAAATATAAATATAAATACATAAATATAAGATCATGGAACAATAAACTTGAGCTCGTTTTAAAGCTCGAAGCCTCTACTTTCCAAATTCATCGTTATCCAAACCTAACCATGCATTAATTATTTTAAAATTTTAATTTCCCACATATAAAAAAAAACTATTATAAATCCGTAAAACGTGAATAGAACTTTTTGTGATATGTAGCAGAATGATTTCAGTCAGTTTAGCTTCACGTTTCGATATTTAAAATTAAAGCGATTTAAAAATCATGTTTCTGGAGCATTCACTATTCGGTCAACTTTGGTCGTTTCACTCGACGTGCTTTTCCAATTCGTCATTTTCATTATTTAAGCATAGAGTGCGCTACATCACCACCGACTATTTACTCTGTCGATATTTCAGAGCACGGAACACAGATAATAAGATGCAACGTCTATGTATATACCTCGTTTATGGCAGAGCAAATCTAACCTCTCACGGAAATTCGTGATACTTTGAAATACCGTCCACTTAAAAGTAACTAAGTATTTCCGCGTCTATCGTGCATCTCGTTTATGGATCGATCGACTAAAATTTATTTTCTTAAACCATGCATATTTCCTTTTTCATAGTACGATGTTATTTGTTCATATAGGTTTGAAACGATAAATATTCTGTAAAATATGAATCATTTGTAACTCGTGTATTAACTCTTAGCGCTCGAAGCCTTTTTCATCCGGGTGAACATCCAGCAATTTGAGACGATTTTCCGCATGTTTGGTGAATTTCTTATAGCTAACTTATGTGCTAACTAAAATAATTTCACAACAAACGTATAAAACTTTCGTATTTAAATATTTTATGCATCTTGACATCTCAAAGAAGAAAATTTATTAAATATTAAGCCCTATATTGTTGCTCTGTATGATATTTTATAAAACAATCGCCAAGATGCATTCTCGGTTTGCCGGAACAAGTAAAATCGCAGTAAACTGTTGTTTTATGTCTTTTGCCTGATTTATCTCGTTGAGAGGAAATCTCGCAGTCCTTCTTAATTCCCGTTAAAGTAACATGCAACTTTCCATTTAAACGGACTTCATCGAAACTGAAATAGGTAGAAATAGAAGCTCGATCACGAGTGAAAATCTCCTCTCAATTGTTCAACTAAAGTTTTTACATACTGCAGATAACTAAGCGGTCGTACGTTTCTCTGATTTATATAGAATATAAGAATTAATTAAACATATCTCTAAACCCCCAAAAAATAGTTAATGCCACCATTTCAAGGACATTTTTAGAAAACAGTATGTCGAGGCATACTGATCCCCTTGATCAACACCGCTCATATATTTTATACAGTTTATGATAACATTGGGTTTTTCTACAGTAATTTCAACACCACCTAAAATTCCTTTTACAGGAGTTATTCCTCCATTATCCCAAGTGGTCAAAGAAGATGTGACGATTCTTTTGTCTTTCCATGCCAGAACTAAAGTATTATCTTTGCGATATGCTACCGTGGATTTCTCGTTGAATTTTAGATTTATTAGATCTGGCAATTCCTTGCCATTTGTTTGGATCGCTCCAGTTAAATGGCATTTCAGTTTGCGTAATTCTTTAGCCAAAATATAGCTTGTATAATACCGATCCATGCACACACGATGTCATTGTTGCCCCAACAACATTTTGTAAATGTGTAATGAAATTCTGGTTGATACCGGAAGATCAGGTCTTAACAATTCTCTGTTGTGAAAGTTTCATAATAAGGTAGAATGCCACAAATATAGCCAATATTTGACTGTAGCATCGCGTAAACTCTAATACCTCATTCAGTTGGTTTCTTTGGTTTATAGGTAACAAATGATATCCGACCTTTGAATTTGATAATAGATTCATCCGCACAAATCTATTCTCCCAATATAAAATAATTCACAAATTTTGACTTTATATAATCGAGGAAGCAACTTACTAGCTGCACGCTTGTTCTTAGATTTATACGTCGTGCCTAAGTTGTTTTCAAACGAAGCATCCAAAAAATCTGATTGAATCTGTCTCTCGTGAATGTGTTTGAATAAAAAAGAACGTAGCTAACGTTGTTCCTTGACCAGTACTCTTGTAAGTTTACCAACGGCATAGTCCCCATATTTATTATTACTCCAATAAAAGCCCAGAATTCTTCAATGGTAAAAAATAAAACAAACAATGTCAAGTTCATATCAAACTTTTCCTTCTAACTTTCTTGTAGCACAATTATTTGTTTCACATGCTATTTCATTAATCGGTGAAAAACAGCTGAAAGAAATCTATTGGTTCTTTTATGTCTGAAAGTACTTGCGGTCCTGCAGATTTTTCGCCAGGTACAAATTGTACATCTTCCGATTCTGTGCATTATTCTTTCTGAATTTTCTGCGTCTCCTCCGGTACCACTATCACTATCATTCTCATATGCCTTCGTACACTTCTTACTTCATCTCTATCTTCATCACTGCTTTCCTTCTCTTTATCGTCAATTACTTTATGTATAGAAGTAATTTCATCATTTACCGACATTCCAGAGTTAGCTTACAGGGCTCAAAGACTTTGAAAATAATATTCCTATAATAATATGGAAGATGGTCTTCTTCTGATTTGAGATAAGAAAATCTTATAGCCATTTGGAAGTGTATCATTTTACACTTCGTAAGATCATACTTAAAGAATTTAGGAACCCAATCATGAAGCGACATAAAGAAATCAAACGTAAATAAACATTCGTCGCCATTCGAGATATGCAAATTAAAAGGTTAATATAATCTTAAGGTAATCTTAGTAATCTTATAAATGATAATAAAGGTAATAAAGGTAATAATCTTAAAAAATTTCTTAAAAAATCTTAAAAATAACCTTAAAAAAATAGTAATAAAGGTAATAATCTTAAAAAATTTCAATGTATTCTATGTTAAAAAAGCCATCAAGCCCAATATGCAAATTAAAAGGTTAATATAATCTTAAGGTAGTAATCCTTAAAAAATCTTAAAAATAATCTTAAAAAAATAGTAATAAAGGTAATAATCTTAAAAAATTTCAATGTATTCTATGCTAAAAAGCCATCATAAATCCGTAAAACATGACACGTAATAGAATGCTTTCGGTTAGTTACTAGCTTTCGAACGTTTGACAACACGCTGACGTTGAATTGTAAAAATCCATGGGTTTTTAGCGCATTCACTGCTCAACTTTGGCAAACTTCGATCGTTTTGTTCGACGTAATTTCCCGACTCGTCGTTGTTCGAGCGTAGCGTTACGCGTTAAAAAAGAAAGCAGTGATTCTCTACAGAGCATGGGACACGAAATCGCACAAGATGCGAGGGATCTATTCGTGCACGAATCTCGTCTGTGCTGCGACAACGTTCGAGACACCCTCTGTACACCGTCTGTGTCGCCTGTGCCGCCATCTGTCGGGATGCGACGAAATCCGGCGTTTATCTTACGTTTAACCGATAAAAATTTCGAGAGCGATCGGCACGAAGGACCGAGTCGCGAGAGAGGTGATCTGCCCCGTGTTGCCGAGCAGAGAAGTGAAAAAAAAAAAAAGAAAGCTCGTCGGGATTCCCCAATCTCGCGGTCCTCGGGTTCTCTTCGGCACGCACTTGGTAATCAGCTGATGACGTAACGCACGACGAGCGTAAGAGAGAAATTCGTTGTGTGGCCGTGTCGGTGTTGGTGGGCGCGAGACTTGCGCGAGACGAAGTATGGCGTAGGATTCCCACTTTCATTGAGCAGTGTTCGAGAGCCCCTACTTCGCGCTACCTCGGTAGTTTTTTTCCCTCTCGTTTCCCTGTTTTAGTTTCGCTAACGGTAAATCAACGGCAGCGTTCGGTGGCGTGCGCGTGCCACGTTGTTTCGTCGCTGGTGAGAAGAGAAAAAAAAGGGAGAATTCTGTGTGTGTGCGCCCCTCTGCAACAGGAGTCGAAAAGCCCAGGACGTTGTTCGCTGTTTCCTCCGGCTGTAACGAGCACGAGAACGGACGCACATCGCGGGTATATATCGGTGCAGGATGAGCGTCGACGCGTACGGGCCCAGCAGCCAGACCCTGACGTTCCTCGACACCGAGGAGGCGGACCTGATCGGTGCGGACACGCAGGGCAGCGAGTTCGATTTCACCGACTTTACGTTGCCCTCGCCGAGCCAGACGCAGGCATCGCAGCACGACGCTGCCCAGAGTCAACCTAGCCAACCTGTGCAGGTTCGTTTCCTCTCTCTCTGGCCTCTCGGCGTTCGACATAACCTGTATTCTCGCTCGTTCACCTCGTCCGACGATTTTTGCTCCAATCACGCGGACGTTACCTAACCTCAATCAGACATGTAGCTTCAGCGATTCTTAAACAGATTGATCGAATCTCGTGCCCGTGTTTCCTTCTCTTCGTCACGTTTCTCGATTTCTATATTTTTTTCTTCTTTTTTTTCTTTCTTTTTTTTTTTGTGTGTGTTTTTTTCCGAAGACATTTATCACACCTGAAGGAATTCGTTTGCAAAAATGATTTTTGCGACGCATTGCGGTGTGTTGCAAATTGGAGGAGCCTGTATATAAATCAACTTTTTTTAGACTGCTGATCGGTGGTCTCTCTGCGATTTGGAGGTTAGGTGGTTCTGATTTCTAACGAGATAATTGGTACACGAGTGATAACGTAATGGTACACTAACATCGACGTCGTAAACAAAAATGTAGAATCACCGTACGTGAGATCTGAGGAAGGAAATGAGTGAACCGAGTCGAAAACAGAGTCGAGTTCTCTAAACGAAGTAGAGAATCTCATTCTGTTCAACAATGAGTAATTGCGTTGATGATTCTCCTTGTAGGTTAATGGAACAAGCGGTAGTTCATCTCTGGACTTGAAGATATCAGGTGCTGCGCAGAGTCTTGCGGAATTACAGTTCGAAGAAGAGGAGGAAGAGGCATATTACAATCGCGACTTGCCGGAGCATGCGTGTAAATATTGTGGCATTCACGAAGCGTCTTGCGTCGTTATGTGCAATGTCTGCCGCAAGTGGTTCTGCAATGGACGTGGAAATACATCTGGTTCTCATATTATCAATCATCTTGTCAGAGCCAAACACAAGGAAGTTACTTTACATAGGTATGCTATATTTCACTTTTAACCAGACGCGAAATTACACTCGTAGTAGTCGTACCTGATAATTTCTATTTCTACTTGACGTTGCAGAGATGGGCCTTTGGGAGAGACGGTTCTCGAGTGTTATTCTTGCGCCGTTAGGAACGTTTTTGTTCTCGGTTTCATTCCTGCGAAAGCAGACTCCGTCGTTGTGTTACTTTGTCGCCAACCGTGCGCGGCACAAAGTTCGTTGAAGGACATGAACTGGTAAACTCTTTCAGAAACAAAACTACAAACACAGCCGTGACGAGTTTTTAACGTTTTTTAACCTTTTTTCAATCCTACAGGGATCAAGAACAGTGGAAACCATTGATAGAGGATCGGTCCTTTTTAGCTTGGTTAGTAAAAATCCCATCAGAGCAAGAACAGCTGCGCGCCAGGCAGATTTCGGCCCAACAGATCAACAAGCTGGAAGAATTGTGGCGGGACAATGTCGATGCAACCTTTCAGGATCTTGAGAAGCCCGGCGTAGACGAAGAACCGCAACAGGTACTCTTGCGGTACGAGGACGGATACCAATACCAGAATATATTCGGCCCTCTAGTGAAACTAGAAGCCGATTATGACAAGCGTTTGAAGGAATCTCAAACGCAAGAGAACATCGAGGTGCGCTGGGACGTTGGACTAAACAAAAAGACAATCGCTTATTTCATGCTGGCGAAAACGGACGGCGACATGAAACTGATGCACGGTGACGAGCTGAGGCTTCGTTATCTAGGCGAGCTTCACAAACCATGGTCAGGGATTGGACACGTGATTAAGATCCCTGACAATTACGGGGAAGAGGTCGGGATCGAATTGAAGAACAATTCTGGCGCGCCGACGGAATGCGTCAGTAACTTTGTCGTTGATTTCATTTGGAAAAGTACCAGCTTTGACCGGTAGGTACAGTTTTTCTTATCTGATATTAAAAGATATTACTCATTACGGTGTATCGTTTTTTTTCTTTTTTTGTTTTTGTAACAGCATGCAGTTGGCGTTGCGAAAGTTTGCCGTGGACGACACTTCTGTGTCCGGTTACATATACCACAGATTGTTGGGCCACGAGGTGGAAGAAGTTCTGTTCCGCTGCCACCTTCCCAAGCACTTCAGCGCCCCGAACTTGCCGGACTTGAATCGTTCCCAGGTGTACGCCGTGAAACACGCCGTGCAGAGACCCTTGTCCCTGATCCAGGGACCACCTGGCACAGGAAAGACCGTGACCAGCGCCACGATAGTCTACCAACTGGTGAAGCAAAACGGTGGCCCCGTGTTGGTGTGCGCTCCCTCGAACACGGCCGTAGACCAACTGACCGAGAAGATACACAAGTCCAACTTGAAGGTCGTGAGACTTTGTGCAAAGTCGCGCGAGGCGATCGACTCGCCCGTCAGCTTCCTGGCTCTTCACAATCAGATCAAGAACATGGAGACGAACACGGAGCTGCAGAAGCTGCAGCAGTTGAAGGACGAGACCGGAGAGTTGTCCAGCGTCGACGAGAAACGTTACAGGCTGTTGAAGAAGGCGGCGGAGAAGGAATTGTTGGAGGCAGCCGACGTGATTTGCTGCACGTGTGTCGGAGCTGGCGATCCGAGGCTGCACAGGCTCAAGTTCCACTCGATTCTCATCGACGAGAGCATGCAGGCAACCGAGCCCGAGTGCATGGTACCTGTCGTTCTCGGAGCGAAGCAGTTGATCCTCGTTGGCGATCACTGTCAATTAGGGCCAGTAGTCATGTGCAAGAAAGCCGCTAGAGCAGGTTTGTCGCAGTCGTTGTTTGAAAGATTGGTAGTACTTGGAATCAGACCTTTCAGACTGGAAGTACAGTACCGCATGCACCCGGATCTCTCGCGTTTCCCCTCGAACTTCTTCTACGAAGGTTCTCTGCAGAACGGCGTGTGCGCGGACGAGAGGAAACTGTTGAAGATCGACTTCCCCTGGCCGGCCCCCGACAAACCAATGTTTTTCTACGTCACGCAGGGTCAAGAGGAGATCGCTGGAAGCGGCACGTCCTACTTGAATCGTACGGAGGCGTCGAACGTGGAGAAGATAGCAACGAGGTTCCTCCGTTGCGGAGTGAAGCCCGAACAGATCGGAGTGATTACTCCGTACGAGGGTCAGAGGGCCTATCTGGTGCAATACATGCAGTATCAGGGGTCCCTGCACTCGAAGTTGTACCAGGAGATCGAGGTGGCCAGCGTCGACGCGTTCCAGGGCAGAGAGAAGGACATAATAATCATGTCTTGCGTCCGATCGAACGAACACCAGGGCATCGGTTTCCTCAACGATCCCCGGAGATTGAACGTGGCGTTGACCCGCGCTAAATACGGTATCATAATCGTAGGTAACCCGAAGGTGTTGTCGAAGCAACCTCTGTGGAATCACCTGTTGAGCTTCTACAAGGAGCAGAAGGTTCTCGTCGAGGGGCCCCTCAACAATCTCAAGGAGTCGATGATCCAGTTCGCGAAGCCAAAGAAACTCGTCAACGCCGCGAACCCGGGCTCCCACTTCATGTCCACGTCGATGTACGACGCCAGGGAAGCGCTGATCCCCGGCTCGGTGTACGACAGATCGGGCACCCAGGTGAACGGAACGCAGAATCACAACCCGTACTACCAAAGGAACGTGCCGCTGGACATCTTCAGCAGGACCCACGACACCATCAGCTACATCAGCCCGGAGAGGGCCCAGGCCGCGATGAACAACGTGCCGGTCCCCGTAGGGATGTTCATGAACATGGCGCACGTGCCGCCGCGGTTCTACAATCAGCATCAGCAGGCCCTGCAAGCCAGACAGAATCAGCGCAATCGCCGAGGCACCACTCTGTCGAAGAACAAACAAGGGCCACGAATGGGCAAGCTGAGCCAAACCGAGCAGAATACCCAGCCGTACAGCCAGCCGGGATTGCCATTGACTCAAGGGACGACTCAGGGCATGTCGCAACCAGGTTTCAGCCTGTCCCAGCCTGGGCTCAGTCAGGCGGAGCTCTCCCAAGACTCGTTCGCCGTCGGGGAATTTCAGTCGCAGATGGACGGCCTGTTGTCGCAGGATTCCACGTACCAGGGTGATCGTAGCGGGTTCTATCAATCCGGGCAGTCGCAAGCCGGGGGACAGTTCTCCCAGCCATATTGAGCCGAGATCGTATGGCTGAGCAACGCAATTGCTATGCAGCGTCGCGGGAGCGACTGAAGGCTCGTTCGACCAATTTTTCTTCGACCAACAACCACAAAATCACTAACTGCGCAAAACGGTAAAACGGCTCGGCGATCGAGTACGGTATACGCACACGCAGTCGTCGGCGTTCTAAGAGGGTTTTAAAACAGACAGGAAAATAAACTGAAAAAAAAAGAAAAAAAGAAAAAAAAAAGGAAAAAACGAGAAAAAAAAATACTACACACACACAGGGAGAGTTTATCGTCGCCATTTACCGTCGAAATGCTGAACTGTTCTAGACGGGGGAAGGAGTATGGTTTAAAGAGTTAAAAACAAACAAAAAAAAAAAAAAAAAAAAAAAAGGAAAAAAAAAACAAAAACCACACCGGGCATAACAAGTACAAGTCAATAAGAAGAAAAAAAATTTTAGAAAAAGGATTAGAAAAAAAGAAGATACCCAAAAAACACAGGGAGGAGCGAAAGAAAGGAAGGAAGAAAGGAACAGAAAGGACTGTGAGACGACATTATCACTGAGATTAACAAATACCATCACCGTGACACGCGCTTACCGTGAACGTACCGTTTTATCGCGGGAATCGAGTGACGATAGAATTATACACACAGCAAAGTGAAACAAATAAGAAAAGAGAAACATCGAAACACCAAAAACACACACAAAAAAAAAAAAGATTTAACGATAATGAAGGAAAGGAAAGAAGAGAGAGAGGAAGAAAAAGAAAGATTACGATGGATACACGTGCAATGCTTCGCGATTTGATCAAATTCGACAAGTGTGCCAATGTATTAATTAAAAAAAAAAAAAAAAAGAAAAAAAAAAAAAAAAGAAAAGAGGCGTACCACAAAATGAATCTTCAAACGTCGAATCAAACGAGAGAGTAAAGGGGAAATGATTCACCATCGAGAGAGTGAAAAACGAAAGAGAAGAGAAATTCGGGCTGCGCCATTGGTTTTAATACAAACACTTCGCGTCTTTTTTTTTTTTTTTTTTTTTTTTTTTTGTGTAATGGACACTGCCGAGAAAAAAGAAGAAAGGGAGGAACCATGCCCTTCACAGAAATTTTACAGAACCGTGGAAAAGCCATGTCCACACAGACCTCTTTCGATCACTTCCTATGTAACAACTGTGATTACAGATAACAAAAAGAGAGAGAGAGAAAAGGAAAAGAAAGAACGATTCTTGCAACGCGTGAACACATGGTAACGTCAGTAATCGAGACGTTACACGCTCGTCGTTATCATTGGCTTGCTTTGGACCGACAGAGACCATCGTTATCATGAGAGTCAAACGAAGACGTTACCGATTGAATTTTGTCGTCAAACAGTATGTGAGGCCGTCACTTGAGTATCGTCGCGAAGGCGAAATTCTTTCTCGCAAGCTTGGCGTGATGACCGACGTTATCACGCTGACCGATAACGGATTTCCTATTAATTTCTGATCATGTTAATTAGTTTCTATCTTTTCTGCTTAGATCGATATATATATGTATATATATATATATATATTTTTTTTTTTTTTTTCTTTACCGCAAGGGTCGACAGAGCACGCAAGAATGAAAACAAAAAACAAAAAAAAAAAGAACCAAACCGTTGCTTGTTTTTTTTCTTCTTTTTTTTTTATAGAACTTGCAGATGAATGACCAAACGAGAAAAAGATAACTGATCTCGTGAATACGCTTTTGAAACAATCGAGATGGTGTTTTCTAAAAGAAGAGGGAGGAAGAGGTTAACTTTACAATTCTTCAACGCGTTAGATACGAACGAAGCAGTTTGAAAAAAGAAAAAAAGAAAAGAAAAAAGAGGACAACAAGAGAAGAACAAAAGATCATTTGAATTTTGAACGACTCTTAATGTATAAGGATATAGATATACATTATTATCTATCAGCGTTCGAAATATTTTATTCGTTCTGTAAGATGTGTGAACCACTGACTAAAGTATCGTTCTATCTGCTGATTCTTTTAATTCATATCCCTTTTTTTTTTTTGTTCTTTCTTGCACACTGCTGTGCCCTGCTACTATTTCCCCCCCCCCCCTATTTTCTGTCTATACTAGCTTCTCGCGGTAACAAATTTGACAATTTAACTTGCATAAACAAATTTGAAAGATGAGAGAAAAGAAAGAAGACAGCATACTACACGACGCAAAATTGTTTTCTTTTCTTCTTTCCGACCAACAGCGCACCGCTAACTGCAGAATATAGTATGGAAATTTATTGTGAGAACCTTAAGAAAAAGTGAATAAATTTAATTTGAGAAAAAAGGTTTCCGTCTCGCATATTTTTCTCCTCTCCACTTTGCGACTAATAAACTAATGATTCCTCGATCAACGTTTTCGTTATATAAATAGTCTTTATTTAACAACAAATCATAAATCAAAATTACAAAAGTTTGGCACTATTATCCTAAAATTTTGTGTATAACGTGTGCGTAGAATTGAGAGAATTACGAATTCCTATTATAGGCAGCGGAGCAAGGCATTTAATACTATCTAGTTTTCATCGGTTACAAAAATAAGTAAATAATCAGAAAATATATATTAGACCTGCCAAGAAAATAAAAACGACGTGTGCATCGACGTTTGCATTGATCAATTGAAAAATTTGATTGAATCGTTTTGCATGGTACAAAAGGAAAATTTAACGTAGAAATAATGATCTTTCTTCTTTAACGAACCGTTGTTTTTCGCAATTAATTCACAAAGATGCTATTGATTGTACGCATAGGCCTAAACATTGTACATAGTATTTTACAAATCTCATACAGTTAACACAGCCTTATGTTTTTTTCATTATGTGATATTTTAAATATCTAATATGTTATTTCATGTATTTTTCTCATACGAAAGACTAATCAAAATGAGACTAGAACTGGAATCGAAGGAATTTTTTTTTTTTTTTTTTTTTTATTGAGAATAGGAACTTTGATTGTCGAATGTATCTAACTAGAAAAAAGGAAAAACTATCGTAGATTTGACATACAGCGTTGAATTAGTATTGTTCAGTCTACTTGAGGATCTTTCAAGTGTATAATTATACATTATTTACGTGAACTATTGCTTGAGCAAAATATTTGAATTTACTTGAATTACGAAGTAAAGAAATAATTCGTTTGTTTGGCACGTGATATATAAACTCATCAAAATTTAATCATTACTATATCAGTAAGATTTAATTGACTTTAACTAAGTTTCTTCTTTCTTGTTCTTGACGATAATAATTGATTTGAACGAGAACATTTTTTTCTCAATCTCTTAACCCTTTTTTTTTTAAATTTTTGTTTTTTTGTTTTTTCTCGAACAACAATTTTTTGTCTTTTTCATTTTTTAACTTTTTTTTTTCGCTATCTCGAAGAGATATTTTTTTTCTTAAATGTAACTGCTTCAAGTATAAATTTAAAGTTCTCTTTAGTTTATTAAGCGAATAAATGGATAAGTACTTTCTAATTTGTATATAAATATTTTTTAAGTCTAAAGAAAATTCAATGACATGTCATTCTTTCAATTTTAAATATACATTTTTTCCCACTTTTTTTCTAATTTTTTTTTTTGTTTTTTTTTTTTTTTCTTTTCATTACGTTGCATTGAACCTATATCGATTCTTGTACAAGTAACTTTCAAGAACAACTAGAACTTTGGTATCATCACTCTCAAGTGGCTGGCTATCATATCAAGTAAATTATAGCAGCCTGTGTAAATATAAGGCACCGTACTTCTGTATTCAAAAATTTGGAGAAAAAAAAAAAAAAGGAACTATACAAAAGCCTACGAATCGAGATGCGTTCGAAAAAAAATTCCAAATACAACGGCAAATAATACTTTCGTACAAAAGGAAACGTTTCGTTCACATACAATTTGTTACTATTAAATCATTCGACTCGATTTGGCGTAACGCCACGAATTCTAAGTGTTCAAAGGAAACTCACGCCGATCTTTTTCTTTCTTTTTTTTTTTTTTTCGCGGTACGCGCGTGAACTCGCGCTTTTTTCTGCGAGTAGATGTTCATAAAGGGCAAATAAAACAGAAACGAAACAAGACGGGGGGCGGGAGAAAAACTCGAGTATACAAACGCAACAAGATAAGCCGTTGCGCGAGAGCGCAGGCTATTATCACAAGACACGAGCATATATTAGCTCCGAGGTAAGCGTAAAAAAATTACCTCGTTGTACCGTGCTTTATCTTAAGTAGTATATCAGTCGAATTGCAGCCTCGAATTGCACCGAGAGAGGCCAATTGCAAAAAAATATATATATATGTGTATAAACCGCTTTCCGAATGTTCCAAGCTATACTAGATAGTGTGAGTATTTCTGCACCAGCTTGCGCGAAGAACGTGACTACGTCACGATGTAGGGTGAAGAAGAAGCCACCTTGACGAATATTCTGGCCAGATCGTGATGCTCTTTCAAATTCTGGTACGTGCAATCGAACACGTGTTTGATCCTTGCGAAAACATCCGGATCGTAAACTGATCTAGCGGTGTTGGTTAGATCAAATGGTTCTGCAAAGGCATAAATCACTCAATGAGGGCAGAATACTTTCAAATTTAGGTAATGTTACCCACCTTCGATACACAAGTATTTCCACTGATGAGGGTCGTTCTTGTAAGATCGTGCCCTTCGACACTCTTCTATGGGTATTTTGTCTGCCAGCCGGACTGATATCGCATATTGATTGAAACTGATTAAACTTTATTTAGTATAGAGCCCTTTCGTCGAGATACGATCGTAGCGAGACGTTTCCTTCCCTCTTTGTACTTACTCGAACGTGACGTAGTAACGAAAAAACTCCACGAACAGTTCCCCTAACGATTGTCGATTCTTAGGCCGAAGTACAGAGGCTGGAATGTCTAATTCTTCTTGAATGTCTATGCAATGAATGTCCGTATGTGGTGTGAATTTACCTTCGTAAAGCGAATGCAAACATGGTAAAACTGGTGGATCGACGCCGCCTAAAAGGAGGAACAGAGAAAAAAAGAAACATGTAAACATAGATTAATAAAATTAAATGGGAATGGAATACATACACTGCAAAAAATGAATAACCATAAGAACTAAGGAATAACTGGATATTGTCATGTTTTTGGCATCATTGATATTCTGAGATTGTGCCCAAAGTTTAACTACAAGTACCAGCGGTCTTACTCTCCAATCAACTGCAAAATATTTGAGAAAATACTTCCAGAAACTAGAACATCGTACATATTTCTTTTGTTTTGTATTTTTTTGTTTATTAATCACAGTTGTCTTACTTCGAGAGTAACAATAGAGAAGGTGAGTATTTCGAATGCCGACAGCGTTGTTACAATTTAAATCAACCTCTAAATTTTGTATCGAATCGTAAAATTTTAGAATCGGTACCTTTGCTTGTATAAGCTCTAATTGTTCTATAAAATCTGTTTGCATAAAAACGTGATCTCGTTAATTCGAATTGATACAAGGTCAAGACACTTTTAGTCGTGCAAAAATTAATATCTCAATTAACGCACCGCATCTCTTAAGGCATTTCAATATTTGCTCCAAGTGCCCAATGGCTTCGTTCCTTTGATCCATTTCTGTATGCCTCACTAAAAGGCACATGTCAACATCGCTATTATCTGAGCCAAAACCGTTCATCGTAGAGCCAACCAAGAACAATCCATACTTTGGGAACGCAGTCTGCAAATGAACGTTGTAACTTGAACATTCGTTTCATACGTACACAGCACGACATCCACGTGAAATGATTATAGGTTACTTTGATGTAAACATAAAGATATCTCCAAAGCATCATCTTGTTCCTATAGACAGTCTCAGTCTGTTGATTCAACATGAACTTCGACCAAACGTCTTTTGAAAGTCTGTCCCAAATTGATCCATTGAACAGATTATCCGGTGAACGAGTCACTTCGACTAAATGTGACCTGGCTAAAAAGCGATCTGGGGCAATACCGTATCTGGGAAACATATGATAATTGGGCGACAAGAATCCCATGTATCTTTTGTTCCTAGGTAATCTTTGAGGCGGTGGACTGTTTCTGCCTGGAATTGCAATTTGTTTCTAAGGTAAACGAACAGGCCGTTTTGACTGTTGCTGTACAATGTAAACGTACCTGAATGATACCTTCTTTTGTTCTGATAAGTTTGCACTTGGTTCCTAGACGTTGACACGGTAGTGGGGTAACAATTAACAGATCTTTGATTCTGATAATACTGATGCATAGAATTATTTGAAATTATACCATACTGCATTACTCTGTTGTTCGCGACATTACTTGGATGTATCCTGTGTGATTTTCTGCAAGGGAACACTCTCTTAGCCCCCACTGCCAAAATCAAACGGCACTCTATCTAGCATTTTCTATTTAATCGATAATACTCACTTCATATTCTGTTCCACCAAGGAGATTACAGAATCTCGTTCATCCGAGCTCTCTGTTCGACTGCTGTCGGCGTGATGCTTGTTCGGCGTGGGAGACCGAGAACTGAAACCGCTATCGCTGCCGTATTTCTCGTTATTTACGTAGGATTCGCGGAACGAAGTTCTCTTGTTCAATTTGTTGTACCAATTTGACTTTTTGCTTGCCAAACCGTTATTGTTTGGTCTGAATGTTAGATGCGGAGAGTGTATGAGAGGTGCGCTGTTCGACGTATTTACGTGCCTCTGCCAGTGTCCACGTTGGCTGTTGTTATTCGACTGCATGTATTCCACATGTCGCAAGGATGGTATCTCAACCCCCATCAATAACTCCAACGGATAAGATCCTGTCTGCAAGAATACTGCTTGTACACGATCCATCGATTGATCCACGCAAACAATTACAAGTCATTCGATTATAACAAACTTGACAACATACTTGAATCATATGTCTATTCTGAGAACAAGCATCCGGATGATACTTTGCGTATTCTGCCTGATGAAATGCGCTTGCACCGTGAATGTGCATTGCGTGCGGTTGAACCGATGGACACTGTCCATTTGCCTGTTGGCCACCCATTATCTGGACCATTATTTGCGGCGGATATATAGTATGATACATAGTCAAAATAAATATATAAAATGCTACAGAAGAATGCTTAAATCTGCTTTTAGAGAGCTTTTATATTCCTTAATAGGGCAATTATTACAGCATAGAGCGCACTAAGCAAAGTAAAGGTACTACTAATTACATAGACTGGCGATAGGTATAAATTCATAAGAGAAAATTTACAAACAAAAGGCATATGTTACACGTATTTGTCACTAACGAAATTTGAACATTTCCCCTGTTGTGTATTTTCTCATTGGACGTGTAATACTCTAGCGATTAAACGTTCGTAGGAAACAGGGTTCAATGTAATTTGCGAAGAAACAAGTTGAATCGATACGAAGCATTAACTGTATTCTGATCAATAGTCGAACGAGTAACATGAAACTTCAAATATGAACCATGTATCTTATATTTCAATACATCTCGTTCGTCAAAACGAGCTCCGCAAAAATTCCCATCAAGTTATTTACAGTTTCTCTCTTATTGGTATCTCGTTTAGCGTCGTTCGATCCCAACGACAGGTAACGCTCTGTCTGAACTGCTCGGTCGTTTGCAAACGTTTATATATCAGTCACCTCTATTTTTTCAAACTTTTAGCAAAGGCTGTGGGTTTCACGCTTTGCACGATGCACGCCTGAAAAAATAAAACGCGTCAGAAAACATCATCTCACTCGCAACGGAGCAATTTCACTGAATTGCAAATCTCAATTAACCGATCTAAACGATAGTTTTAGCTACGTGAGAATTTCCGTAAGAAAGAAGATTTATAGGTTAGACTTATCGACGTGCTGGCTGGCTGTGTACAATCGGAGGAATTATTTCAAACGCGTTGCAACGATCGCAGACCGTGCGTGTTTGGTATCCATCCGAGGCTACGCTCGACGTGCGTCTCATACGGGGAAAAAAAAAAACAACTCACCCGTCGTTGTAAATAACAGGGGAACAGAACGGTTAGCTGGGAAGAAAGTGAGAGAATCACCAGGAACTGGAAAACCGACGAGCACGATGGGACAGAATATAATTTGCAGATTAGTATCGGCGATCACCGATATAACGAATAAACGGTGATATACCTGTTCTCTGTGGTCATGTTCTAAGGATCTGTTCTCGATTCACCGTGTTGCTCCTCCAAGGAGGTTCACGATCTGTTCGTCTCTCCCCAGGCTGTTCCCCTCTCGAAAAACGGAATACGACAACGACGACTTCTCAAAGAGCGGCCTTGATCACGCGATCGTATCTCCCGCCGAAATCACTGCCGAACGACACACCAATATTCAAGCAGCAAAATACGCGTGTTTCCCTACGACGATCACGATTTTCGGGAGCTGCACGAGGCTTTCGACACTTTTAACGCATTCCTATCGACTAAACTTGCCCGTTTGAATTTTCGAATTCCTCCGTGTGGTAAATGTCTGTTTTCTCTCTCTCTCTCTCTCTTTCGACTTGACACTAGATACCTGCGAAACACGCCGCCAGATGGTGTCGTGGGAGATCGTGAGTTACCAAACGAGCAATGAGAAAGAATTGCCGATCGACTCTTTGATCATTAACACGAACGAAGTACGTAATTATTGTACGCATGTGACAACTCGAACGAGGTATAGGTTATACAGGGTGTCTCGTGCGTTTTGATCGCAACTGAGTAGGTCATTCTGTGGACGTGAAGGAAACGCGTCCCGTTGAGTAACGCAAAGATGTAAATTTAGTATTTTCTTTCTTTTTCATATTTGATTAAAGGCGGCATTCGATGTAAAATATGATATAGATCGTATATCTACTATAGATGATCCTCCTTTCCTAGTTAGTTATCACTACATTGAAATATGAGTCGTCTTTTTCAAAATAGCACGAGTCCATTTATTCATACATCGAGATATTTAAGGATTTGCGTTTGAATCAACTGAAGAGAATATTCATGGTTAACTCGATTCAAACATACTTAAGAAATGTACAAATTCGATTTTCACGGGAACGAAAGCTTTAAAGAATAAAAGAAATTTTATTCTTTCTTTTGACTTGTTTTTTTTCACATAGAATTTGTATCAGTTGTATCGCCAATTACGGGATACCTTGTACATAAAATGTTCAAAATAGAATACCCAATAAAAATATATAAAGTTATAACATATTCAGAAATACATCAACTTGTTTCCAAACATTCCTAATCTATTTATGATTGAAGGAAAAGTGATTAATTCATTTGATTGAATGTATATTTCATGCTTTTCATCAGCATATATAGAACAAGTTATTATATCGTAATAACATGAGATGAAATCCTTTATCAACTAGTACATACATATCCATTGAATGTATGTCGAAATGCATGCAAATGGAGTTTTATCTGATACTTTTTTGTAACTGTAATATAAAATGGCAGCCATATTGTTGATTCTTATTATAAATATTTTATTGAGAGAGTAGAGATGAAGAGTGGATATCTAATTATCCTTTATATATATCTTTTTAATCATATATATGTAAAAATTGTAAATAGTTTTACTTCTCTATCACTTTTATTCGCCAATTATCGTAAAAAGTTTCATGCAAAAGGTGAAATGCTTTGTATAAAATCACTGAACTGAAAGTTTCACGAAAGAGAAAAAAACAAAATGCTTCCTCTACAGAAGAACAAGAACTCGAAGTTCACGTAGAAGTGCGTTTACACCCTGCGGCAGCACTCTAATCTCATTGCATCTAGAATTTGTATCGTTACATCATCTTCTCGATACTCCTGTGTGAATCTTAGTTCGCAGAATGCCTACAACCCGGTAACGATTTAGGCTGACGACGAATACTGCTTTCTGAGCCTCTGGAATTCTATCTCTTTCTGCAAATATTCTTTGACAAACGGATGTTCCAAATGCGAATCCTTCAGCTGGCTCAAGTAACGATTAGCAACCTCGGGTGGCTTTCCCATATGCTGAGAAAGCACAATCATGTTGATCAATGTATCTGGGTTGTTGCTGTCTTTGTCCAGGGATTCTTGCAACGCTGTTTCGGCCTCTTCGTACTTGGCTTGCCCGATGAAGCAGGTGGCCTGCCCGTTCAACAGCATGCTGGTGCTGGAATGTTTGTCTATCATGTCCTGCAATCAGAGTATATATATCGACAGACTGCTTTACGCAGGTTGAAACCGTTTCAATCTTACTTGAAATATGTAGTAAGCATCTTGCAGTTTGTCTCCTCCGCTGCTTATGTTCAGCCATGCTTGCGCCAGCTGCGTCAACGTGGCGTCGTCGTCTTTCTCCTGCATGGTGAGCAACTCCTTCTTCGCCAGGTCCAGCCGGTCCATCTTCAAGTAAATCTGCAGCGTCAATGCCAGACACTCCAAGTGATCCACGTTGCGAAGTATCCTGAGCGCTGCCTCCAGGTTCTTCTCGTGATAGTAGATGGTCGCGGCGACGATCAGGAAATTGTGGTTGTCGTAGTTAGCCCGGCTCGCCGCCTGTTGCAGCTCGGCGACGATCGTCTCCCGGCGTGCTGGATTCGCGAAGTAGTCGGCAAGCATCTTCAACGGCTGCAGGTCAGGGGGGGAAGAGTTGTTGATCTCGTCTAGCACGACGCGGAACTTTCGTTGCGCTATGTACGCGCGATACAGAAACACGTCTCGCTCCATCATCACCTCTGGCGAGGATGACTGTAAAAAAACGAAAGGGAAACGACATCGGCGTTTCAACGTTGAATGACACGAAAATTAAGTCAACGAACAGAGCGGAGAATAATGCAGGTTAACGATATCAGAGGGATGGGAGGAAGGGAGGGAAATCGTCTCGACGAAGAGACGAGGCGAGAATAACGCTCGGCGAAATAGTACATCAAACCGAACGAACCTTGATTTTCTGCGCCTCGTTGATACATTGCTGGTAGTTGCCGATGTAGAAGTGATTCTTTACGTCGAACAGTTCGTCGACGTCCGCCTGCTGCTGACGTGCCATCTTGTCATTTCGATAATAGTGTTTCACTCGGCCTACGTGTTCCGGTTTTCAAAAACCGCGCACTGCAATACCGACCGTCCCACCTCGCCGGAACGATTCGCGATTTTACGTATTTTTTTTCAACTTGATCATTTCTTTCTCGTTCTTTTTCCTTCTTCTTCTTCGAAGTTTTTAGGTTTTAGGTTGATCCTTTCTCCAAACTGTTGGACGAATTCGATTCTCCAGCGATTCGAAACAGAGTTTTCCGCCTCGGAGGTCGAACGTTGTATCCTTGTTTATCGCGTGATGCGCTTCAACGTATTCCGTAGAATGTGCGCCGTTAATAATTAAACGTCGTAAGAAAAAAAATTTGTAAAGTAAAATGTATGTAAATACATTTCGTGCATTGATCGCGGTCTACGTAAATTGGTTGCATTTCAAAACGAAATGCAAATTGTTTTTCCAAAAGTGACGTTTGCCACGACACGTTTCGTCGTTATATTAGTCATCGACTCGACAATAACTACGATTTGTTGTACATTGTACCACGTATACATTTGCACGCGTTAAGTTATTTATTGCATTAACGGTACCCTTTTGAAAATTTAAACGTTCGAGCGACATGATTCAAGCGTGTTTTTGAAAACTTTTTTTCTTTTATTTTTAGGTTAACCGTTGGAGGACAGTTTAGCAACCGGGGGATGTAGTGAAACAAGCAATCTTTAAAAGCGGTATATGTCAAAGTACCATATATATGTGTGTATATACACGTATGTACAACAATTTCTTTGTAACACAAAAATTTCATTTTAAATTTTGACTTTTTGATGTGTTTGACGACAGAACTTGCTGTTTGCGAGTGCGAGATAAGGTATCCTCTTTTTACTGAATATATGGGTCAACGAAATTAACAACTCAAAGATGGATATCAGTACGTTGTTTAAAGCAAGTGTGAAGACGGTTAGCCTTCGTAACAAAGCTCTGGGAATTACCGATGGTACGTCGAACCAAAAGAGGACAAAGAGTAAAAGTGCCTTTTTCGTACAAGCCCAAGGTGTTGTTGCACAGATCTCAAAGCTACGTGAGTTTCTGTTGGAGAACCGTAAAGCGTACCTGAACTTCTCCAACTATTTGTCAAACGTGCCAAGCATGACGGACGCGGATCGCGACAAAATCGACATGGGCGCGCAGAAAATAATGAGCACTTGCTCCCAATTGATCAAAGAGCTAAGAAGAGAGATAGCAGGTTCCGAAGTTTCTCCGCAAAACTTAGAGCACAGGGAGATCATGTTGTTGTTGATCGAGGATTACCTGAAAAACGTATGCAAGATCTACTCGGAACAGAAAGCGATACGAGTGAAAAGAGCGATAGAGATAAGAAAGATTGCCAAATTGGAATTAGACACGAGACCTGTTAAACCATTATCCGAAGTGAAGAAACTTAACACGAGCACAAACGAGGATAACGAAGACAAAGAAAGTAAAATTGATTCCGTTGAATCCAGTCCGATGAAGATACAGGAAATAAACGGCGATGTGAATGCACTGATGTACGAGGAAGAGATATCGCCCGAAGATGTACAAGTGTTCGAGGCAGAGAATGAGCAACTGTATAACGAACTTAACACATTGACGGAAGAAGTGAAACAAATAGAAAGCAAAGTTGTGCACATAGCTGAACTTCAAGAAATATTCACAGAAAAGGTATTGGATCAGGATAAGGACTTAGACCGTTTAATGACGACCGTCGTTGGATCAACGGAGAATGTGAAGGAAGCAAACGAACAGATTAGGCAAGCGATTCAAAGGAACGCCGGACTCCGAGTGTGGATCCTTTTTTTCCTTCTAGTCATGTCATTTTCTCTGTTATTTCTTGATTGGTACAATCCTTGAAATAAACGAGTACGTATATTATAATCTCTTATTAAAGTCGTTTGTACATACTCCTGAAGGTTGTTGTGCTATATGTGAAATATTATATATTGCGTGAAATATATATCTCACTGCCGTTAGTTTGGAAATAAGCAAAACAGTTGCCAAAATATGTCACTGTATTTTATCCCCAAACATTTTACATAATAGCTACATCTTACAGTAAAATTTGTAGTGTATGTATATATTTACTTATATATACACATTCGCATATGTGCAACCACCACGTACAGTTTCTTTCATTTCTTTTCTTATTGACATTTGGTTCAACGCAAAAGTCATTCTGTAAATTAACGAAAGTGTTGGAAACACTTCACGGGATAAATCCTCTTGTACCTTTCATCGTTTAAAGAACGTTAATGCTATCTTAACTTGAAGTGTTTAGAGGCAACTCGCTTGATATTTGTTTTCTTACTGAACATATACCCATTGTGAATAAGTAATAAGAGTTCTATAAATTCCTCTGGGATATATATCAGTACATAAAAATTTTAATGTAAATAGATCCTTACGTTCTGCGCTATAATTTTACGTAAAAAAATATTTACAGGACACATCACCCACTGTTGACTTTGATTTACAGTTAGTCTAATATTTGCGAAGTCACCGAATTACAACTAACGAATTCAAGTTAAAATCACATCTTAATGGAAAAATAGTTTTCATAGCAAATTGTATATTTCCTGATGGTGCAAAGTTTGTTTACTTTTTTTTGAAAAGAAGAAAAAAAACAGATAATTGTTTATATTACATAAATGCGAGGAGAAATCTAATTGCTCTTGAAATCTAATAATAATTCGTGTGTAATTAAATGCGTTATTTGATATATGAATCTGCTAAATATGAAAAAAAAAAAAAATATCAAGTTATTTGTACAACATTAATGTAAATATGAATTATTATTCGATTTCTAATTATATCATACTATTCGCGTATCGTTTTAACTTTCTGCAAGGTATTATTTTAAAATAATACGACAAATTATTTGTGTTAAAAAACTTATAGCGTTAGTGAAGTAACATCGGATCGCAGAAATTGCGACTATAAATTACGAAACTTTTTAAAATTCATTTGTTTTTTTGTTTGCTTTTTTTTTTACAAAAATCATTTTTGATTTAGAATTTGATTTATACAAAATGTTACAAAATTCTAACTCTACATTTTTTTTTCTTTTATAAGTAATGTGGTGCATAGTAAACATATACATTCTGTATAATGAAAGAAATTAGAAAAAAGAGAAAAAATCTTTACATCAGATGTCCATACAATGCGCAATATTATATAAAACATTCTTCGACGTTATCAATCATAAAGTAATTTTACATATACTTTATCGATAGAATCATATTTAGCTACTGTATAATATAATTTCTTTTTTCAGACACTTATCAAAAATAGATTTCGTAACATCATTGGAAAACTATTGAAACAACGATTTTAAAGTACCAGTACTTTATAATGGATACGCGTGAAAGAAACCAGATGTGCTTTGAAGTGTCTGATAAATATGGAAATAATATTCTTGCTCTATTGGATATATCTAGAATGATATAATGAAAATAGAAGATTTTTATAATTTATGAAAACAGGACGTGTCTCATCTGTTTTCATAAATTATATGTGCAATTTTTCGGTCGTTAAATATAGCTAATTTTTTTTGTAATTATATTTATAACGATTTTTTCCATCGTACGGACATAATTTCCCCTCTATTAAACACTGGACGATCCATGTCGTGGAAAGCAATGGGATTTGTAGTTTATCAGCTTCCTCCACTGCCCACGACGGGCATAAATTGTTTGTAAGAACTACAGTCCCCTGTTCGAAGCTTTCCACCGCATCTGAAAATCAACGATGATTTATTTAACGTTGACGCTTATTTTTATACCTTCCATTAGAAAATAAATATCATATCATCGTTACGAATAATGGTTTATCCTGGTCTCGTACCTGGTTTATCTGCTAATATGACAACAGCACCTGCGTTCTCGCAGACCTGACGCCAAAACGCAGCAAATTGTTTCTCAGACTCTACAACGGGAATTATTACAACAACCTGGGTGAGCGGTTTGTTGCTGGGTCTTTGGAACATTTCAATGTACGCATTCTTTTCCAAACTCCATCCAGCTGGTAATCCATTTTCAGCTGGATTTACCAGCTTGCCCTGCAAGATGCACGAGAAATTAATATAACAAATATAACCGCCATTGTTGTACGCGAATACAACAGATATAACAGTGAATTACAATACACACCTCGTGGCAGCATCTGATTATCCAGTTGTGGTTGTAAACGGGTATACCGACCGAAAGACACAACAGGGCCTTTGCAGTTGTGTTTGGCACGTTCGTTATTAGTTTCGTGTTTTTGTACTCGTCTTGAGGGATTTCGTTGAAGTCTGCATAGACTTTCCCACCGCCTGCCACTATCTGTTTGGTCAGCCTGTCCCTTATAAAGGGCTTCTTCGACCATTCTACCTCGTCCTCCGACGTTCCTGGATCCGAGGATTTGTCGTCTTTGTCGTCTTGAAACCGATCGATGCTCTCCAACGGTACGCAAGTAAGAAGAAACGACATGCCTTTGAAGAGATTCGAGTCCGTATGGGGAATCGGGCCAAACGTCGCGATCGTCTCCTCGTCGTCCACTTTCTTTTTACTTCTCGATTTGCTCTTGATACGACTCTGCGGCCCCTTCACGATCTGCTCGTACGGGGTACCAATTATCTCCGGTTGTATGCCAATGGAGAGTTCGGGATCAACCTTCACCGAGACGTTCGAGTCGCTGGAAACACCGTCGCTTTCGGTGAACACCTTCTTCTCCTTCTTGATCGTTGAGGTTACACCGGAGACCGACGGCTCTACCTCCAGTCTGCTCGCGAATGTCTGAATTAGTTTAGATTTAGAATTGGAGAAACTGGGCGTGGAGATACGTTTGGAACGCCGTTTTCCATCGACCATGTTGTCCAACGTTACTTGGCCCATGTGCTTCGGCGTAGACGGAAGGCTCTTGTTCTCCAGATCGATCTCCTCCTTCAGCACCTGAGCTTGATCGGCCGACAACGAGAGGTCTTTGATCTGTACTCGAAGCTTCTCCCCTTCGTCCGTCTCGACCGTGTAATACACCTCCTCGTTGCCTACCGTTTCAGCGTGAACGATTATGCCGCACGATCCGTAGTCGTAGTTCTTGGTAGCCGCATACACAGACAGGCCCTCCCTCAAGACTTTCGGTATCGGTATAACGAAATCTTCGATAAGTATCTTGTTCTTCCCGTCGTAGAAGTTCACCTTGTACTTCATCTTGATCTTGTCGATGACAGTACCGGGGTAATAGTTATTGTCGGACCATTTGGCAAACACGTCCTTGCCGATTAACTCGTCCGCTATCATCGTGTGGGGCTTTGCCGATACGTTCACGTGGGTGCTCGCTACGTTGTCCGTGTGCTCCGTTTTATTCTTCTGCTTGTTCGGCGTGCTACTGTTCTCCGCGAGAAGAAGACTCGACGTCTTCGCCACTTTGTTCACTGCGTTCGACTGGTCATCCGACTTGGTGGTGGTTTTGCTCTTCGGCCTCTTCACCGCTTTGCCCTTCTTCGTGCTCTTAGGAGTCTGCATCTGGATTACCTCTTGCGGTGCTTCCGGCGTGGAGCACCGGATCTTCTGCAGCTGGTCGTCTATCCTCTCGTTGCTGATGTTGTGCGATTCAGTGCCAGCGGAGAGTTCTCCGTTTGCGAAATTTAATATAGTCGTTGTAAGGAGGCGGCTGTTCTGCCACTCTTTGTTCAAACGTTCGTACGCCTCGTCTATTGCTTGTTTCTCGTTCAGCGAGTGAATGTCTTGCGCCAGCCTCTTTGCATGTTTCGCCGGTGCTCTCGGTAAAGAGAAGTGTGTATTGTCTCTTGTTGCAAGCTTGGCTGCCAATGAAGCGGCACTGGACACAGAACTCAATGAGCTGATCGTTGAGGCAAACGAAAGTCTGGAAGGATTCAATTGATACAATTGCGGGTTACTATTTACCGAGCCGGGGGACGTTTCCTTATTGTCATTACCAGATATATCTGCCAACGAAGCAGACGTGTCATTGTTTTTCTGTCTCGATAGAGAGATGGGCTCCGCGGCGACAGCTTCGCATTGCACATTTGTAATCTCTTTGCTCAGATACTCCTTTGTACCCTCATCAACGTGCAGCAAGCATTTCATTCTGACATATATACCGATTTCCTTCTCCATTTGTAAGGCTTTCGCGATAGAACTGCTGCGAGTCGAGTGATTTGATTTAATCTTGTCATCTACGATAAAAACATCAGGCTCGTTGTCACTTACACTTAACAAATCGGCGTGATCGTTGTCTTTAGACACAGAGATTGATTTCATTTGTTTGCTCGCGTTATGTATAGCCGTGGTGCTCTCTGCTTTGTCCAGAACTGGCATATCGTTAAACGTGTCTGACTGTATGCTATTAGTGCTGTCGGTGTCGCATTTCTTTAACTCGCTGTTCCCGTTTACCAATTTATTGCTGGATTTCACCATGTCGACGGATGATTCTTTGGTATTCTCTATCGATTTATAACTAAATTCACTGCTACTTTTAGTCTCGTAGCAACTTTTGTATATTGTATCAGATTTGGTGTTATCCGGGCCGCTCTTGGTTTCTGCTTTCCCTTCCGACTCCTCTTGAGACGAATCTAACACTATCTTCTCACCGTCTTCGTCAATTTCTACTAATTCTGTAGTTTTTGGCTTAACTTCGTGAATGGTAGTTTGGTCGTACAGAAGTTCTACGCTCTTTCTTGATTTAGATACGTTGCTGGAGCACACGTTCGAGTGAGAGTCGCTCGATTCTTTAGAAACCGGTATTTCTTGAATGTTGCTGCAATTTTGCTGCAAAGTGTTTCTTGCGGGATCAATGCCATTTTCTTTGTCCTCTGTTTTCTTGCTGTATGCTACTTTATTGTCTTTCGCTTCGATACCGTCCGTGTTTTTATTACCCAGATCGGACTTCAGTTTCTCGACCGCGACAGCCTTTAAGGGAGACGTAGAATCTTTCTCTACTGTTTGAACTTGCGTTGTCCTATTCTCGCTGGACTCTGATATATCATCGTTGAAGTCTCTCTTCGTAATGGCTTGATACAATTTCGACGTGTCGTTAAAATTTTTGTTCTTGTCTGTTTCGTAATCTTTCATTTCTAATTCGGCGTGCTTCTCATCTCTGGCTCTCTCTTTGTATGTTGTCGGTAATTCTCCCATGTCCTTCGTGCTCTCGTTTTCCCCGACATCTTGGGTCTCTGCAATGATGACACTCGCGTTCGAGTAACTTTTCGGAAATTCACCGTGAGAATCGTCAGACTTGAACGAGTGGCAGCTTTCCTCTTCTTCCTGCATTCTCTTCTCAGACTCTCTCGATGTATCCTCCTTGGATGCCGTCTTCAAAATTTTCACAGGTGGCTCGTCGAACGATTCTGCCTTGCGTTTCAAACTGGTCGCTACATTCGCGGCGATTTGCTTCTTGCATGGCGAAGAAGTTGCAGGTGGCGTGCACTGTATGACTTCCTCATCCTCGTCGGTACACATCTCTTTGCTGCGCAGGATGCTACTTTCATTCACAGTTTTCTGTTCTTCCTCGTCCTCTTTCCTTTTCGTAAGCTCAACGTCTTGCGTGCCCTCCGCCTTTACACCATCGTCGTCCTGTGCCTCGGGCATCGTTGCCTGCTCACCTGTTATTCTCATTTCATTCAATGTGACATCCACGCTGTCACCGGACACAGAATGCGATACTTCATTGTTCCTTGCACTCTCCGAGTTTTGCTGCGACTCGTCGTCGCTCGTATCTACCAGACGAAAGTCTTGACTTTCGTTCAAATTGTTCGACACAGAGACATTGCACTTCTCTAAGTTTCCAGGGGACGTGTTGCGATCCTCCATCGTGCCGCTCTCTTTTACCTCCGTTTCTGACATCTGTCTATCTTCTTTCTATCGGCATACTGGAATTGAAGAAAAACGTGTGAATAAAAGCTCCTCGATTCGAATTCAACAGTTTTACCCTTCGAAGTTACAATTCTTCGACGTGAACGAGCTGAAATTCGCAAAGCATCGAGACGAACCAAACGCAAAGCAGTCGGAGCGAAATTCAAGGACACCCTATATATCGATACGGTGTTTACAACAGGAATGGAAGGTTACGGCGGGAACGTCATGTGATCGGGAAAATCTCGCGAAAATCACGAGTTGCGGGCAACGGGACTCACCACGATTGATCACGCGTAGCGAGACGTGTCCTCCAGATTGAGTTACTCGCGCCTCCTTGTCAAAATATTACATTTGCTGCCGAAGATAAATACGTTCGCCGGCCGTAGTAAAGCGGGAGCTCGTGTACTTAACCGTCCAGCGTTTTCACACTTCCTCTTTCTACGTCTAACCTCGTGCCACGTAGTCGTCGTGCTCGCGCGTTTCCACTCGTTGTGAATCTCAAAGAAGATTATACTAACGATCTCGTTTCCCATAGAAAATGCCACGGAAACACCACTTTTCGATCGCGCAGCAACACAGGCCAAAAAACGCCATCGCCACTTCTGGTGGACATAGATTATATAATTGTAGACTCGCAAGGTTTCACAGCCGAGTAACAAAGCACATTTGCGAGCCGACCAATCACGTTTCTCACAAACGACGCTGCGCGTACTGCGAGTCGTAGACTACGTAGTCTACAGCGCGGCGTTGTATTCGTGGTTGAATTTTTCGGCGGCCAATCAGAGCTCGCCGTGGACATCACGTGATCAGCTCCGATTTCAATTAACGCTGCCGGAACAGTTAGAACAGCGATCAATTCGTAATTTTCCGTTTCGTTTCTTCTTGTTTTTTTTTTTTTTGTTCTTTTAGAGGAGAAGAAACATCAATTAGAAGTTATTACGTTAGAAATATAATGTCGGACAACGATGTAAACATTATCCACGAAATAAACAGGATAAATTTGGAGTTGAAAAAGAAGTTGGAAGTAATTTCAAAATGGAGAGGTATATTGCGACGCGCGTTGATCGCATGCCCCCGTGCTAAATCCTTTCAACGTTTTTCAGTCGAGTGTGCTCGGATGGAGCTAGAGTTTTTGAAACTGTACACTCCGCAATGTGTCGAAATTCTCGAGTCGCTGAAGGAAATAGCCGACGCAAATATCGATTCGAGCACCCAGCCCGATAATTCTTTGTAACTCGCCCGTATATGCAAACGCAGTGTTCTCAATGATAAACGATACCGGATACACACTTATTTTGAAATATATTTATTACATTCGAGTATAGGACACATAGAATGTTTCGTGAATTCATGGCTTCAATAACGCAAAGACAGACAACATAGATACATTTTCTTTTTTTTTTTCCGTTTATCCTTTTGTTCGACGAAATATAAATTTACACTAAAACAGATTTGGCGTCCTTTTTCAAACTTTATTTCTTAATATCGATATACCTCGATACGTTACGTTCCATTTTGATGCGGAGAAAAGAACGGATAAACAAGACACATTGACGCAGCACCGCCACTTTTGTGGAGGCATTTGCTTGGAAGCATGTAAAGTTCGAGTAAACTCAAACACCGGAACAAAGTAACGAGAATGAAGCTTTTGAACTTCGCGACTGCGAGATTATCTCTGAAAGTCATCATCCATTGTAAAGAAAAAAAAAAGAAAAAAAAAGAAAAAAGATTTGAACGCAATCGCGCGTTATCCTACTACTCTCGACACGACTGTTTTAATGGTATTTTTCTGTCGTACAGGAATACAATTTTCTTGCGAGGCGTTTATCCAAATTTTTGTTCGATGGTGATCTTACAGTGATCTTGCGATCGAAAAGTTAATAGAATAATTATTGCAATCGTGTTGCTCGACGTTACTCGAGACATTAGAAATTTCTTTCTAAACGTTTTCACAAGGAAAACAAGTTTTCACGAGAAAAATTTCGTTCGATTATTGTCCCGCGTCGCTTTTAAACAGGAAAAACACCTCGTAAAAGTAGAAACGTTCGCCCTCGCTTGAAACTCAGTCGTTTCGCCTTTCGTTTCAGTTCATACACCAAATGATATCCGTTATACGGAAAAGAATCAGCCTGTTGTAAACAATTGTACGAGTAAAAATTCGAAGCCACCATTGAATTTGAACCATCTTCATTGACGTGTTCTCGAATCATAGAACTTTGAAAGTTATTCCGAACCTTCGATCCTTTCTCGTCATAAAGTGAAACTACTCGCTCGATAAAAGGTGAGACTCTTTCTCAGCATTCTTGGACGACGTACATATTTCCCCCATGATCTCGACGTTTCTCCCTTCGTTTCGGTTTCTCGCGGACGAAATAAATACTGAAATACTGAAAGTTGACTATGGAAATGAAGCTCGATCTGAGGTCACCGATTTGCTGGATAGTCACGCACGTTTTTCTCGACAGAGGATCCTCGATGTGGTGTCGTGGGACGTCGCGTCGTCACACTTGATCTTCACTGTCTTACCGGTCCGGTCTTTTATCGGTCCGATCGTTGAGGATCGGCCATATCGTAGCTGTCTAATTGTCGCCCGTTGTTAGGGTAGTTGAGATAACGGCGCCAGTAACGATAATGGTAACGCCGCAAGCAAGAGTCATTGCCATCGGCACGGCACTGGTCGGAAATCGACGCCGGGGTCTGCAACTGCGACAATATCAAAGCCGTGCTGGCGCACGCCTCTCTGCTTTTCGGACCCTCTCTGATTTCTTGCGCGTCGCATATCTTGCCCGCTTCGACCGCGTAATTACCCAAACATTCCTCCTCTAGGTCGTTCTGTACCTGAAAATTGACACTCTTATTTCCGTGTCTTCTCGCAGTTGACTTTCTATTCCGCGCGCCGAGTATCGACAGAAACTCTCAAACAGCAAATAAATAAAGGTAGAAATAGTTTGTATTATATTCGAGGACTCGAGTGAGTTCTTTGAATTCTAGGCTATTGACCAACCAACCATAGTTCTAAGCAAAGGTGTTCAAAACTGAAATTCAAAATTAATGGGGGAATATTTACGCAGGCTTTGCAGATTTGAAGCATGACACAAGGAAGGTAGAGCATCTGCGATTCGTCTCCACCCAAAGCGTCCACTGTTCTGCATCGTCTTTCGATCAATTCTAGTTCTGGACAGGCTCTATTATTTTCTTCCACGGCTTCTCGTGAAATGTTACGTAATCGTTAATACAGGCAGCACGCGATACGCAATAATACAGTGCATAATGATCGGTTGTACCTTCAGTCTCGATCAAGTTGTTGACGCGTTTCTCCTTGGATTTAGAGCTATTAGCATTTTCTCGGAAGTTCGACGTCTGATTTTGACTTTGACGAGCCTTTTGTGCTTCCATCCAGTTCCTAAGTTCATTCAGGGCTTTTCTCATCTTTTCGAAGGAATACGCAGCAGCCATTCGTGCCATTACCTTATCTTTTACCTAACATTTCATTCAAACATTATTGTCAGACATGCCGATACCGATTGCGAACTAATTGATCTTGTGAACTAATTGATCTCTTTGAACAAGCCACACACACCTTCTGCATGTCTATACCATCCTTCGAGTCCCCGTATTTCAAAGCTTCTTCGATAATCAGGTCCTTAATGGTTTTCTGCCTCGGATCTAGTCTGTCTTTCCTTTCACTCGCTTCCTTCTCGTACTCGCGGTCATTTGCCTTCAGATTCTCCACCATGTTCTAAGAAATACCCATGATTGACCGTTACAGACTGAGCAAATTATTGCAATTAAAAAAAAAGAAAAAGGAATTATGAAGGAAAGAAGACTGTTTTCTGCCTCTTTGCTTTAAATTACTTCGTAGTATCGCTGTAACATCCATTCGTCGTCCTGGTTAGGTGTCCCTTGGCCAGCCGTGAACGTAGCTTTCTTCTTTCTCCTGTCAATGCCGAAGTACTGGGACCAATCGACGCTCTTCTTCCTCACTTCGATGGATTTTGATTTATTTGATTTCGTTGCGTTCTCCGTTTGCCCTTTCAGAGGTGGTGGAGTCACTTTCGGCGTTTCTGAGGTACTCTCGTGTTTATGCGGATCATGCTGCTGGTCATGACTGTGATCATGATCGTGCTTGTAGGTGTGAGTGTGGTTTTGGTTATCCGTGGCTTGACTGCCAAACAGCGCTCCCAGATCTTGCGCGACCTATTGAAATAATGAAGTCGAAATGAACATTTCATTAGACAGATGATAAGCCTGGGTAATAAATTGCCCTGTCGAGAAATGTCTCTGGTAAATTTCTCCAACGATTTACCTTGGGATCGGTGATCTGTTTCTTGGTAGATGTTGGTTTTGGACTTCTCTTCGCCACGGGGTACCGTTTAGCCATATTTCGGTACGTCCTCAGGGAACGTCCTACGGGATACCCACCGTTCACGTTTCTTCGCTCCCCCATGGACAGATATAATAAATTCGGGTCTTGCTCCCGATCGCTAAAATCGTTTTCATCGGGTTCTCTACCCTGACCTCGGCTTGTAGACTCTTTGCTTAACAATGCCCCCCACGACATCGGACCTGAGTTCCTGTTACAAACAATTTCACCAATAACTTAATATTCTTCTCAGTGTTAAATGATATATAGCAAAATTTGCCGAGCTCTGTCGTAGGATTATAAGCTACGAAACTATAGCTATTAGGGCAAAAAGGGCTAATCTAGGTAACTAGGATGCAGACGAATGGTACAGGATGGAAAGAAAATTTTGTTGGTGGCCATCTTAGATGAATTCGATTTGATGGTAATAGATGTAAAGAACCTGTCGCAAAATTGGCCTTAACCTTGAATTTCAAGGTAAAAAAAATTCTTTTTTTCTTTTTTTTTTTTTTTTTTCAAGAAATCACAGGTAGTTCAATCACAGGTAGGCAACCTAATAGTTCTCTTGAAAAGTGGCAAAAAATTTTTTTAATCATTCAACATTGCAGACGCGTGCGTGCTAAGCAGCAAATTCAAGGTCAAGATCAATTTTGCGGCAAGTTCTTTATTTCCATCAAATCGAAGGTGACTTCATCTATGATAGCCACGGACGAACTTTTTCTTTCCACCCTGTACATAAAACGAATGCCATTATGCATGGTGTACTAAGAGTACCCAGACCCGAGAGCTGAAACTTCAAGGTCAACCTCAATAAACACGACAAGAATGCCATTATGCATGGTGTACTAAGAGCACCTAGACCCAAGAGCTGAAACTTCAAGGTCAACCTCAATAAACACGACAAGAATTTCAACTGAGCTGATCAATTGTCAAAATTAAAAATTGAAAAGAAACTGTCAAGCCTCACTTTTATCTTTTCTATATATATATATTTTTTTTTTCTTGGAGCGTTCTGCCTCACTTTTATATTTTCTAATATATACATATATATATATTTTTTTTTTTATTACATCGCGTAGCTGGTAAAAAATCAGTCGAAATTTATCGGTAATCCACAATAGAATACTCGACGCGAGAAAATATCGATACGATAGTCATTTAGGGTAAAAGTGACCAGTGTTTGAGAGAAGCAATTCAAAGTATATTTCCCAATTGTAATTGTTCGTCACGAAATATATACTCAAATGTGATCAAAAATTTTCGTCAAACTGGCAGTATCGTGAAAAAACGTGCGAAGACTAAAATAATGTTAATAACGAATAAATGAAGGAATCATTGTAGCTCGAGTTAATAAAAAAAAAATCCACACAGACAATTGGACGACTAGAGTGTCAGAGTGGCATTTTTAAAACCAATGCAATACGGATATTAAAAGGAGAAAAAGTTACATTCAATCATTTTTTAAAAGGAAAACTTAAATTTTTGAATCATCAGTAATTTCAAGAACATATTCTTTACATATCTGAATGCTTTATCAGCTACCTGATGCAATAAAAATAGAAGTACATAGCTATATGAAAAAAAAAAAAACACCAGTGGCCTTGAAAACTCCGAAAAAAAATGGCCTTGGGAAAAAATATTCTTATCAATTATTGGCCTTTTAATGTCATTCATCTTAGGTGAAAATTTTTTTTTTTTTTTGCATCACCACAATTCGAAAAGATATTTAGATAACTTTATTCACTTAAATGGATCCTGTATATATAGATTAGTATTACTAATTCAACAATCCAGCTATAGCACTCATCCTTGGTGATGGTTCAAGTAGTTGACACATAACGATATCAGCCTCAGTATCTGTAGAATGTCTCATCTACAATTAATATGATTAAATTTCATTTTCTAGTACCAATTTTTCTCTAATTTCTTCGCATTACTCGTTAAAAAAGAAGAAATAGGAATTTGAATAGGGTTTATGTTAAATATTTTCACGAACGCCGATTCTCCTTATTCAAAACGTTATTTAACAAATTAAAGTCATGCATTGATGATAAAATAATATTTCTCTACCTGGTTTGAGCACAATATACGTGTTCAAATAAATGGTAAAATTTACAGTTCTAAATTTATCATTTGAAAAGGTCCAACTTACAATAAAAGATTTTCACCTCGGACATACATACTATACCTACTGAGCTACCTGACAACCAACAAGTACTATAGTAAAGTATTACTACGGCTGTTACAAAGACTGTCGCATTAGTAATACCTGTATAGACAGAATTCAATGCACTGTACCGAAAGATTTTTATTAATATCTCGGAAATTAATAAATACCCGAAACTAGAATTATACATTTTAAGTCCTCCATCTTCTATTCTCTTGTCTAAAATTTCATGTCATCCGGGCTTTCCGAAGCTTTCTGGGCCTCCCTTATTGTAGACACTAAGAAAATAATCCTAGTGAAGGATCTAGAAATTCATATTAATCACTAACTCGTATATTCTGTTGCCTCGATCGCCTCTGTACCGATCGTACAGCATCTGACGAGCATTCATGTACGCTTCGTCATCCAAATCCCCTAAATTGTACGAGGGCCCATCCTGCAGTTCCTCTAGGAACAATTTCGCCAGCTCCTTGTTATCCAAGTTTAGTCGATCAGAACCATAACCTCTTTTACGACTGGAACTTCGTTCGCGTTCTCGGAACAACGACGTGACTGGTTCCTCCTAGACATCATCGTCATAATAATAAGGATCTCTCGCCTCTTGTGACAATACAAAGTTGAAAAAAAAGAAGAAACGGTACCTGCTGTTGAAGGATGTTCTCTAGATAATCGATCAAGGCTTTCTCGAGTAGTTTATTGTTCAAATCTTGGAAGCCATTTCCAACAGTTTCTAATTGCCCAGCTTCTAAAAGAAATTTACGTTTTGTAACGAATACGGTACGTTTGCATTCTTCTTCAATTAGTCCAATGAACTAGCCTAATGAAACTATGAATTTTGGTCAAAGATACGTGTAATTTTTTTATACTTAAAGGAATTTTCATTCGCAATGAAAAACGTTGAAGAACGTGTTTTATAACTCTTCTTAATAATTGTATTTACTCTTTATATTACTCTATAATTGTGTAACTCATCTTAATAATTGTTTTTCTTCTTAATAATTGTATAGTAAATGTGTACAATAAATTTTGAAATACATAATTGTATATAATATGAAGTATCATTATTATAATATGACATGTAATATGAATATGTATAATGTGAAATATTATGTAATATTCAAGTAATGTGAAATATTATATAACGTTCATGTAATATGAAATACATAAAGAAAATAGTACTTAAGAAATCCTAACATTTCGTTGTTTATCTCTAATGTTCAAAGTTCAATAAAATATGGCACAGCAAGTTTTTAAAAATCATTAAAAAAAAGGACTTCACTGCGAGTATCGTTGGAAAAAATTTTTCAGTGATTTTAGAGATGTTTGAATTTTTACAAAAATATCCTCACTTTCTCACTTCCTGCATAAAAACAAACCTAGAGGCCTCACGTTGTAAAATAAAATCAGATTATACATATAACCTTTTTTCGCAATGTTATAACAGTTTAAAGTTTAAAATATCGACAATGTTTCACCAACCGAGTGAATAAAAATTTTCGTCATTTACCTCTGTTTTCTTCCCAATATTTTCCCTATCAGTTTCGTATCAAACATTAAATTTTCTTTGTCATTACAATTCATATTCATTTCGTAGGCAATAACTTGAAGATGTTGAACTCTACTCGGGACAAATTCGATGTTCTGCCCAGATAAACAATTATAGGGATTAATCCGAGTATACTCTACAAACTTTTCATTTTTAATTTCCACGAAACAAATGATGAAAATCCTATCAACAACGTGAACGTGATAGACCATCACCAGACAATACCATTGGGTAAGAATTCTATTTCCTCCTCTTCCTCTTCCATTTCCCTTTCACCTTGACGTTCTCTGTCCAGTTTCCTCTCTCCCTCGCCGCCGTGATATTTAAACGAACGTAGATCATTGTAGTAGTCTTGCGAATTCGTATCCAGGGATCGTTGTTTCCTAGTAATGGCGTCCAAAGCGCTTTTTAGCGATTCCTCCGTCGAATAATGGGGCACGGGTGTCAGCGCTGTCGCCGAACCCACGAGTAAAAACGCCAGTAGCCATTCTTGAGGCAACATTTTACCTTTAACGGCAAATAAATAATGATCTTTAACTTATAGATTTTCATATTCAATTTCTAAGACAATGTACATGTTTTAATGTATAAATTTTATTTTTAATGATAAAATAAAAATTTCTCAATATTATGAAATTATTTCTACCATGAAACCAAATTTTATCTGCTCTGTCGTAAATTACATTGTTACCCAAAATAAAGGCCTAAGAGGTAGTAAATGAGATTAGGGTACAAAACCCCCGCTCCATCTGTACAAGGTATAAGTACTTTCAAAAATTTAGAAGCGAAATCAGTTAGTCATCAACTTGTCTACATTCAACGACGAGCTGTAGAAAATATGTCTGGTTGGATTTGGCTTGGACCCGATGGTAAATGTAGATCATTGCAATACAAAGCTTAATTTAACTTATCGAAATGAAACGGGGAAATTCCCTTTTTCTTGTGCAAAAAATGAAAAAAGAAAAAGTGACAAGATCAAATATCAAAGTGAAAATCAACAAACAGCATATACAGGATGGGCAATCACTTCCTACTAAAATAAATCTAATTGTTTTGTGAATTTATTAAAAAAATTTTTTCTTTTATATTTTGATGTTTTTTTATTAAAAAAAAAAAGGTGGGAAGAAACTTTTGGCCTACCCTGTATAATATAGATTATTACAAGTAAGACGAAGATGTTAATACATAAGTACAATAATTAAACAGTGTTAGAAAATAAGACAAGTAAGCTGAGGATAGATAAATATATAAAATTTTACAGTGATTATATATAAATAGTTACAGTGTTAGATGAAAATGAAACATTAGGAAAAATAAGAAAAAATAGAAAGTAGATTAAAGGAACAAATACGGTGCATAAACGTGCAGTAAATACTATTCATAGGAATTTTTCTAGCCCTTTCTTAATTTTTTTATATTTCTGACATATTCCAGAGCATTCATCGCGATGCCCACACGGGAGATATGAGCCGATTGCTGACCAACTGGAGAGATTAATAGAAGGTAAGAAAGCCAGTAAATTTTCCAATTTAACGGTTTCTCCCAATTTCGGCCATTTCTCGCTGCACACTCTTTTTCTCGTCGTTTTGTTCCGGATGGCTCCACGTGTTCTTCCGGTCTTCCACATTGAAGAGAAATCGACGAGATCTAGCTTTAATTCCTTTTAATAAGGCACAGAACGTTAAAAGTCAAAATTGAGGAGAAATCGTTGAATTAGAAATTTATCAAAATCCGGACGTCCCTGAACGTTTTAAAAACCAAAACAATGTGCCTGGAGAAATCCGCACAGATGGCAGCCCCTGTTCGTGACAGGAAGCTGAAAATCGGTTGTGCCGTACGACTTATTCCTCGGAATGAAACGAAAGGATAGAGAAAAGGAAAAGAGAATCCTGGTTATAAAATTTTAGCGGCGAGTTTTTATTAGTTCCTGAGATATCGATGAAAAACTTTGGCTCAAGAAACGATACACCGTATGACGGATACGACCAACACAACGATCAATGGTGGTATTAGGTTAATGTTGGTAAGCATCTGCGAACTGTTTACATAACGTTGGACGACCAACCACTCCGCGCAAGTGGTTGGAGAAACAAACTTGACGACAATGTCAAAGAAAGCTGTTTTTGAGAGTGATTATTTTGCCAAGTGAGAATAATAATTTTTCTTAAGTGTTACCCCGTCGTAAATTTTATAATCTATCAAACACTTTACAGATTCGATAGGCTCTTAACACATTCCTTGACCTCATCGCGGAAAATCTAAACGATGAACAGAACTCGCCCGTACGAGTTGTCCTTTTCGGAAAAAGATGCGCCAAGTGTGCAATGAAAGACAAAATTTTAGAAAATGCAAAAAGGACATGTTTGGAAATCAGTTGAGCAGATTGTAAGCGAACACGGTTGGAGTCGGTTCTCCAGCAGTAGCTGTTGTACGCAGATAGCAATTAAACTTCGAATAAACGTATAACAAATTCGAATGAACCTTCGAATTTTATGATCTGTTGTTTCCTACACGCAGAATCCGATATTGGCCTCAGTATGTATAAAACGTTTCGTTTAAAACTCGACATCAATTTTCAACGTAATGTATTGAATTTTGTCTACGCAAGTGTTACTACCTGTAAGTGTTAATTAGATTTTAGGTTAGGTGCCAGCTTATAAGAGGTGTAAGAGGTGTAAGAGGACTCGTGTTATAAGAGGTTAGGATTGATTTCATTTTTAATTGTCGTTGCATAATAAGATTCGTCGATTTTAAGTGCAACACTATAGACACTGAGTCTGCTGTTATGTCATTGGTTACAGCGACGACAGTCGTACCTTACACCGACTAATGTAACAAAGATGATTTTTTTTTATTTTTGTAAGATATTTATCCGTACAGAGACTTATTACAAACGTTTGTAAATACTTATTTTTATACGTCTGTATGACTTCAATTGTCTTCTTTTATTAATATTTAGTTTTTTTATTAATATTTCAGACAACCTGCAGAGACGTGCCATTAGAATTTTATATACTAGCGGTCCTCCGCTCCTCCCACTTCTCTTTACCTCAAAATTTTCTGGAAACTTTATCTATATTTTTATATATATTTGATCCAGTAGATCATGTGCGAATGCGTAGGTATTGATGGTAGCTACTTTAAAAGGTTGACTTTGATATTCGAAAATAAATAAAGAATATCGAGAGGAAAACGACAGAGTCAGGAGAAAGGGGAAAAGTGTGTTAATAGTCCCGTTTAATCAGCTTTAAATCAGTATCGATTCCGCGGAAAAGCCAGCCAAGTTCCTTAACTGAAGACGTAGTAGTGAAAGCCCCGATGATGCAAGATTGCTCTACCCTCTGGATCGATCGAGCTTTTTCACGCGGAGCACGCTATGGATCGATCGATAATTAGCTTATCAATCATTAGATGATCAATCGGTATTTTCACAAAATTATCAAGTGTCGTTAAAATAATATTAATTAAGAATAAACGTCAGTAATTGTTATAAATGTAAAATGTATTGTCATAAATGTCCGTATAAATTCAAATTAATTCAGATTCATTTGCAAGTTTGAAAGTTAATGATGAATTCGAAATAAATTTTCTATATAGAAAATGCACGTACATTTCTCTCTCTCTCTCTTTTCTGACTCACGGTGTATAAGTTGATTATTGCGGTATAAATTACATACAATTCAAACGAATCTATTTAATTTATCTCTTTAATCTCAACATATATGATTAACAGATAAATTGATAAAAAAAATAGCTACTTTTACAATAATTAGATTATTAAGCAAAAAAAAGCTTTGCAGAGTGATTTTAAACAGGTCTGTTCGTTGTGGATATTTTCAAAACGAAATTGAAATAAATAACAATAAAATGTTAAGCTTCCAAGGCAATAGGCATGAATTTACTTATTTAAAATCAATCTAAAACTCGAAAATGCAGAAAATTAACAGTGAAGAAACGCCAAATTCAATAAAAATATCAAGATCTGACAGAATTGCGCTGGTTAACCTATTATATTATATGTACAATGACAATCAATTCTTCTGATAATAAAATAAATTTGACACTCGAATTTACTAAAAATGAATCTAAAACTCGAAAATGCAGAAAATCATGTACAATAGCAAGAAGTAGTTAAGTACAAGAAAAATATCAAGCTTCTGACAGAATTGTACTAGTTAACCTATCAATACAAGGGCAATCGATTTTTCTAATGACAAAATAAATTTGACGCTCGAATTTACTAAAAATGAATCTAAAACTCGAAAATGCAGAAAATTAACAGCAAGAAAACGTACTGGTTAACCTATTATATGATATACGCAATAAAAATATCAAGTTCCTGACAGAATTGTACTAGTTAACCTATTATATGATATATATATGATAACAATCGATTTTTCTAATAATAAAATAAATTTCGACACTCGAATTTACCAAAAATGCAGAACTTAAAACTCGAAAATGCAGAAAACGAACAATAGAGACACGTCGAATACGATAAAAATATCGAGCTTCTAACGAAATTAAGCTAATACCAGCTTAGAACTAATTATAATATTTATCCGCGGCAGTGTGTATAAAATGAGTTTTTTTTCTAATAACGGAAGAGCATAAATTCTTGGTATTGGGGTCTCAGTATTGGCATTAAGGGAGAACATTCTCCCCTTGTTGTTCCTGAACGGCAGCTCACAGATCGATAGACGTACCTAATGCATTCCACGCGTACAATCAGCTCTGGCCGCACCGTTGTGAAATCCCATTAACATTGACCCTCATATTTCCTACGTATTTATCACGTATTTACAATATCCCCGGCATGCAATAACCGTTTCATCGAGGAAAAAGTCCAGCCTAGAACGGGGAATCGCACTGGACGATCACGTACATTGAGAGAACGGATCAATAACCGATTATCAGAATGCTCGAGGTTCGGTTTTAAGCCTCGTTTGAGTCATTTCACGAAAGTGTGTTGCCGCCATAATGAATAAATTCGCGCATTCTATCTTGGGATCGTTCGCATCTAAACTTTGATAAAAATCAACTGGCAGTGAGTTAGTTCGGACTTCGAGTCTGCAAAACGATAAATTTGCCTTGAAATTTTATTCGTGTGTTTCGATGAATCGTGTATATATAAATTTTTGTCGTTCGATCTTTTAACGAATTCATACATGCGAATTCATACATATATATATATATATATATATATATATATATAAGGTGGACCAAAAGTTTCTTCTCAGCTTTTTTGTTTTTTTAACGAGACATCGAAATATAAGAAAAAAAACTAATTTTATTAATTTTATTTATTTTAAATTTAACTAATTTTGCTAGTTTTATCAATTTCAAATTTAAGTTCAAACACGATTTTTCCCCCCCATCATGCTTTCAAAAATTATTTCTTTCAAACGTTGACGTTCGCAAAAGGAATAACATGTAATAAAAATATTACGGATCTGTGTTTTTTTTTAATAGGAAGCGATTTTTAGTCCACCCTGTATACATACAATTTTAGCATACGCGTATTATATCCAAGAATTGGATATAACCTACAATATTGTGCAAAAATTTCGAGTTTCAAGTGGAAACTCAAAAAATTTGGTATACTTAAATTTTTTTTTTTGCTCGACACTATGATGGATTTTATTCGCTTTTAAGATGTACTTTTAGCACGCGAAAATTTGATTTACGACGAGAATTGAAATTTACGAAAATGTGCGAGGAGAATGGCTGAAGTATTCAGTGGAAAAATGATTGATCAAAACTCTCAGCTTGTGATTCGCGTAGATCACGCACGCGATGTTCTACGATATAGAAAAAACGAACTTTCCAGGAATTGAGAGTTCAAGGTCAGAAGGATCACGATCGGAAAAAAATTAAAAATTAAAATTATAATTATAATAAAAAGAACGATAATTATCGTAGAAAAATTTCAATTATAGTTATAATAAAAATTACCAGGAATTGGAACTCGAGAGTTGCGAAAAAAAAAAAGAAGAAAGAAAAATCGTGTACAGGTGTTTACGATGCTTATATTCGTACAAAAAAAAAAAAAAAAAAAAAAAAAAAAAAAAAAAAAAAAAAAAAAAGAAACATTCCAACGTACGAAATATTAAAGCATCTACGATCATGGGGAAAACATTCGAAACAAAAAGTGTTTTGTTCCCAAGCGCTTCTATCACGTTCTCCTCGCTTCTTTAATTTGCGTTTTTTTAAACGCAGATATTTTCCTAATAAATATCTATTACGCAGCGAACGCTGCGATAACACCGACGGGTGGAAAAGGGGAGGGGGGAGAGGGAGAAGGAGCGCGGAGGAAGAAATTGATCACGGTCAGAGGCAGACTCGTAATGTTACAGCACCCTAACAGATGGTGATGTTAAACTCGCACCAGTGACACGAAATTTTCCCAACGGAATATCAAGACACATCGGAGACGCCAGATATTCTCGTTCCTGGCTGAGGCAGAGTTAAAAATTCGCGGTTAATTGACACAATTGTTGCAAGCATCATAATAATTTATAAAATATATAAAATATAACGTATAATAAATAATATAATACATAATAAAATATAAAATATATAAAATAAATTTCTCTTTCGAGTTGTAGAGAAGAAATAATTAAAAAAAAAAAAAAAAAAAAAAAAAGAAAAATGAGGAGAGTACGGGCGACAATAGGTTTCTATATATAGGTTCTTCCTCACAATTCCATCTAAAGACTTACTTGGTTGTTAATTAGTCATCCGCGCCGACACACCAGGTCCAAACACTCTATCCCTTTTATTTGGTTTACCCGTTCACGCCTGTTCTGTCGTGGTTCCGCTCGTGACGATCCTCCACGGGGTTACGTGGTGGAATATTGGGCCGATGTTGCTCTTTCACGACTACCGATGACACGGCCTTTTATATAGGGGGCATCGGGATCGATAGAAACGCGCATGGAATCACCGTGGAGCAGCAACAAGTAAAGGCGTGTGGGGGTGTGCCTGAGAAAACACGGCAAACCGGAAAATTATAGACACGCGTTGGATATCAGTCCATGGTGTAACGAGTGAATCCGAGTGATTAGGGAGAAGAACCGACAAATTTCAAAAGACCAGAAAAGAATTTCCAAAGAATTTTCCTTTTTCCTTTCTTTTTTTTTTTTTTTCTTTTGGTTGTTTTGTCAACTCTCGTTTTATGTACAGTGAAGGATAGCAATAGCGCCGATGACAATGAAAAATTGTCGATAACACCGAACTGGTGTGACTTCGTGAAAAATGGATCACGTAACGCGACCCACTTGGTCTTAAAGCGCTTTTTAAAGTTTCTTACTTCCACGTGGATCGTTTTATTTGAAAGATGACTTTATATCATCATGCAGTGGGTGGAGGATTTCCTTTTGGAGAATTGTAAAAATTCGAACGTGCGCGTGAGAACGTTAAGAAGTTAATAAACAATAATCTTTCTTAATTTTAGATTAATCATCATTTTGTCAGATCAAAGTCTTCCCTTTACGACGACCCCTTAAAACTTGTTGTACTTGTTAACTTTTTATTCAGACGATAAACATTCAAGAAATTCTAATCACCTAATGTTCCAAGTTCAACAAAATGATAGAGAAAAAAAGAAAAAAAAATACAGAAAGTTTTAAGGGTTCGTCGTAAAGAGAAAGTTCAATCTTCAAGGCCATAGTGAATTTAGTCATAAAAGAATTAATTTAACATTCTTATACGTGTTTGAATTATCATAATTTTCAAGAGAAAAAAAAATAACCTCACTTTCCTGCTCGTTGTATGATGTAAAATCAGCTTCGAGAAGAACGAACTCATTATTCAAGTAGATGCTTGACAATTTGAAATGAGACCGAGTGGATCGTTACACGATCTTTCATTACGAAGTTATATCAGTTGAAATTATCGGTAATTTTTTATTGTTTCATTGGTACAGCTACGCTCTTCGCTGTGTATATTAATCCTTTCAAATAGTTTGATATATACAGTCGGATCTCTCGAAACAGAAATTCAAAAAAAAGTTCCGAATAAATTCTAAATTTTTGGAATCATTATTTTTCTAGAATTAAAATGTTACTAGGTTGTGCGCTCTGTAATTCTTCATTAGAACCTGATTCTCCTACCTTGGTCAATTTTTACTTTCTTCGAATTTCAAGTGATCAAGGAAAACGACAATCCAGAAAACTTCAAAAGAATCTCCTCCTGTTTTTTGTTTCCTTTTTGTTTTATCATCCATTCCTATACACATGTCTTTCTATACACGTGTTAATCTTTTCAAATAGTTTGATGATTTGGACGCTTTGAAAGGTCTGTAAAGAAATTTTGGAAAACCTTGAACAAATTCTAAATTTTTGTAGAATTAGAATGTTAGTTGTACGCGCATCGTTCTTACAAATCACCAGGATTTGATTTTCTCTATCTTGGTCAATTTTTACTTTCCTCGAATTAGTGATTAAGGGAAACGACAATCCAAAAAAAGAATTTCCTCCTTTTTTTTTTTGTTTCTTTTTAATCATTCACTTTGTACACGTATGTATGTTAATCCTTTCGAATAAAGATTGATACGCTAGTTTGATGATTTGGGTGCTTCGGAAGGTCTGTAAATAAATTTCAGAAAATTTTGAGTAATATATTTTCGTAGAGTGACAGTAATTTTTAATACTTTGAAAACTTCGAATTTTTCTAGAATCACAATGTCACTGGATTGTGCGTGCATGTAACTTTTTACCAGTTGAAATCTTTCACCAAGATTTGACGCTTTCTACTTTGTTCGTATTTTATTCAAATCTCTCCCCGTTCGACGTATTTAGCAGTGTCGGCGGAGTGTTGAAGATATGAAGATATGGTCGAAAATTGCTTCGATGGTTTGGAATAAACCGGAAATATTTCCATGAGAATTCAGTTACGTTGATGTTATAGCCAACTCATTAAAAGTAAGCTCAGAGGAAACAGCGAAGCAAAATTTAACAGCAACATCATCGAAAGTGACTGTAAAAATGTAATTGAAGTAACATCATCGAAAGCGACTGTAAAAATGTAGTTAAAGTAAATTAAAATCTTACTGTTTATTACTCTGCACGAGTAAATACTTTTTCACATTTTGAAAAATCATGCGATCTAAATGGAGAAGAAAACACGTCTGAAAAAAGATACGTATCAAAGCAAATCATATTGAATATTCTTTCATTGAATCTCCGAGTTTTACTGAGAAAAAGAAAACAATTGCGAATAAAATAACACGTATCTTTAACTGATTCAAAATGGCCGATAACGTTTTCAAGTTATGTTCCTGGAGTTTCGTGGAGGACATTGAACTTTGACGAAACAGACGACTTTTTTTCAGACACTGTGTGCAATTGCGTTTCAAGAAAAAGCAGCTACAGCTCTGATCTTTTTATCCTCTTGGCTATGACAGGCTTATTGATACGTAGCACACGAGTCCAATCGCGATCTACACTGAGAACAAAGAAATTTTTCGCCAGCGTGCATTTCTCAGAAAGTATATTGAAACAATCGAAACACTGAATTGCACTACGCTAAGCCAATATTATTTATTTGTTCGCATTCCGTATCGAATTGTTACAGAACGCATTAAAGATGTAACAGTAACTGTAAGCTTATTTTATAATATATCTAATAATTTAATAAGGTGCATTTAACGATGCAATTCGAAACAAGGATCGATACACGTCACGCTTTTTCGTAATGCGTTTTCCTTCTTCTGTTATGGCTTCTACGCGCTACACATTTGCATCTTTTTCTGATTAATTTATTACCATACCCTTTCACAATTGTTAACAAAATGAAATAACTGTAAAATAATCACGTTTAAATAACATACGGCCAACGGAAGGCGTAATTGTTGAATTGGAATTCGCTTGCGTCCGATCGAAACGAGGTTCGCTGTAATCATTGTTAAAAACATTGGGCGCTATAGTTTGATTCGAGCAACGTGAAGTGAGACGCATTTCGATCCAGAAAACCGAAACAAGTTAAGTGCCTATAGTCAAGAGATTAGAGAGAATTCTTAGATAGTTCCAACAGGAATTTATCAATTTTAAGATTCCTACAATATCGAATATCGATATTTCCGATATTGAGGAAGGTTATGATCAACGCTCGCCCGTTTTTCATATCAATTAGATGCTAACGAACTTAGGTGGTGAACGATTCTCAACCTTTCTTTAGTTTCTCGCCTAAATATCTCTAAAATCCCGATGCCGTATCCCTGAAAAGAATAAGAGAAAAAGAAAAGGGCAGTTGAAGTATCTCGAAGAAATCGCTAAAAAATTGTTCAAAAAAAGAAAGGAAAAAAAAATGAAATGAAATGAAGAGATACAACATACGGTAAATAAAGTTTTAAAACACACAAAAGAGAACTGAGATGCAATCCAATTTTGATGGAAGCTTTTCCTGTAATACTTCGATCATTTTTATCATAAAATAAAATAAAGTGTATTTAACAAATTCGCTGTTGGTAACTCATTCTCGAAAATCAAGTTGACAAATCAAACGAACCACGGACTTAGGTCAACGGAGAATAAGAAAGAGTTCATGAGTTACAATCAATGAATCAATTTCGCACGAGGCGTTTATTATTAATCAGCACAGCAACTTAAGATTATTAATCAGATGTGTAACTTAAATTTATTATAAGAGAACGAGCGACGGCGATCAACGACGCGTAATTTTAATTTTCGCATCGAACAAAATGCAGGAGAACTTCGCGCGTAATCAAATAATCATAGGAGGCGTTTAATTTTTGCGAACAAACCTTTCAGGGCACGAAGCTCAAAGTTTCAGCTAAAGTTTCAAGCGGTGTGAAAAGATATTCTCCGCCCGCGATGAAAACCATGAATTTCAAATCACACGAAGTTCTTAATAACATTCGTGATACATTAGCCTTGTTGTACAAAGTATTATGTTACGTAATACTCGATCCTGCGGAGGAACTATACTTTTCAAACTATACTATATGAAACTATAAACTATAGTACATGAAAACGCGCAAAGAACACCAGCAGCATAGATCATATAGAACATCATGAGAGTAAAATATTTTCAGAACTAGAAATTTAGTTGAAGTTACTCAGAATTCTGGCTTACGTCATTAAAATTCTTTCTTGCAATTAATTAAATCTCTTCATCAGTATTTTGATGCAAATACAGCAGTTGTACTAGTAAAAGTGTCTCCATTAGTCTCCCCTATGATCAGTTTTACTAGTGGAATCGCTGAAACTGTAATTTTCAACAAAAAATGAAAATTTTAACAAAACAAGAACAGCCATTTAATAAACAGCGATCGTTAGGTTGGATAATGGCCGTGATACCGCTTATCCGGTTTTACGATAAGCGTACCGGCTATCAGCGATAACAAAAAGAGATTTAGCAGATCGTTCGATCGCGAGCGACCATGAGCAAACAGTATTTGAAAGAATTTCCAAGGATGACGCTGGATATCTGGACGAAATTACATCTTCCAAAGGAGAGAGTTTCACCAATTCGACGACCTCTTGAATCCTTAAAACAATCAAGGACAAAAAATTAGCGAACCAGAGGAAGAAGAAGAAAGAACAAGTTCTTCGATATTTTTTTACGTACATGTATATCGTGTTTCTGCGCGATAATATTCATCAAGTTGGCTAGTCGACTAGCGAGATAATCCCAAGTGCAGTTCAACGTTCATTAATTAATTCGACAAGGTTTTTTTCGCATGAAAACAAAAAAAAAAAAAAAAAAAGGAATACGTTTTAATACGTTACACGATAATACTCTGAGGAACTTTGATTCACGAATGAACCTTCGTTGCCTTGCGAGAGAAAATGAATCTTAATCGCGTAATCACATCAGGTAATTTCTATTTTCTTCAATAATACTAAACGTAATCGTTATTGAGTTGCGTCACTGTCGTCGCCAAGAGAAGACGCAATGAGCCCATTGTTTTCTGATTTTTCGATCTTCATGTTACTTGGAAGCTGAAAGAGATTAAAGCATAGAATTACCATCAGAGACATTAAAATGAAAATAAAGAAAATAGTAGAGTAACTTTATAGTACAATGGAACATACAAGCTTTCGCTTATATCTTATCAAAAATTATTCAAAAACACACTGTTGTTAACTCTATAAAAATACAAACTGGTTATTTTTACTGCTTTGGTAGTTCCAGCGTTGTTAGATACAAAAATATATGTAAAAGTAGATGAACACAGGCGTATGTAGTTGGATATTATTTTTTTGACCGATCGACAGATCGAACAGATTTGCTCTGAAAACTTATCATACTTTACTCCATAGTTTTCACATGGCAAACATGGTGAAAATGAAAATTACATAAGAATCTTGTAGAATAGTGTTAGTTAGATGGACAATTTGCTGCAAAGTTAGTTCATTATGAATTCCTATTCATCATGTTTTCAAGAATGTAACAACACCCAACAGATGACAGAGTTATTTGGTTCATGCTCTTGCTCTTCAAGTAAGTCAGTGTTCAAATGAGTTTTTGTAATCATGCAGAATCAAACCAGGAAAACAATCAATATATAGAAATGGAACGGAATCCGGTGTTCACCATACCCTCTGTTTATTTGAGGCCAACGGTCATTACGGCACAACCACAAGGTACATCACCTGAAATGCAAAACATGAAAAAATATGTAAAACATACTCGTACACTATTAACATAATATTTAAACTATAGTGATAAGTAAGTAACTTCGTGAACAGTAAGTAATTCATGCATTTATGGAAAATTTAAGAGATGTATAAAATGTATAGATATAGGTAAAAATATGTACTCAAAGCGTAGTGTATTCGCTATAGCTTCTAAGCCTCTGCTTATTGTTAGTTTCATCTCTATAATTGCATCCATAAAAGCATGAGTTTGCAATAAACAATTTACATCAAATTTGCAATGAACAATTTACTAAGAACAACGGATACGTATGAGATAAAATGGTTTCATTAAATTCGTACAGAAAACAGACAGAACAGAGAAAGAAGACCAATTCCTGTGAACACGATGGAGTGGGTATCAACGTCGAGCTCGCAGATGACTGCAATCTCGGGAACTCAATTCCTGAATGACGTGGAGCAATTGGAGATTCAGCAGATTATTGATCTCAATACATGTTCGTAACTGATTATACACTAAGGATATAATGTTGTTAAAGAAAATCCATTGGTATGCATCTATTCGGTTGTTGAAGTTAAAAGACTTTTTTTTTTCTATTATTAACAGTAACAAATAGTAATTTTGGTTTGAAGAAAAAATAGTAAATGCAGAAGGCATTTAATGTGTTAATAAATAGTTAAGTATACGTAGATAGATGAAGATGAAACAAATAATGACCATCATTTCATTATTTAGATTTATGCTATCTAGATTGTTCATTTTATTTCCCACAGAATCTTTCATTAATTTAAGAATTATAATCAATATTGTGTAGCTATATAACAGTATGCTATATGATTTGTTGTCATTTAATAATTAAAACTGATTTTTATGAGTCATGCCGTTTATGTTACTAACTGTTTGTTACTGTAATGTTTGTTACTATTTATTTATTGTTAATTTTCTTTTTTATTGTTTAATAATTAAATTCTTTTTACATATCTTTTTTTTTTTCTTTTTTTTTTGGAAAATAGAGTGAAAGATCCACGTCATTGGGAATTCTTTTCACAGAAAAAATTTTTTTCTTTTCTCCGACAGTGCTCGGCAGAGTAAAAAGGAGGTTCCACTACAGAGTAAAAGTACCGAGAGCCGAAACACTTTTCCTAGCCATGGACATAGGGCAAACCGAAGAGACAGGCAGCTGGAATTGCTCCAAACTGTTCCGCGAGTATTTTACATTGAACGTCTTGGATCAATCTGGCCAGAAAGCCTTTACCATGATCGTGAGATCCAGGATCGCGTACATGATCGCCAAATTGCACGTAAGTAGCGAGGGTTATGAGATCGGCCAGCTAGTTTACTGTTTAACAAAAAAAACGAACATTTCATTGCACAGAGCATAAAGGTGATGGATCCGAATTTCATTGGCATAGTGGAACAAAATTACCGTCTAGTAGGTGTCTGTTTCACGGTCTATGATGCAGAAAAAAAAGAACTCTGCCATATTGAAGGGCCGAATATTAGTACTTGTTGCACATATCCAGAGACACATTTCAAGGTACCGTCTAATTTTTGTCTGAAAAAGAAAACACTATATATACGTATATATTTTATTTAATACACATTTTTACATATATTGATACATACATATAAACGTATAGATAACGTATCTTGAATATCTATAACGTATTTTGAATATCTATATGTATCCATATGTACATGTACATGTAAATACATATATCTATTTATATATTTATACGAATTTTTGCGTGTATCTATATACATTTATTTTCTAGAACATATAACAATATATACAAATAGCAATAACATATTGACAACTAAATTAACACATTGATAAATATCTCTAATCACTTTGAATGCTATGTGTATGTCTATACATCAAAATCTATTTATGTTTAATGATTCAAAACAATTTAATATATTTAAAACCCCCCAAATTGTTAACGCTACTCCCTCCACTGTATCGATTCTTTCCACTACACTGAAATTTCCTCGCCGACCCTGCATGAGAGAGTGTGGCTCATTTCAATGTAGTGGGAAGATCGATGCAGTGGAGGGGATAACGTTAGCGATCAGGAAAGTGGGGAGGGGAAGGAGCGGCCGTGGGGCCGCCAGTTAGCCATCTTTGATTTAAAATATCGAAAGTAATGTAGACATATTCAAGCTGATTGAGTTGAACGTCATTAACACTTTACCGACCGTGTACTAGCGGTGAATAGTTAGCCGATTAATAGGCTACCGGTCGGTAAAATGTTAAAATATGTTAGTTAGTCGATTAATAGGCTGCTTGTCGGTAAAGTGTTAAAATACGCGTTAGCCGATTAATAGGCTACCGGTCGGTAAAGTGTTAAGGTACCTTGAATTTTATATATCAGGTGATGTCGCTCGACGGTAGCCATCAAATTGCGTCGCTCATGCATCTGTGGGACTCTATACTCCGCGAGTACATTCTGTTGGTTACATTCACCAAAGAGTTGGACGTGAAGCTGAAAAGTTTACTCCTCGCCGCAGCATTTCTCATGGTAAGTTTCTCATTCTTTCGCTAAGAATTAATCTACTTTGAATGAAGATCGGAGTATTTACCTTTTCGCCAACTGCTAGGAAATCTTATCTTCGTGCATCGCATTTCTTTTTTTCTCTCTCTCTCTTCTTTCTTTAGGAATACGTGTATTTCAAAGAAGAAGCCTCTTCCGAAGGTAGAGTATTATTTCCCACGATGTAATCGAGAAGATGGCCTTGCGAGATGGATCGTCCAAAAAAGAGAAAATGCGCATTTCGTGCGAACGTCGACGACGAAAGATACGTTTCGAAGATTTCGAGAATGTAGAAGTTTCAAACATCCAAGAAGAAACTGCCGCAACAACGAGCCAACTTCCGCTTTCCAGTAAAATTCAGGGCAAATCAACGCAGGCCTTCGCAATTCGAAGCGAAGATCAAGATCAAACTCGCGCTACAAACACGTGATCATCGAATATGAAACTTATACCTCTCTTTCTTTTCCAATAAATGCAATTTAAACGTCGGAGCTTTTATCGCTAAACAAAATTCAAATCCAAGTCCCGTCACTCCTCAGGATATCAAATTGATCAGCGATATTTCTCTTCGTCTTTTGTTTCTTACTTGATATTCTGTCTCCTCGTTGAATCGCTGATTTTTTTTAGGAATTTTCTCAAGACTCTTTTTCTGCGGTATGCTAAAATATATAGTAATAATTATAAAATAATTAAATAATTAAAATATAGTAATAGTAATAATTATAAAATATATATATATAAAATATATAGCAATAATTATAGTAGTAATATAATAATTAGCAGTAAAAGTTGAAGAAAGTACTACATACCATTAAACAGTTGCAAAATAAGGAAAATTCAAAATTTTGTCGGAGATGAAATTACGTTTCACTGAAAAAAATAATGCGTTAAAAAATTCTAAAAATTTGAACGAAATATACGAAAGTAAGAGGACACGGCAGTCATTTAGCCATGGTCATTTCATCTCGGGACACCAGGTATACCTCCGCGAGCAAATTTTTTCAAATTTCACGCTAAATTGCACGATAGAAGCCAATACTTGTCGACGCCGACTTTTTAAAGTATCAATTTTCAGAAGAAAAAAAAAAAAAAAAAAAAACAGCTACCTGAACTTCGACGTTTAATTTCCATTGTAAATTTTCATACTTCTTAAATAAGTAATGATAAAAATGAAATACGCGAATCAAAATTTCGCTTCGTCAAGTACATATACAGCCCTCGGAATATTACGACACAAATTGATTCAATAGTCTTTCGGATATTTCTAGTAGAGATATCAAAAATTTCATTGAAACGAGAACGTTTTTTCTAAAGTTTCAGTTATTTGTTACCATCAGATACTGACAAACACTTCGAATTAATTACTTTTTATAAATATGCAACTAGAATACTCTAGAAAAATTGCAACTAGAAAAATTGTAATTATCTATAATAGCCTGAGATCGTGTCTGTGAGCAAAACTATTATTAAGTGATAATAATAATTACTTTATATTACGTAGTTAGTATCATTATATATAGCTTTTTATTCTGCTCTGTGACGTTCATTATTACCAACTAATTATCACATCTAATCATATGATACAATAACATCTCACTCTTTCGTTCAAAATATTGCTTACAAGTCTTTGCCTAAATAAAAACGATACATAGCGATCGTACGACACACGCGTTAGAAACTGATGTTTATATATTTCAAGGATAATAATAATAATTATATACATATATGACAATATAACGTTAATTATACGTTACAATTAATAAATATAACGTATGTACGTATAAATTATTTTAGATAATCGATGTTTCAAAAATTATATGTACATTCTGTTATTGTACATATATACATATGATGCAATAACATCTCACTCTTTCGTTCAAAATATTGCTTACAAGTCTTTGCCTGAATAAAAACGATACATAGCGATCGTACGACACATGCGTTAGAAACTGATGTTTATATATTTCAAGGATCATTTATACATTTCAAGAACTGACGTTTATATATATCAATCGTAACGTGCACTTCGAAATATTTTTGACAACGCAAGATTTACAATCGTCCATATGGTAAATAGAAACAGAACGTACGATCCGTAATTTTCACTTGAAACAGTATAAGAAAAACTAGATTGTTCGGGGAAATTTGTGTAACGAAAGATAACAAATAAATGACAAATTAATAGATAAAACAATTCGAAGTGAATCAATTAATAGAAAATATCACTCTATTGTAATCCAAGATTTCGAATGTATCGACAAACTGTTGTCGTACAGTACTTCAATCATTGCTGCAATAACTATGCGCGGTAGATTATGCGTGGTGCGTCAAACTTTTCAATTTTGTATGTTGGTATGATCAGATGTGATAATTAGTTGGTAATAATGAACGTCACAGACCAGAATAAAAACTACATATAATGATACTAACTACGTAATATAAAGTAATTATGTCATAAAGTAATTATTATTATCACTTAATAATAGTTTTGTTCACAGACACGATCTCAGGCTTCATATACCTTGTCTATGATGCAATGTATATTCACATACATTTGTCGATAATTTTGCATGTTTCTTTCCCTCTTTGAATGCCATTATCATTTTGGAAGTCATAGTGTGAAACGAGGCCGTGTTAACTGAAACATCTGTCATAAAATTGTGTAAAATATCGATATCTAACTATCTGTCAGTGAAGTGCTTAAATTCTAAAAATATATTGCCAAAGTTTCTGTTTCTTTGTTTTTGACCGCATTCGTAAGTGGCGCCTTCCAAAATGGTCGATTAGATTGAAATTTCTGGGAAATAGCGAATAGGGAAGGGACAATTTTCATAAATATAATACAAACGCGAAGAAACAAATATACATATGGAATTCCGCAGAAATTGCAATTGCATTAATATGTCTATAGAGTCTGGGTTCAGAAACTTCAAAACAGTGTCACTCAGAAGTACATCTCTGATTCTCTTTTCCCTTTTTTTAACAAAATGGATCTTATAGCGATCGTTGGCTTAATAACTATAATTTACACTCTCGTTTATATGATTTGCCCCTGGTTCTTGGATTGTGATTTGAATCTTGCTTTTCACGAGAGATTTGGCAAACCTATAAGTAAGCTTCGAATAAGAATAATCTCCAAATCTTAATCTATTAAAGTAGCATTATTTTTAGATATGTTTTTGTAACATTTTGACATTTCGACCAGGTTCTTTGAAAGACAAAGTAATATGGATAATAGGAGCTTCAAGTGGAATCGGAGAACATCTTGCATATGTTTTGGCAGAGAATGGTTGCAAATTAATTTTATCAGCACGACGGGAAACAGAGTTGAAAATAGTGAAAGATAATTGTTTGCAAAGTAAACTTTTAATAAAGCCAGTCATTTTGTTCCAATATTCTTGCTTTACTTCGATACTTGTATACCAACTCGCTTGTTTTCAGGAAATCCAAATTTAAAAAGTTGCGACGTTGAAGTATTAGTATTGGACATTTGTGATTTAGATAAGCATGAACCGGCATTTAATAGCGTCATTGCTAAATTTGGCAAAGTAAATATATATTCAGTGCCTCTTCGCTGCAATGATTCATTATGACACATTTTAAATTAATTTCAGTTGGATGTACTTGTGAGTAATGCAGGACGATCTCAACGAGCGTTGTGGGAGGATATTGAGATATCTGTTGATAAAGAAATGTTCAACTTGAACGTACTCTCACCAATGTGTTTGTCTAGATTGGTAGCAAAATATTTTTGCAAGATGAATGCAGGTCATTTTGTAGTTACATCTAGTGTTGCTGGTATCACAGCTGCACCATTTTCTGCTACATATTGTGCAAATAAATTTGCACTGAATGTAATATATCAGTTGTATACATCATTATTAATTTATCTGGCTGTATATGTAAATATTGATAAATGAATATTTATTGTTTATGATAATATAGGGTTATTATAAAACATTTTGCCTAGAAAAACTGGATAAAAACATATCGGTTACAATGCTATGCCCAGGACCAGTGTATACTGATTTTTTGGCAAAAGCATTTACGAGCAGAAGTAACGAAGTAAGTATAATTGTAATTTAATATTTATTATTATTATTTATTTCTTTATAATTCTCTCTTTTTGTCTCTACAGGTATATGGAGAAGATGCAAAAAATGATACAAAAAATAAAATGAGCGCAGAACGTTGTGCAACATTAATGGGAATTGCAATAGCAAACAAACTTTTTGAAGCATGGATTTGCAAATTACTTGTACTTCAATTGATGTATCTTAACACTTATTATCCAAATGTTGGACTATGGTATGTCATCCTTTATAGAATTTTATAAAATTGTAGGCACCTTATAAAATTATTTCATATTTTAGGATAATAAAGAAAATAGGAACAAAATTTCTACAACATTTACGCGACAGTAAAGAAACGATTGAAACGAATACCAAAGAAAACCAATAAACATATATCTTTTTTTGCATTACAATTTTACATTACAAATTTTTTACATTACATTACAATATAATTATAAATATATTTATTTATAATTATAATTTTTACATATACTTTCTATATTCTTACTATAAATTAAATAATAATAATAATATATTTCATTTTCTGTAAGTATATTATCCCTGTACTTCTCTCATTGTTCCTTAACGCCTTGACGTATGAATTAAATGAAATTAATTAAATTAAATTAAATGAAGTAGGTAACTTAGAATATAGAGCATCAACATTGAAAAAAGCCATATCAAGCATGTAGAAAAATATTTTTTTACATCCTTATACGCGTATTAAATTGTGGACATCTAAAAGGCATCATTGTCGACTTTAGGTTAGAAAACGCATGACGTCTCCGGAATATTTATAAATATTCCACATTCCCGTAGTCTTACGAGCATATTCTCAACATTCTTGCGTATCAGCAAACAAACTAAAACGCTAGAATATCATGAACGTGATCATGATGTATGATGTTATCAAGACGAGCAAATAACAGTAGAACACGAAGCGCTATATAATGTTTCAAATCTATCTTGTATCTCTTCTAAGGCGTGAAATATTTTGTGAAACTGAACTACATATTGACATTGAAATTTTTGGATGCATCTTCGCTTGTGACTTTTACAGACAGAAAGACCGGTATTTTATATACTTTTAATAAAACAGTAGTTGTCTCTTGAACGAAAGGCTGTATGTAACCCTCAACAGGTGCATATTTTTACATGCATGAATTTACAATTTGTTTAATGCTGTGATGAAAATGAGCGGTGAGGACGATTGGGATGTAGAACAACACAAGACAGAACACGAATGCGACGAACATTGGGAACTTAGGCGAAAATTTCTTTTGGCGCATAAAAACAAATTTCCAGAAGACGAACTCGTTTGTTTAGCTCAAGTGTTTACAAATGTGGAACTGCTTGGATGCAGGTAATGTATATACATTTTTATTTATATTTTACAAATTGTACTATATATACACACACACACACACACACACACACATACATACTACATAGTTATTCTATATATTACATTTATATATATATATATATATTTATATATTTATATATTTATATATATATATATCAGATCTCAAGTGTGAAACTTTGCCAACAACTTTGTTTAGATCATTTTGAGCAAAAAATGTTGTATGCGTAAGTTGATATGTCTTAGTTTTCCAGATATGAAAGAAAGTTTAAGTATAAGTTATAAGCAATCAAATATATTGAAGTTAATTAATTTTTAATGATTATCAAGGGTGTAAACTTCCAGTGAAAAACTTCAGTGATATTCCTAATAAGTTGATAGAAGTAATCAAAGATATGCTGTTATCATTAATAACGATCTTGATAATGTACAATGAAACAATTCATATAAACCAATCTGAATCAGTTAATAAAGAATAATTTGAAGTAAATGATAATCATTAAATTTTTTCTTTCATATATCCAAAACAACATAGATAGTGTGTGTAACATTTTTTGGTCAAAATGACCTCCCAAATATGTTGGTAAAGTTTGACAGTTAAGACTTGGAACATTTTGTATATTTCATTAGTTTGCTTTTTATTATATATTTATACGCATAGCTCGTGAAAATATTAAAATATTTTAAATAACCTTTTATAATTGTATTATTTATATTATTTATATTATGAAACATTTTGAAACTGTAATGAAATTGGCGTATCGTGATTATATTAAGACCATATATAATCATGACTATAAGAATCTAACCTGAAAATATATACAAAAATTATGATATTTATAGTAAACGTATATCTAGTAAAAAAAATTACAAGTAGCGCAAATAATTATCTCAGAAATATAAGAAGTATTAAAAAATGGTACACAATTAAAAGTTTTCTATGGTAAATGTTTAAATACCTTTTTGAAACGATATACATGTATTTTGATATTTACTTTTAGGTATCCTAAAGAGACAATGCAACTAATTGCAGAATTAGCTGAAGATATTGTCGGCGAATACAGAGAGAAACAAAAGTCTAAGTTGAAAAGAACATTTGTTAAAGCATCAGATGCTGCTAGTTCAAAGGTTAAAGGTATATGTAAGAACTGTGAGTTACACGTTGAGTATAAAACAAGATCTTTTTCTTTAAGTTCGTTCGTTAAAAAACTGATATTTTAGGAGGTACTGTCCCAACATCCATCGATACAGTTGAGACGCCAACACAGTCGTTAAGTAAAAGATCAACTCATAAGTCAGAATTTAACAGGATACCTTTTAAACAAAAAAAATTTAACAAACATCCATTTCGTGATATTGTTATAATTGAAAGACCCAGAGATATACCGCAAAGTACACTTTCTAATGCGGTTAATATGTCAGGTGGAAATTTGGAATGGAAATTTGATAAAATCAAGGACTCTTAGTATGGACATTTTTCTATCCTTTCCTCGTTCTCTGTCGTCAAAATTGTTTTATCGTTCTTTTTTTCTTCCTCTTTTGCAGCAAATGCAGTATTTTTATCAATTCAAAACTGATAGCAACAGCTTGTAACGTCGATCAAAAATCAGCGAAGAGAGATGCATCCATCGTTGGATTGCAAGAATTAAAGAAGTATTATTATACAATTAAGGTAAAAAAACAAAAAAAGAATTTCCTATTTTCATCTACGTGAAACTGTTGCTAAAGCTTTGCTTTAACATCTAGATTAAGAGTAACGTAAGACATGCTAATGTAACTACAGCAACAATAAATAAAAGAACATGGAAAGAAGATTCTATTTCTGACGACAATATTGGAAAGAAGATAATGAAATTAATGGGTTGGACCGGTGGTGGTCTTGGTAGATCACAACAGGGAATAGTAGAACCCATCGTGTAAGTAAAACCTTTATTTCATTCTCTGAAGCATTTTATAAATATCAATTTCACATTCGCAGGGTTGACCAGCAAATTAGCAGGGAAGGTTTAGGATTAAAACGAAATTTTTCTTCCACAGACGATTTAAAATATAAATGTAAAGACATCATGGGAAAATTTCTCTCAGGTGACATGAAAAATGATTTGATATTTTCTGCTGACTTTACAAATGACGAAAGAGCAGTAATCCACCAGTGAGTGTACAGTTGTTCAAAGTGATCATTGAAATTCAAAATGTTAAACGTATGTTTCCATTTGTTTGCAGGGTTGCGAGACAATTAGGTTTGAAATCGCACAGTTACGGTCCCAAAAGTCAACGAACGTTAGTAGTTTCGCGAAAGATAGACCCGCTGGATTTAATTGAAGAACTGAAAAGTCTGGGCGGTGACACTAACAAATATCAGTTACTCGAACCACTGAACTGTAAATAAAGAAACTACGTGTATCTTTCCACGAACCTTGTAAATTTTACGCCTAAGTACAAATACCAGTTGCAAATCATTGACTTCAGGCTATCGTAAAAGTCAGATTGAAATATAGCAAACATCGTTAATATTATATCACCATTCGATTCTTAGCGTACAAGTTGAAAATATTCAAATAAAATATTTCATCGAAGGAATTGAACCTTGTGCCGTTTTTTGCTTTATTTATTGCATAGTGGACAATTTTCAAAGAATCTCTTAACAGTTTGAAGAAGAACATTACTCGCTATTGCGCAATTCCATGAAATCCCGATTCTTCGAATGTGTCTTTCGTACATCCTCATTCACGGACGAAGCTGCTTGGGCTGATCTTTTGTGATTTCGATGATCATTCAGTAGGAAGGAGAAAAAATTTTTATGAAAGCAGAAATAGAATATTTAATGGTTACAATAATCACGAACGATATATATATATATATACATATATATATATATATAAATATATATATATATATATATATGTGGTCAGGTACAATTTTAATTTCGTTAAATAAAACTGAAAGAAACATTCACTTTATTTAATGATGTTCGCGCGCTGAACTTATCTCCAAAAAACATTGTATTTTGTTTTAATTAATAGAAGTACAAAATTTTAAGAAGCAAGATCGCTTACAAGTGTACGGTACGTCGCAGTTGCCGTATAAGAATTGCTTTGGCAGTAGAACAATCAGAAGTCGAAAGTAACATAGATACGATGGTGTGTGTGTGTGATCTTTTTTTTTTTTTTTTTAATTACGTTATCACATTCTTTAATTTCTCGATAACCAAGATGGTCGGGAAATGCTCTCTATACATATACGTGACGCGCTGTGCATCTCGTCGACTGGCAGAAACGTCCGACAATGCTTGTTCACGCTACATCACGCGTTTAACGAAAGTACTCGCTTGAAAAAATATCATTTTTTTCTTTTCAAAATATCCTCTGCTATAAATTGAAAATTTAACTCGCTCTTTTTTTTTTTCTTCTTTTTTCGTTTTACGCGGTAACTGGTTTTATCCTTTCAGCTGAATATATCATGGACGGATTGTATAGATATGTTCTGTTACTATGGTATCTCAATTTATCCAGTCTGCTTCGTTAAAAAGTAAAATCCTGAAATTATTAACCTTGAACGCTACCTTTTGTTCCAGTCTCGGTCACTGTCCACTGTACTAATCGAATAATGCAAATAAATAACAGCGTGCGCACACCTGCTACTAAAATTATTACATTATCTAGTAGTGAAACTACTAGACACGTTATTGGATGGAACTTGACTTCCCTTTGCCTTTGGTTCAAATCATACGAAAGAAGAGCAGACGGATGATCACTCGCTGTGAAGAACAGAGAAACGACGATGTAGCATGCACAAGCATCTTAATGCCCGTCGCTCGAGAGCGATAGATACATATCGCGTCGCACATCGTACGCGTTTGGATTCGTCAATTTATCCACCAATTACCACCAGAGATGAACGGCCTTATATCTTAAATATAACACGTCAAAATTGAGGGCAAAAGTGGGAGGGGGAGTGGAGAGGGTTCATAGATCAGGATCAAAGCGTTCGCGACGCGGAGATTCGGAACGACTCGATCCTTTGAAAAAAGTTTCGAACTCTAAAGCTTACGCAAACTTCCCTCGGGATTCTGTCCTCGGTCCAGGCCCTACTTTGAACCGTAATTGACACCTAGAGGGAACGTTACATACACATACCTCTCTCCGTCATTTTTTCTTCGTTTTCTTTTATATATCAAAATAATATATATATATATCTACTATCTGATAAAAGTGACTTCTTTGTGGATATGTAATTTATATATATATATATATATATATATATATATATAGACTTATTTATCATTAATTAGAAGATACGTCAGTGGTTGACTAGAAGATATTACGCTTGATGTGTCTTCACCTATACTGAAGTCTCTCTACAATGGAGCCAAGCTTGATTGTTCTCCATTTTGTATACGATGTATAATATTTATAGAGTCGATATTTCATTTCAAAAGAGATTTTCACTCGCAGCGACATCTGATATTTTTCCAGACCATAGAAAAGAAACTAAATCTGGAGAATTGGCTCCCAGAGAGAATTCGGCACACATCTCTCTAAATTAGATTACTGATATGTATCTATATTGATATGTTGTGTTGCGTTACCGTAATGAAAATATTAATACATCATAGCATTGTATACTTGCTTCTTCATCGTCATCGTCATCGTCATCATCATCATCATCATCATCACCATCATCATCATTGTCGCCTTCGTTTTCTTAAGTAAAGAACGCGTTCTACCTTGAAGGAACGCGATACGATGCTCAATTTGTACCTGCTTCACTTTTCTTGCTTAAAATAGAGATATATATATATATATGTATATGTATGTGTGTACATAGATTTTTATATACATATGCCTGTGTACGTGTACATACGCGTATGCGTATGCGTACGTGTGTAACTGTATGCATCCTCTCATATAAATGATTGTACGTGTATTTTGTATTTGAGCTAAAGATCAATCGTTACTCGTTACAGCAAACAAATTTACACTGCGACTTGCAGGTTGAATTAACCGGAATCTGAAGCAAGGAGATATATAATAAACGAAATCGGGACAATTGTCTTAACCTCTTGCGTCGATTGTTCTTCCAGTCGTGTCAAGATCTGTACGTTGTGTCGTAGCAGCGTTTCAACGGATCGATACGAAATTCTTCCGACTGTCGAAGATTTTCGCATCGATCTCTTGCCACGTGTCACTTCGCAACATTCTCAAGATACAGATCAAATCGCGTACACTGAGAGTTTAACAGAACATCGTCGAGGTAAAGAGTCAGGCTTGTCTACGTATTTCGTGCGTTTGGTGCGTATCGACGAACATCGATTGTACACAATTTTCACTCGAGTAAAACAGCAACGACTACGTTCTACACAGACAATTATTAAATTCACAAAGGACAAGTGTTCTAATCCAATTTCCTTGGAATATCAAAGCAACTTCTCTCGAGTATGCAATGGAAGAGGTATCGTTTAAGGTTTTTCTCTGATTGTCCCTCACTTACTTATCTGTGAATAATTATATGTGTATATATATATATATATATATATATCTTGTAATACCTCGCGAGATATTGATTTAATCTAAACGTTTAGCAAGATCTGGAGACAAATCTCAATCTCGATACGACCAGAAACCGAAATCCGTAGAAGAACCTTTGGTACTGTACCAGCAGTAATTATCCGAGTTCGCAATTTACAAGCATGTAAATGTGCAGTAGATGACATATATATATATATATATATGTATGTATATATAATATATAATGTATGTATATATTGTACAGAAAAATATTGTAACGAAAAACACGTGCAGTGTTGGAGTCGCAAGGCAGACTTTGCGCATGCATGAGTTTTATGTACGTGTCGCGTCACGTCAAATATCACGAACATTAGCCACCGAAGCACAGCTTCGGCACGATATATAGTAAAATACAGAGTGCAACGGGAGTCTGACGATACGGTGAAATCGAGAGAGGTCGATCTTTGTCCACGTTTCAGCGCCAGGCCTGTGTCGCCGAAAACAACCGAAAGCATCCAAATTTTCGAAGAAAATTGACCCAAACTTGGACTCCTCTGAAACTCGTCGATCATCGATTAAAATCACGTGTGTATTTTTTTTCTCTTTTTCTTTTAAGCGAAAGGAACCGATTAATAATAAAAATATTCCGTGGATGTTCGTTTTCGCCGAGTATTTCAAAATGTTTTATGTCTCGGACGACGATCGCGTGTCAACGACGCCGGCCTAGTCACGAAAACAGACTGGCGATTATTGATTAGTATCGATCGTGCGCTACACAACGGAGCGTTCCGTAAAATATAATTAATGTACCCGACAGTTACGAAGGTTGTGTCGTCTCCGTTGCGCGTTCGCCCACGCACGTTCATCCCCACCCCGTCGAATTATTATCCTCGTCGCGTTTTTCTCTTCTTTTTTCTTCTTCTTCTTTCTTTAACTCTGTATATTTCTCGTTTTTATATCTCGCAAAGATAGAACGACACGCTCGTCGAGGTAAAACGCGTGTCCATCGCAGCGCGAAAATGAATGACGCCGCGTCGATAAAGGTGCATGGATATAGGTGCAAGCATCGACCCTTGACATTTGGGAAAGTTTAAACACACATTCAGCACTCCCGTACCTCTCGATAATGATAGATATCTTAACTTATCTCGGTGCTCGCTCGATGTGTTCTTTGAAAAGCGGGGAAAGCAATGGGATGACATCGAAAGCTTGAAACAGAGAGAGAGAGAGAGAGAGAGAGAGAGAAAGAGGAAAAGAAAACGGATGGAAGAAGGAAAGAAAGAGGACGTAGGCAGGGGACGATCATTTCGCGAAAGGAGACTTGCCAAAGAACTTCTCAAAGCGACAAGATAGTTCGATTGTTATACGATACAGCCAATGTTATGCCAATTCAGTCGAGAAAGCCGGTTTTCACGAGTTTCTCCAGGAAAAATTTCACGTCCCCTAGCTCCGAGTCCTTGATGCCGATTGATTTCAGCATGCCTAAGTCGCCGTTCTCTACCGCCATAAACACGGAGCGCAGGTGTTCCAAATCAGAGCGCATGAGATGCAAGGCCGCGCCAAAATCCTCGATTGTCTGAGATTCTATAAATGAAAATTTATTTTATTTTATTTTTTCTTTCTTTCTTTCTTTTTTAGACTTAATTTAAAATGAAATTTACTCGTTTACAAATTTCGAAATTTATTTCTTGTATTAGAATCGTGATAATTACCAGAAAGCGCTATAGCAACCGTGTTCACGCCACCAAGAGGTTTCAGTGTATCCCGCGCTTTGGTCCCGAATAATTTCTCAAGATAATTTGGGCCGTGACTTGCCAGCAACGATTGCAGAAAACTAGCAGTTTCCTCTACTGGTGGTCTCTTCGCTGGAACAGGCAATAAAATGTATTGACCAAAAATTACATCGTTATATATTATATTAATTACGACTTACAATATTATATTAATTACAATAATGTTAATGTTATATCATGTATGTTCATATACGTTAATATTTTAATAATAATAATAATAATAATAATAATAATAATAATAATAATAATAATAATAATAATAATAATAATAATATCTTTTTTCGATCAAAGTTTTCTACAAATTATAGCTACTAGTTACTGTAGTTACTTAAAGTTTTCTAGAAATTATAGTTACTAGTTACTTCTGCAGATATAACTAGTTACTTATACCCGTATTATATCTGTATCTACACACGCATAACACAATGATCGTTTTTTTTTTTCTTTTATTTGCACACTTTACTGCTAGAGGACGGTGAGGGGGGGGAGGAGGGGGCTAATCAATGGAGAAAATAAGTTCGCCCTAGTGATCGTACAGTCTCGTAATAGACAGGTAGTCTGGGTAGTAGTTGAGAACGAGAATAAATCAGACGTCCTATACGACTCGAAACTCGATACGCCATATGGAAACTTCCTCGTAATCTTGTTCTTATTTTCAATGCCGCGTTATACAAGCTCCCTGAATTGCTCTTGACGGTCATGGTAATTTTTCTTTTTAACAAGAAACTGACACCTACGTGCTACATTATTTTTACTGTAAAAAAAAAAAAAAAAAAAAAAAAAAAAAGAAAAGAGAAAAAAATGGACAGAGGAAAATACTGTTACGCGTATCTACTAGTGGTAGAATCGATCAAAGGGACGAAAGATTTTACCAGCTGTGCATAATCGCGAATCTTCGTCGTATCCATCTTGACAATCGGGAGCTCCGTCGCAGAGATATTGAATCGAGATGCAGATTCCGTCTCCTGGACACTTGAACGGCTCGTACGGGCGGCATGCATCTCCTGCAACATTGAATGTTAATAATAATGATAATAATAATATTTATAATAACAATAATAATGATTAATATTAATAGCAGTAATAATAATAATGATAATAATAATATTTATAATAACAATAATAATTTAGTAATATTAATAATTAATAATAATAATAATAATAATAATAATAATTTAGTAATATTAATAATAATATTGACAATATTACCAATAGCAATGATTAATATTAATGATAATAATAATGTTAATAACTTTTATAAGATATCGAGTGATGCACGTGAATTTGTTTATTTCGAAAGTGGCTAGTAACACTAGAACCACCAAAGTGGTCAAAATGACTAATTTATTTGTTAGGCATGAATTTTACAGATGTAAAATAATGTATTTTCAAAAATTTTCAAAAATAAAATTCAAGTTCGAAAAATAAATAAAAGCTTGTTAGGGGAATTTATTGTATCGCGAAGCCTTTTCCATTTTTTCTGTCTCGATGCTTCCGATGGAAATTTCATGCTTTAGTCGTCGATAATTTGTAGTGTTAAATCGAGATATTTGAGGCTCTGTCACCCTGAACCAACCTCTATCGACAGAATCTCGGTATTCGAACACACACACTGGCCGCAAATTCTATTAAAATGAAAAGAATCGCAATTAATTTAATCGCTAATTTGATTCTGATTGTGACTGGCGCCATTTTCAAAACGAATGGCTCGCGTGACGTACGCAAAATGCGTAGGACATGCGACAATGATACACGCAACAGTGTCCGAAAGTTTTTAATAAATGTCCGAATGTATAACAATCTCGTGACTATGCACGGTTGTTTCACGTTGCGTGCGTACGTCGAATATTACACACGCACGCACACAGAGCAACGTAGAGCGTGCGCATGTGTGCATTAACTTTGTAACTGGCAATGCTCGGATTAGCGTAACACAGTCACCAATTATTGGTGGTTGCCAGCATGGCTGATATTGACCGGTTTAACTCTGCCTGCGATTTTCAAATCCTTCACACACAAGGGAAAGCTTTTCGCTCCGAAATGAAATTAAAACGATTGATCAATAACGTTAAAGAAAAAAAAAAAAGAAATACGGTATTCACAGTTTCTCACTTTGCAACACGAAAAGCAATATATAAAAAAAGACATACGTAAAAAACGTAAAAATATTCGAAGATCGCAATAAGATCAACGAAGGATAGTACTTACGCCGTTAAATGCGATTTTTTTCGTCTTCAAGTCTATCGTTTTCTTCGACAAGCGAACGGGGGTGATTTTACGTGTAAAAATGTATCGAAAAGAAAGAATACAATTGTTTCGTTGAAGCCTTAGTTTTCGAGAAAATCGAGTTACTTTTTTTTAATCGGACCATATTTTTCTCACTATAAATCGGAGGAATATTAAATTCCAAGTAGAAAAGTATCGAGCCACGTTTGTCCTAAACATAATGGTCAATGAGATATTTTACGATTTATAAAAAAATATAAAGATGACCTTGGAAATTTCGAAACCCACAAAAAAAATTGATACGTCATATTTTGCCTCCCTTGAAACCAAACAACTTTCGTGTCGAACAATTTTTCATTAGATAATAATTTAAAAGTTATTTCAAGAGTGCTTATTACGTGAATCACCTTGTACATTGAAATTACATACATTCAATTGTACACCGGTGCAAATATCATTTACTAGGTGTTTTCATACTATCGTGAAAATTGCTACACGCTGCGAAAGTGAAATAATCGTAAATTGGCGAAACTCGAGCGAACATTGGCGTAATTCAAGTTCGCAGCAAGTCGTTAACCAACCGCAGGGAACTTCACACGGTTTATCGCTCAAAGGAATTTACCACTAATGAAACAACAGTTATATTGCTGGCGTCGATTGCTACGTTGTTGCGTTGAATAAACCACGGACAGAGGCCGTGTCACGAAGATGAATCGTGATACGTTTAATGCACCACGTGGACTCAAATTGCCACTTCAATGATGCTGTCCATCAACACGATGAACCATCGTGTAAAGATTAAAATACAGGGTGAATAGAAAAGAGGATTCGTAACTTCTAGGTTAGACAGTACTCGCCGAAACGTGAAAAAAAGTTCTAGCGAATAGAAGAGTACAAGAATCAATAAAAGTTTCAAAGCGTTACGAGCGATTTTTTTTATCGATGGAAGAAACGAATTTCTTCGCTTCGAAGAGCGATCATACTGTACGTAAGTAGTGGTTTACTTTATAATTCCTTCTTTTTTCTAATTACAGGAAATTTCCATTTCTATGCATGCTTGACACCTTCGTATTAAAGAATCACATATTCTCTCAAAGATCGTGTGGATGTGTACTAACGTTTTCACAAGCATTTCAATCGAGACAAAAGATCGTTTGAAACGATTAATTTCTCGACCCATGTTTATTTTTTTCCATATTTCGGCGAATACTACCTATTTAACCTAAAAGTTACGAACCCTTTTCTCTATACACCTTCAAACGACTGAGCTTGATATAAAATGACGTTGGGATAAAACATAGTTTGAATTCTTCAATCCTTTTGATATTAACGTGGTAGGGTAGAAGAATAAACTACGTTGTTACGATATTACATTTTACTAATATTCTGATATTTATGGTATCGTTTGTCACATCTCGGTTTCCTTTCTCGTCACGCAATGGTGCATGATCCGATTTAAGATATCTACGTTTCCAGTTAGTAAACAAAAATTCTTTACGTTTGAAAACGTAGGCTTGTTTCATTAATTCTTCCATGTGTATATATATATATATATATATATATAAACAAACGTGTATAAACGTTATGTAAAATAATTAGAATTATTATATAAAATAAATAATTATATTAAATTATAATATAAAATAAAAATTATCAGTATATAAAATACACTAAATGTATAAGTTAATAAATTATGTAAAATCTATAAATTACTACAAAATGTAAATTACTATATGAAACATAAATAATTACTACTACACAGAATAAACAGTATGCACATACAAAGTATAAATTATCGTTGTACAAAGTAAACAGTATATAAGGTGAATCGCACGATTATTTATTGACCACTGTGAGATCTATATAGAGCGAAGGGTGTATGTAATTCCGAGAAATGTGCCGACCAGGTTGTTAATCAAGGTTGCGTACATTCTCTAGTGCCGGACACAACTCGGCAGCCGGGGGAAACGGTCACGGTTATTTACTCACCCGTACGTTTGGTGTTGAAGTGACCGTAGAATCGACTCAGGTCGATCGCCATGACGGCACGGGGGAGAATAAGGCAGGCACTCAGGGCGAGGCTGAGCGCAGCCACGCTAGTGCAGAACCTCTGAACCATTCTCAGCCGGCGACGAGTTGGACTGTTCCCTCGAGAGAGAAGACTTTTTAGCAGAAAGTACTTTTTTTTCGTGCGGTAGTTCACGATACTACGCGGTCACGGGGACACGGGGACGAGCTACTACCCCCCCGTCGTCGTTTGCGAACGAGCAAACTTTGGGAACAAGTCGTGAACTTCCCTCTTCTCTCTCCTCTCTCTCTCTCTCTCTCTCTCTCTCTCTCCAGCTGTGAGGCTACCGTGAGACGCGCGGTCAAAGTGACAAATCGTTGATGGTACACTATGTCTATGATCACGTCCCTTTGAAAACGGGTGTGTACAATATACGGCAGACGTACAATACGCGAACAAGTATTCGGTATTTTATTCGGTTCCACGCTCTTTCCTTCGCTTTCGCTCGTTTTCACAGCCACCCACCGTTTGCTCTTCGACACCGAGTGGCTGGCGCGTAACGCGGGGTGCACGAGCACTGTGAAACACACCTGCGTACGTACCGTTTATCGTACGTCCCATGCCAACTACATATTATCCCCTCCCGACGCCCCACTCACCCTTATCAGCCACGAGCCTGGCAGCGCGGAGGGGTGGGGGTTACGCAGAAACGCGCTTGGCCAATCAGACAACGGGTCTCGTCGGCCGCGGCCAATCGGGATCGCTGAGATCGAACGTTCTACCCTGGAACACCTACGCGACCCTTTTCTACCACGTCGCATCGATTTCAACTCCCCCCCTTCTACCCCGTGCGTAACGTTTGTTTATCGTTGTTAGAGAATACCACGTTCACGCGCAGCGGAATGGCGTGGTCACCACCACCTCGACGGGATTCATGGAATGTAATATCGCTTCGCGGAGTTGACACGCACCCCCCATCCTTACTCGTCCGACCTCTTCGAAGAATTTTTGTTTGCACGCGTGACACTCCGCGTAGCTTCGAAATTTTTAAAAATTTTCTGAAATTGAAATTTCGTAGAAATTGAGGAATTTAAAATTTTGCGATATTTCGTACGTGCTCTGAATTGAAAATTTCTCGAAATTTTCTATTCAGAGAGTGAGAGTGTTGTTATGTTTTTGTTACACTCTATGAATAATGTACGTAATAATTAGCAAAGTATCAAAAGGCGATGTAAGGCTCGAGAGGGAATTTCGAAGATGCAAAACGAAACACGGAGCATAATTTGAGAGTAGTAGTTCCTACATAGTTTGCTCAACATGACATAGCCTTGAATATTAAATCTCGATGGGATTAAAAGTATTTGTTCATTTCGAGATTGTGTCTTCATTTTTTCGTAGACTTTTTTATCGAGGTACTTTGACAAATTTTTCAATACAATTTTCGTTCAATGCAATTACAACAAAAAACGACGAGTACGATGAATCATTTTTAAACATGGATAATAATTAGAATCTCTTCAGTCGTGTGAGTTTCTCATTCTTTGTTATTTCGTACTCTCTTATTATTCGTGCATTTTTTTTTTTTTTTTTTTTTAATAGAACAATAATATTAGTCGTCACATCAGCTGTCGCAACAATAACAGAATTGGGGGAGAAACGGAAGTAATAGACGACAAATTGTGAGAAGATATCGGCGCTGTTTGCGAAGATAGCAACATTTGAAAGTCTACGACTGATACAAACCTGCAATTCCCGCGGAAAAACTTCGTACTCTATATAACCTGAAAAGAGTTATTGATACACGCGCGTACGCGATCAAGGCGTACGCAATGTGCGAGCAATAGATCTGACGTGCTTGTTTCTAAGATGGGGTTAGCTGAATAATTATCGAGAAATGCGAATGCCAATTGCTTCATCGGTCGGACGAACGGAAACAGCGAGATACCGAGTAAACAGATGAAAATGTACCTGACGGAGTTTTGAAGGGATTTTCGACGACAGTATGGAGGATTTAAAATACAAATTTTTTGGCTTGATCAATAAGCAGGTAAACGAATTTATATTAAAATTTTTTTGCGCTTAAGTATCACACGTTGCAACGCGACAGTGCGAGGTGCAACTTGACCTCTGGCTTTTCCTCTTGTGATTTAGGTTATGTTGTACTTTCGAATTTGAATTTGAATTTGATTTCTCTCTGTTGCACGAACCACTTGCGTTTAAGATCATTGAAAAATTGTACAGACGATGTAGTATTTTCATCGTTATTGCAGAACGCAACGAAAATCCCATTGATGGGTTTGCATCCGGATTTACTTAATCCGTTAGAATCTCAGAAATCAGATGACGTACAATCGGAGGCTGATCAATCAACAGAAAGCGAACCTATCCCCGATCAAGATATATTGGAATCTATAGAAGGGATTTATTTCAAGACAGACCATAGTTTCGATGCTGGTAGACACGAGTTGGAGAAACTGCCGAAGATACTGCAATCTAAAGAGATTGAGAAATGCTACAAGAAACTAAAGCAGCAGCATCAGGTCGTTTCGAAGAAAGTGCTGCAACTTATCTTGCAAAAGCAGAATGCTTGCAACGTAGAGTTCGACAAGATCTTATTGATACAAGAAGAGTTGCAAGACATGTTGGAGATATGCAGAATGGGGAGAGCAGATTTGAAACTGGCTGAAAGGCAATTTACCACGGCTAGTTTGGGAATATTGGCGAATTATAAGAAAAGACAGATCACGGAAGAATTATTGAATAACTTGAATACTATAAAAACATTGGTAAGCTTCTTTCTTTTGACTTGAAGTTTATTTGTTACGACGGAACAGTTGTAAATTAATCGTTATGATGCTTTGTAGCAACGTACGGGAGACAGGTTACAAGAGCTGTTGAACGAAAAGAATTATCCCAGAGCAATTTCGTTACTCTTAGAATGTCAGAGTGCTGCGCAAACGTATAAACACTTTCATTGTATCACGGCTTTAAATGGAAAATTGCAAGATATTTTGGAACAAGCGGAGGAAGCCCTGGACGTTACATTGTCAAAGATGTGCACGCAGTTTGACGTAACAACGTACACATCCATTCAAGAAGCTTACACTCTACTAGGAAAAACTCAGTCCGCGATGGATCAATTACATATGCATTTTACTGCTGCGATTCACAACACTGCTTTTGCAGCCGTTCATTCGTACGCCGGTGGAGATACGAAAAGACAGTATAAACAACTTTGTCAGTCAGTGCCCCGTGAAAATTGCGTTACTTGTCTAACAGAATTGTGTAAATCGTTGTGGACAATATTAAGCTCTTATTATTTGGTAGTAAACTGGCACAACACGCAAAAAAGCAAAGCTAAGTTCAAAGCCGATATGAAAGATCTAGAGGAAACTTTTAGCAAGCAATACGTAAAGCATAAATTAGAGAATAGTATGATACGTGTATGGCACGATGTTGAAATGAAGATATCCATATTTTTAATGAATGCTGATCTAACTTATATTAAATTCGAACAGTTCGTTCAAGTTTTAGGTACAGTTAACAGGTAAATGACAAAAGATCGATGAATTTAAATTAATTTACGCACAATATGTATACGTAACAAAGAGTAATTACAGATTAATGGAAATTGGAGAAGAGTTGTGCGGCTTTAAGTCGGAGAATCTACAAGAATCTATAAGGAAACAATCGTTGTCCTATTTCTCTCATTATCACGTGTCAAGGTTAGACGAACTTAGAATATTTTTGGAGAACGATGGGTGGGAATTGTGTCCCGTTAAATCTAACTTCGTGGCAACTCAATTGCAAGAATTCAAGAGTTTAAAGCCATCGCTGAACAATTGCAAAGTGTGGAACAATTTTGATAACTCTAACGCCGGTGAAAACGACAGCCCCATAAGTATAGAATGGATTCAAAAGTATTTAGAGGGGAGTGCATCTCCATTCTCTATAGGTTTAGACGACACCATGGACGAAGATATTTTGATAAGTAACGAAGTACGATCGTTTGATTTAGAAATAACTCGTCGTGCTTGCACTAGCTGACGATACGATATAAAAGATAATCTATATTACGTTATACAGGATAATCCTCCGGCTTATTTTTCTGATGAATCGGACGACGACATCCCTGATGAATTGAAACACGAGTACGTCGAGGATTCGGATCATATCAAGACAAATAAAAAGAAATGTAAATTAAAGCAATCAGGGCCTATGGTTACAAACACAACGCTAAGTATATTGCGTGTTTGTGGAAAGTATCTGCAGATGTCTAGATTATTACGATCAATCGCCGTTACGGTTATACAAAGTATGATACAGTTTTACGAATTATGCTTTTATACTGTACATTTGTTCTTCACGTCAGATTTGGTGAGTTTCGTTTACCTCAGAGTCGATAAGTCAGTTTAACAGATAATAATAATATTTACTTTTTCACAGCAAATAAACAGCGATTCCTTGTACAGTCCAAAACTGAAACTATCTCTGGCAAGAATCAAGGAGAACTTGATCATGTGTGAGAACGACACAGAAGATAATATTAAGCTAAATTCGGATAAAGTGCGACAGCCACAGCTCTCTTCCATAGTAAATTTATCGCAGCCGGAAAAGCTTTACGGTTTAACCGAACGTATCGTAGGAGTGGAATCTTTGATATTTCTAGGTCGGCAATATGAAAATTTAAAGCCGTACTTGGAACATCTCATCGGCGCCAGCCCACAACGCGGTTTTCTTCATCAATTTTATATGCAAACGATAGCATCGACCATAGACTTGAGGAAACCGGTATACATGGCGGTTGCGTCGCAAGCGTTCGACGTTGCAAATATATTGAATTTAATGAACAAAGTTAATTGGGAAGTGACCGATGTCATGTCTCAACATAGTGGATATATCGATGCATTGCTTCAAGTACGTATCTTAGAAGTAGGAAACAAAAATTTTCACCTTACTCGTGTACACTGAAGAAAATGTTTTTCTCTTATATGGTATATACAGGAAATATACGTCTTAAACGAAAGATTGAAGAACATTGGAAGTTGTCTCTCTTTAGCAGATGATGTATATAACGCTGTTTGGGAGAATGTGGCACATCTCATAACTCATACATTGGTAGAGGGGTATGTCTTTTTTTTTTTACTTATAATCGTTTCATCGTTTATTTGCTTACATCTATACTTTCTTTATCGCAGATTTTCTAATACGAAAAAGTGTTCAAACGGAGGCAGAGCGCTGATGCAACTCGACTTTACACAATTAAAGTCGAAGTTCGAAGCATTAACTTCTTTGAGGCCAATGCCTCACAGAGAATACGTCGAGTTATATATTAAAGCTTACTATCTTCCAGAAAACAGTTTGGAAGAGTGGATAAGGGAGCACAAGGTATTTAAATATACTTGAATATATTTACTTTTCTCGTACACATCTACTGATGTATTTTTCCTATTCTACAGGAATATTCCGTAAAACATTTAATTGGTTTAGTTTCTTCGGCTTGTCAAAATAATAAGAAAACTCGGCAGCGTTTAATTGCATTCGTAGAAGAACAACGACCTGGCAGATAGCATAGGGCCATACACTATAATACATCTCAAGATTATATCGAAATAGGAATTGCATAAAAGAAGAAAAAAAGAAAAAAAGAAAAAAAAACGGATAGAGATGTTCAGAGATAATTTGGAAAAAGATGTATTTTCTTCGTGTACATACTCGGGGACTTTTACTATATCACTAAAGTAAGCAAGCCCACATTTTTTCATGACATTTTCATTTATTCAGTGCACGTATTAAATCCATTGATATGAACTTTTTAAAAACACATGTTCGCAAACATGTTTGTAAAATCGAAGCAGTATGTGATAAAGTACGAAATATTTTACTTACTTTTATTGACAGTGATGTACTACGTCAATAAAGTATAATATCGGTTCAAAGGAATCTCATATCGAAATTTATAATTTTAATTCGTAGAGTATTATTATTACAATTGATAATTACAAATTTTTCACATTGTATCAATTATATATATAAAGTTCAAATCTATTACAGCATTAGCAAGGGTTTTGAATAAAAAATATCTACATTTTGAATCTCGAAGAAAGAATCTAACGTTACTGAATCTGTTAATAAAAGAAATTTCTGCTCGATACGAGCTTTATCTCATTCAGTCACTATAAAATAAATAAGATGTAAATAATTTTATTTCATGTTCGTTTTATTTTCATAGCTTTTTTATGATAAATAAATAAATAAATAAATATATATATATATATATATATATAAAATGAAACATTTTTAAAACACATATATTATTCCGCATAAAAATTGTAATCTTCATTTCAAAATTATGTTTTAATATTTTGCACACAATATTATGGACGCAGTCCATTGTCAAAATATTAATTAATTTGTCATAATAATTTATAAGTTGAATGATTATCTTTGTTCTCGAAACTAAGTGCAGTTTTAACTATACTATTCAAAAACATATTTTACATTTTGAAAAAATGCTCTTGTCATTTCAAGGTGTCTTTATTACACAAATAATAATAATAATAATAATAATGATAATGATAATGATAATAATAATAATAATATACAATTACATTTTTTTTCTGGATTCATCGGTTTCCAATTTTGTAAAAATTATTGTTATTTATCTATATAGTATTATTCATTGTAGGATTACGTTTATCATATATTTATATCTTTCGCTTGTACTAAAAACCAAGAAATTCTATTGCACCTCTGATTTTTTATTTATTTGTATTTTAACGTTCAGCTTCATTTCAAGGGAATGTATTACCTCTTTTCGTTCTCGCGATAAATAATTTAAAAAAAAAATCACGTAAAATTGTCAATTACACAACGTAATTCCATTTCACGTGACCATTTCAAAAAATAAAAAAATAACTAGTATATTTTTTTACCAAATGATACGACAATATGATTAAAAAAAGAAGAAGAGAGAACGATCTGTTTCTTTTATCTAACAACTTTGTAATTATGAGATTGATCAAAATGTTGGTGCACTGAGAATTCTCTGGCTAATAGTATAATGGTTCAGCGTTTCCTAATTTTTCTTTCTTTTCACTTCCTGGATCGTGTTTGTCAAGAAGAACTTGTTATTGCTAAAAAGACAGTCGTGCTAATTTATCTGTTCTCTCTTGTGTAAGGGATTGAATCATGTATGAATTATGGTTTTGTCACGTGTATGTGTATATATATATATATATATATATATATATGTACTTTTACAAAATCCATGAAAGCACGATCCAGGGGAGTGTAAACGTTAAGAAACGCTGACAACTGTACCGAAGTAACCAATTTCTTCCTTAGTCCAAAGCGTTTTATATCGAGCCCTGCATTCTGAATGGCCCCTGTTAAAACAAATTGTTAGAAAATATAGCTGATACGCATTACCAAAATTGTGAGCTAAACAAACATGAAAATATGTAATATCAAATGCTTGCTTTTGACAATAAGTCTGTTTGACAATTGCTATTTGTTAATAACGTGTTTAAGGGGGAAAAAAAAAAAAAAAAAAAAGAAAAACGTACGCCGTAATTAAGCGCATACGCTTCGTTTCTTTTTTTTTTTTTTTTTTGTTTTTTCGTTCATTTTTAAGTTTAAAATTAGTATCTTCGCTATAAATGCTTTTGTTACCTAACGCTGAACGAAGAATGAATAAATACGTTACTGCTAAGTGAAACTCGCCTTGTCGTTAGAAAAAAAATTATTAAAAATATCTGCTCCGAGTCGTTTTATATATATATATTGTTTATTCGCTTGTTAGGATTCGTTTCGTCTCAAGCTTTGGACAATTTTACTAATGAAAGTTCGAACATCGATTCAACAGCGTGTAAATGTGTAATTCGTTCAAATAAAGTTTATTGCCAAAATATACTTGCTTTTCTTTTCGTAAATATCTATATATTAAAAACTGCGTGCCTCCTTTGAAAAAACAACTACCTTCTAACAATGTTATCTCGGATGTAACTGTTTGTTATGTTTCTTTCAATTATGTTATTTTCTCAGGTTTTTCATTACATTGCTAAGAGAAACAAATATGACACAACATTATGAACCTTCCTTTTTAACACGTTAATTAGAAGTTAATTAGTATAAACATGTACATAGAACACTTCTCGCTCGATGCTAGCACATACACGATTGAAAGAGCCTACTGCCTTTTCTCTATCTCTCTCTCTCTCTTTTTCTGAAGTCTGTGTATGGCTCTTTCGAATACGAGTTGTTTTATTTTGCACGTTTAGTTCTCACCAAAACACGGTACTTAACATTAACGGTACGGAAAAGAATCCGACGAACTTATCAACGTATCCTGTATTAATCATTACTGCGGTAAAAATAATACAATTTGTTAAAATCCTAAAACCTTAGTATAAATCGTGGAATGCAAGTAAAACTGTTGATATAGAAACAGAGCGATGGAACAACGTTATCATCGTGTTATTCCACTTTTCATCGCAATGTAAATACGAAGAAAACAAAGGGCGGGGTGTGGAGGGGAGGGGAAGGGTTGAATGACGTTGAAATATTTTTGTTTCCGTTCAATTATACGGCAAATATGGATAAGTATGTTTATCACTCTCATTCTACATCTTATTATCAAAAGGAAATGAAACGAGACGCACGTGAAACATTGTCTGACTCTTATTTTTTTTTCTTTTTTTTTTTTCTTTTTTTTTTTCTGTGACCTAATTCTAATTCTGCGTAATCCGATCGCTTAACTGGTAAAAAATATTGGCAGATTTAATGCTGTTACGTTATTAGTAACATTGTTCCTATTTTCTTTTTATTTTCTTTTCTCCCTCTTTCTCTCTTCCCTTTTTTTGAGCTCTCCAGTGTCATCAAACCTAGTGGCTTCCCGTTTTGTGCGTACAGAACAATCCCATTTTGTATGTGTAAATGTACGTTTGTTATGTTGTAAATGCATTTCAATTGAAATTGAAGCACAAAAAAGATACACGACATCGCTGTGACTTGCATTTTCTTCTCGATTTCTTTTTTTGGAAAGAAAGAAGTCGACCGATATGCGCGAAACTCGAATGGAAGACAATTAGTAAAAACAGAAAGTAGAATGACACCACAAACGCTTTTTCTCTTTTTACTCTCTTTTTCAAAGAATAAGGTTGACGATAAAGATCGATGAATTTATCGATGCTGTATAAAGTCATACTTAATGCTGTGCTGTATAAAGTCATTGATGCAAGTGCTTTGAATGTTTACTCACATATATCAGTGGGATTATATGTATGAATATTACGTGTGATACATATTACGTAGTATGGATAACAATCAGTGAAGGATGAATTTTACGTCTAATTATTTTGGACGACATTTTAAATTAAGTGTCACATAAATTATAATTTCAAATTGGAAAGATGCTCTTCCTGAATGTCACAAGTAGCTCTTATAACTCTTTGTATTCTTTTATATAGTTGGTATCTCGTAATGCGATACGTACACGAATATGTATATATATATATATATATATATATATATATATACATACATATACACACACACACACACATATATATATATATATATATGTATATATAAATTATAGTAAAACGTTGAATGTAATAATCTAGTCGATATTGTTGTATCAACTATTTTCACGGACTTCAGTGAACAGTTAGTAACAAAGTCTATATCTTTTGGTACTTTGATAAATTTCTATTTATATATTATTATTATTGAAACGCACCATTTGATGTTAATGGCTGTTTTACGTTTGCTGCAATACATTGGAAATTATTTCCTCTTTCTCTCCCACTCTCTCACTCTTTCTCTCTCTCTCTCTCCCTCTCTTTCTTTCTCTTTTATGGATCATGGTAATGATCATTATCAGTTTTGTTACAGAGCCTCTACATGATAAATAAAAATGAAAATACAAAGCAAACGTACATTCTTGGTATGTTGTTAACCGATGAAAAATAAATATTTGTTCATAATTTATGATTACTGGTCAACCATGTAAGGCCTTCGTAAAGCCCGTCTCCAGTTGTGGCACATGATGGCTGAACATACCAATTCCTATCTCGTATCCTAGTTAAACCCAATTTTTCTTGTATTTCGTGTGGTTTCATTGCTGAAAAAGAATAAATAAATAAGGAGTTACTCACACGAAACTACACGATCATCAAAGATTTACGATATAAACTGTAACGCACCATCTGGAAGATCCTGTTTATTTGCAAAAATTAAAATAATAGCATCTCGCATTTCTCTATCATTTATAATTCGATGAAGCTCCTGGCGCGCTTCGTCTATTCGATCTCTGTCGGCACAATCTACTACAAAAATAAGTCCTTGCGTACCAGTGTAATAATGACGCCAAAGCGGACGTATTTTATCTTGTCCACCAACATCCTGCGATGAAACAATTGCCCTTAATAAGCATAAACACTTTCCACGTTGAGTTTGTAAGATTTTAAACCACTGTTACCTACCCAAACATTGAACTTAACATTTTTATAGGTAACTGTTTCTACATTGAATCCTACAGTTGGTATAGTTGTTACAGACTGTCCTAATTTAAGTTTATATAGTATCGCTGATATGTAATTAAGGAAATGTTACTAAAGCTTAACAGGCTCCTAAGAGTATTTTACTTTTTGCAAAGTTCCTTGTATAAAAAAAGAAAAAAGAGAACAAACGCACGCGTGCACGTGTATATAAGGATACTAGTTTTTCCAGCAGCATCCAATCCTAGCATAAGAATTCGCATCTCCTTGTTGCCAAAGATCTTTGACAACAACTTGCCCATCTTGCCAGCTGCTCTCTACGCACCTGGCACCTGAAGTTCAGAGTTCAGAGTTCAGAGTTCAAAAGTCACACGAGTAAATTATTAATTGATCTGCTTGAAAATGTCTCAAAGATACAGTGATCTTTTTTGCTACTTCAGTAACACGTATCTCTTTTTAATGAAATTTCCTACAATGTACTACGAGCATGAATACAGCATACCATGATATAATGTACCGCGAACAGAAAAAAAAAAGAAAAAAGCTTCACAAACATTTAACCTCAGTTTGAAATTGATTATTCCAAAAGAACTACGACAGTTTCACCCAATAACGTGGGCTTGAACATCGTCAAAATGAGATGTGACTCAAGGACGACCTTCCTAACCTATCAAACACCGCGATGAGTAAAATAAAAGATAAACAGACGTTCGGGAAATAACAGCGGAACAGGCAGATTCATGGCACATTCGCGATCGAGTCCGGACCTGCGGTCAAGTTTTCTCCATTTCCAGTTGGGAAACAGGCGTGTTGCGCGACATGCGACAGTTGTCACGATTAAATGCTTCCCGATCGGTGTTGCGGCTTACATGACAATTGACGACGAATTTACAGTGGGGAAAGAAGGAAGGAAGGAAGGGAAGGAAGGAAGGAAGGAAGGAAGAAAAAAAGAAAGAAAGAAAGAAGGAAAGAAAGAAAAAAAGTCGCTCGAGCCAGCGGCAGCGGGACGAGAGTGTAACTCTCGAGGCAGGCGTGAAATGTAACTCACCGAAATACATTTACAAGGGGCGAGTACTCTATCATGAACGCGCGGACATATCACATCACTGGACATAATTTATTTTGTGTTACAGCTGTGGCGTGGCAGCATTACCGAAAACGTTATTTAGGCAGGTACAGCATGATGTCCCTCACTTCGTAAGTCACAAGCAAACACGCATGTAACTTAAGCGAAATAACGAGATCAGTTCGGCATGCATCGAGCACTGACAGAGAATTTGAAGCGCCACCGTATGTTGCTGCCTATTACTAGCGTCCGGCGATACGTTTGAAAATTTCACGCGATCGCGGCCGGTGGACGACTGCGTCTGATATAATACGTCTGCACCTCGGTCACGAAGGCGATCGCGAAGTTCCTCGGCAACGTGGCAATTCCAGTCGTCCCGTCGACGGACTAGACGCTTGAAATTTCACCGATTTTTAGGCCGCAGCAAGAAAGTCGAATCGGCACGGTACAATGAAATATCGAAATATTTCTTTACGAGCACGCTATTGGTTAAAACAGCGTCTCAAAAGTGAAATGTAAATACATTTCTGGAGATAATTTTCTTGCGTAGTTCGTTTTCATTCGTTCGTTCGAAATGATCATTCGTTCGCCTATCGATTGAAACATTGTTCGAAATTCACACGATTCTACGTGCACGCGTACGTGTGTTATTCGCGATGAAGTTGAAACAGTTATCCGAAGCGAATGTTCCTCTCGTCGTTCACGCAACGAAATATTCGAACGTTATTTTCGCGTGATTTTGTTTATTTTTGTACATGAATGAAATTCTGTCCACGAATTACATAGATAGTTGCGTCTATCTTCCCACGTCGCAGGTTATAATTGAATAAATAGTCGAACGTGCTAGGGTATTCTTTTTCTCAGGAATAATACTTAATATTACTAGTTATGATATTTATCTTTTCTCCATGCTGTTTTCAGTTAAGTTTCCTTCTAAAATGATATTCGAGGTATACTTAAATCGATCAATGCGAGTTTCGAAGCGTGAAATATCACTTTAAACAGTAGTTTCTAACCTTCACCTTAAACAACTTTTTCAATTAATAATTCCCATGTTTGAAATATACAATTGCAACATGCTTGTGCGTGTCACTGTTAAATGAAATAAATGTTCAAATAATATTTCACTTCAAATGTGCTGCACTGTTCGAGCAAATACTATTTAGAAAGATATTCTGCAATATACTTCAATCAAACACTGTTTAGAAATATTTAGCCTAATACTTGAAACAAATATTGTTTCGTTGAATATTTTCAGAATATAATATTCAATGTGATATTTGAAACAAATTTGAAAACATCATTGCCATTATCGTTATCGTTAAATTGGAAAATTGAAAATACCACAAGCAAGTATTATTTGGAAATGGTAATTAATACTTGAATCATGATCAAATGCTGTTTACACCCGGATGTAAATATAGGAAAATGGGGGATAATATATCAAATATCGTTCAATGTTTTCTTAAGATCGATTGCAATGTTTCTTATGATACGGAATTTAATAAATAATATACTTCTTCGAAATTATTAATATTTCTTTATAAGAAAAATAGTATTTTAAACGTATATTTTAGTGCTAACTCACACAAACACTATATGATAATAACAACAACGGGTGTTGCAAGTTCTATTTCTTAAGATTGATGTTGTAATGTTTCTTATAGATCTTAAAATAAAAGATTGCCTGAAAGATAACACGCACGTGTCCAAAAATGCGTTCGATTTGAAGCGAACAAACCAAGTCAATAACGCGTCGATAAAAAATTATTTTCGCTTCAAAAATTTTCAGTTACTTACGAAATAACATAAAGGTCTTGAAAAAAAAAGTTTCGATAAAAAATCTCTGCTGTGGTTAAAAATTTCAGAACTTGCAACACCCGTTGTTGTTATTATCATATAGTGTTTGTGTGAGTTAGCACTAAAATATATGTTTAAAATACTATTTCTTTTATAAAGAAATATTAATAATTTCGAAGAAGTATATTATTTATTAAATTCTGTATCGCTCTCGAGAAGATGAGAAATATTTCTATTTACCCGTTTCGAAAATCTGTTTCTCCCTAGCCTTGCTTTCAAAATTTTAACATATCGATGTTAAATCTTTATCGACCTTTCGAATATTTACCGAAGCAATCAAAAGTGGCTAGAACGATACTTCTTCTTCGCGATCCCTGAATTGTTTATTCTTGAATTACTAACTGTCGATAAATAAGATATAAAAATACGTGTATCCTATTATTAATTTTTTTTAAAAATCCTCTTGCACGTGTTACATTGTCGTATTGGCACGTTTTGTATAAATCAATGTACCTTTAAACAATTTAAGTACTTTTAGTTCTTGCATGCGCATGCGCGCGTTAGTAATCGACTTATCAACCAAGTAACAAAAAACTTCACGTATCGCGATAAATTTCTGTTAGATTTTTTTTCATTCGTTATCTTTCGATTCGCGTGTCATCGCTGATGGGAAGCCATTTTTAAATTTCAGAAAAAAAAAAAAAAAATTTTGTGTAAAATAAGTAAATTAATGATCAAGGTATGCAAAATTTAGACGTTATTTTTTTAATTATTAATCAATATCGTGCGTACGTGTATATAATTAATTATTATAATTTATTGTAATTTATATATTACTACGTTACATGCAATATATATTAAACAAAAATGATTTCATCGAGTTAGTTTAATTGTCATATCATTTTATTAAATTTACATATCAGTATCACGTGTAAACTTAAATTTATATAAACACGATTAAAAATATGGAAATTTACACTCGACTCTCTAAATATCATTTACTCGGATATTTTTGCAAATTTTACGCGTTCCGTGTATATATCCTTCAACGTTCGAAATTTCTGTAAATGCGGAACTGGCATTCCAATCATCGTACGCAATCGAAACACAAGTCCTTTCTTTTCATTCTTCTGCTTTCTGCACGTTTCAGCCTACGTATTTTCAGTTATCTCAATCCTTTCGTAAATTTGGTGGGAATTGTTTTTCAATCTAGAAAACGATGTTCTCATTTCACACTCTCCGTTATCTAACTCAGGCAGGTGGTGTAAACAATAGACTAAGTTTACTCGTGTTAATTCAACGTTATATATATATATATACATATATAAAACGACTAAAGTGTAAAATTTGTAAAAATTACAATTTTCGATATGTTCGATTAAAATTTAATACGCTTAGCACTGCGGATCACGGTTCCAGTGTTAAGAAAGTACGTCCACTCACTCACTATTTAAGTGAAGTTTCAAGTCGTTTAAACCTACTACGGAAATAACAAATTCATCTCGTCGAAATGAACATTCGTTTGACCAATATCTGCGTTTCTGTTGGAAATATTTCAGCCGTGCCTACGAAAGGGTTGATCACGCGTGGCCGACAACACGCTGAACAACTGAACGTAAGAATCGGTAGGAAACGTGCCGTACGCGTACGAAAAGGTTACGGTCTCGACGTTCGATCGAGTCTCTTTTGATCGAGCGAAAGAGCCGGAAGAAAGAAAAAAAGAAAAACGAAAATATGATCACTCGCGGCCAGCATTTGCCCGTGGAAACGAAATATGTTGGAAAAAGAGAGAAGAACAGCCGGAGAAGCTGGAAGGGCAAGAGGGGCCGATAAGAGAAATCGAGCTGAACGTGCTACGTGGAATCGTGAAAGTGAAGGCGTATCCCACCTTAACGTACGAGTCGCGATAGGAGGTTACAGGCGGCGATCAAATACCTGTTGCGCGACTTCATTCTTCTTTACTTCCATCTGTTTGCTCAGGCTCGGAACGGTAAGACTCAGCGCAACCGACTGTCTTTCAATCTGTCCGGTTATTATCGATAAGAGTATTTCGCAACAACTTTGCTTCTGATATCATTTTTGTTGTATGTATCATCTTAGTGTACAACCGGCTGTCAGACGAAGCAGTGACATTCCGTAAACATGGAATCTGTCAGAAGGAAGCTGATCGACTACAATCAGCAACATCTGTTGAAATTCTGGGATCAACTGTCGGACAGAGAAAGAGATGATCTTTGTCAGGATATATCTGAATTAGACCTGACAGATGTGACGTCGTGTTTCTACAAAGCGGTACGTGCATTGACCAGCATGCAGAGTGTATTGGACGACAAGTTGACACCTATCCCGAAGGAGAGTATCGCATCGGTCAGAACTACCGACAAAGAACAGTTGAGAACGTACGAAAAACTAGGATTGCGAGAGATAGCAGATGGAAAAGTAGCCGTGCTGTTAATGGCTGGCGGCCAGGGTACCAGACTTGGCGTATCTTATCCCAAGGGTATGTACAACGTTGGTCTACCTTCTGGGAAAACACTTTTCCAACTGCAGGCAGAAAGGATACTTCGTTTGCAAAACATGGCAAGGAAGGAATGTGGAAAAGATGGGGAAATTACATGGTACGTACGTTTGAAATAACTTCTGTCGAGAGATATATATATATATATAAAAATTTGTACTTCCAGTAAAATAATTATCTTCTTTTCTTTAAAGGTACATATTAACCAGCGAAGCTACTCACGATACAACTGTATCTTTCCTGCAAAAGCATAACTATTTTGATTTAAAAGAAAAGAACGTTCAAGCCTTTAAACAAGGTATGCTACCGTGTTTTACGCCGGATGGGAAAATCATTTTGGATAAAAAATATAAAATTTCAAAGGCGCCCGATGGAAATGGAGGATTGTATCGTGCTCTAAAGACACAGGGAATATTGGACGATATGAAACAGCGTGGAATTCGTAGTGTCCACGTTCATTCGGTTGACAATATCTTGATAAAAGTGGCAGATCCTATTTTTATAGGGTATTGCGTATCTTTATGCGCCGATTGTGGAGTTAAAGTGATAGAAAAGTCTTCTCCAAACGAACCAGTAGGAGTTGTGTGTAAAGTACGTTTACAAAGCACTGTCGTCATTCAATAAAGTGACGTCACTTTATTTCATTATTTTTGTTTTCTTATTTCTATCAGGTCGACGATATCTACAAAGTTGTAGAATACAGTGAGATTTCGCAAGAGACTGCTAAATTGCGTTCTAACGACGGACAATTAACGTACAACGCAGCGAATATATGTAATCACTATTTTACAGTAGACTTCCTCCATAACGTTGCAACGAATCACGAGAAGGAAATGGAACTCCACGCTGCTAAGAAGAAAATCCCTTACGTTGACGATGAGGGAAATCGAAACGAACCGAAATCACCGAACGGCATTAAAATCGAGAAATTCGTGTTTGACGTGTTCAAGTTCGCAAAGCAATTAACCGTTTGGGAAGCAGTTCGCGAGGAAGATTTCAGCCCCCTGAAAAATGCAGATTCTGTTGGCCAAGATTGTCCAAGCACTGCGCGAAATGATGTACTTAAACTCCATGAGAAATGGCTGTTGAATGCTGGAGCTACGTTTGTGGCAAACGACGTGGAAGTATCTCCTTTGTTATCTTACGCTGGGGAAAATTTAGATCACGTACGAGGATTGTCGTTAGAAGGACCGTGCGTGTTGATATAGAACAACGAAATCCAATATTATTTTTGCAACTTTTTAAAGACCGTACTGTTCTTGTTAAGGATCTTTAAGCTATGACAAAAATGTATTTTTTAACCCTTCTGTGATTTAATGATAAAACTTAGCTATAGAAATTGTCGACGTTCTTGCATAAATTTTATAATGGTAAATACAAATTATTTTGTATGCATCGACGAGTCTTTGCAATAAAAGGAAAAGGAAAAAGATAAGTTGTGGGAAACATTCGCGCAGATATATTTTAAAAATATATACAGACTTTTAGCTGTTATCCGAATCTAGCTACAAAATTATGTAAATCATGAACGTACAAAATTACAATATATTATTATTATTATAAATTATGTAACGAAAGTGCGAACAAAATTCATGCATTTTAACGTTACATATATTCACGTTAATTTTATACGAAATGCAATAAAAGAAACGACAGGAGAAACAATGTAGTAACAATGTGACAGGTTTTACGTATATTTATACGTTATTTGTAAATAAAATTTATACACGTTGCATGAATCATGTCTTCATTCGAATGTCTTAATTTCAAACGTTCGATATTTGAAGCTTACTTGCACATCTTGCTTGTTACGTTTCTATGCTTGTTTCGAATTCTCTCTCGGAACTCGAAATATTCTACTTAGAAATAAATAGAAATAAAATGGATGCCGAGAATGTAAATTTATTTGTAGAAAAAAAAACTACGCAAAGATCGTGTGTAATGGATGGTATTTTATCATCAAAGTGGCTCTCTCCTCTAACCTATACACGCGAACACGTATGCTCGCTTAGATTGGTATTCTTGATCATAGTGTTGCCTCTGTTTGAATTTGAATCGTTTGGGAGAACAGTTAGACTCGCGTACAACTAATGTCACAAAGTCCGTGGATAAAGGAATTATCATGTTAAAAGTGTATGGATTATTACCATGGACGAGATTTTCCAAATTTTACGCGAACGTGATTCGTACGATGACAAGTCTGGAGAAACGTCAGACACGGCAAACAGTACGAAAAGGAACATCGAGATGTTGTTTGCACAAATACAGTCCAATATCGGAAGCGTCGAATATGCAAATCTTAACAAAATGCTAGCACTTTGTTACCTAAAGGTAATTGCATTTGGTTCGATATTATCGCAAAATCGTTCCAACGATATGAAAATTGAGCAATTATCAACGAATAATTTGTCCAATAATTTCTTAGTGAAGAATTGTAAATATTGTTTACAGATTGGCAAAGAACTCGAAGCTGTATTTCATTTAACTGAGTCGCATGCAGTGATACTTCGTCAACAGATATTGCACAGGAATGTGAAAAGGAAGATGCGGGAATCAATTTTAAACACGCAACAGTCCTCTGGGCTGAAATCTTCTTACGTTGGATTTAACGCGAATAATCCGAATAGAGTTGAAAGTTTGAAACTGAAACTTTTTGATCTGCCTGAAGGTAAGAAGATAACAGAAAAATATTTCGACGTTGCTGGATATAACGAAACTGTCGAAGTAAATGTTTTCATTTGCGTAGAATGGTACATGGTCCAGATCACTGGACGATACAGGTCTCCAGATATATTTAGATACAGTGGAACTACTAAATCAGACGCAATGTGCGAAATACATATTACCATATTGCCGACAAAGACGAAAGAAGCAGAACCTTTCTGTATAACGTTACCAGAACCAAAGTTGGACTCCTCTTATAACATTTGTCGTGAAATTCAGAAATTACTTTCTAACAATAGGTCAGATTTAGAAGCTACTTACGCGAACAACGAGCTGTATTGGAAAATGAGAGAGAAGCAAAATACAAATATGAAGGTATTTAAATGGCAAACACGATTTTAATAAATTTAATAATTTTTGATAAATTTAGTAATTTATGTATACGCGTGTGTATGTACGTATAGACTGCTGTACACGCATTAGAATATTCATGGTTACGTGAATGGAGAATCTTGTTTGTAGCAGATCCAATAAATAAACACGATATTGTCGAAGATATCGTACAAATGATCGATAAACTAATATCTGATGACAAAAGTTCGTAAGTAAAGTAAAGCTTAAATTAATGATTAAACGTTATTCTAACAGTTGTGTTTAATTTCTATTTAATTTCACTATGCGTATTATAGGAAAAATATAACAAAAAGGTCTAAATGGTTGTTGAGGAAAGTAGCATTAACAGCATGTTTTCTTAATAGAGAAGAAATAGCACGTGCAATAAAATATATAATTCCTGATTATGACAAGCTGGCAGATAATATAATCTTGTCCATATTTGGGAAATTATCTTCCACAGAAGAATTAAGAGATGCAACTAGGAAAACACTAATTTTAATTGTTGATGAAGTAAGTATAGATTTAAAATTAAAGTCTATAGTTTTATATACATTTACTAATGTTTCACAGCATATGGATTATATACCTTTTGAATCTATGGAAATTTTGAAATGTCATCCGGTGACCCGTTTTCCATCGCTGCATATTGCGTATGCTTTGTTCAAAGAACATGAAAACACGATAGAGAATGGCTGTAAGATAATTTACGCGAAAGATAACATGGGTACGTGTATAGTCAATCCTTCTGGTAACTTGGTCAAGATGGAAAAACGTATGAGATTGTTTATCGAACATTGGTTACCAAATTGGAAAAGTTGGTACAACGTATTGCCACAAGAAGGAGGAATCTTTGAGGACGCACTTGTAAACCGTGATATTTTAATGTACGTTTATTTTAAATATCTCATTTCTATAACTTTGTAATAAATCTATCATACTTTATAGGTATAATGGCCATGGCAGTGGAATACAATACTTGCGAGGAGAACAGATTGAAAAACTTAGAGTAAGATCGATTGTTTTATTATTCGGTTGTAGTAGTGTAAAATTACTTACAACGGGAGGACGTTACCCACCGTATGGTGTTCCAAATCAGTATTTAATAGCTAGCAGGTAAAAATAACTTCTTTTTTTTTTTTTTTTTTTTGGAACTCTAATTACTCGTATGTTAATCGGTATTTTATTTAGTCCTTGCGTGCTTGGTATGTTGTGGGAAGTTACGGATGCCGATACTGATAAAATGACAACGAATTTCATTAGTAATTGGATTCCATCGCCGTTAAGTAGACCATGGACCGACGTTGATATTAATACGTGGTGTGCGGGTATACTAAGTCAGTATAAAAAATTATAAAATATCTTTTTAGATTGTTTATTATTATTTTATAATTTGTTTCTTTTTTTTTAATTTTTGATAATTAGAATTTTTAAAAACTCCTCAATGCTCGCAAAACGTGCCCATAGAACCTGAGATGTTGAGAGCAGTAGCAAAATCTAAAGATATCTGTTCTCAGTATATGACCGCGGCTGCAATAGTAGTACGAGGACTACCGGTAAAATTCATTTGAATTGTAAATATAAAAAAAATGATGCAAACGAATCTACATTGAACATCAGTTTGTACGTATAGTTAAAAAAGCTAGTAAAAAATTTTATTTATAAAACGTTTGGTCGCTCATTACGCTCGTTATGCTGGTTATACCTTTAAAGTATTTTTCTTGGTCACATGATTATTTGCGGTTCCGGCACAGAACTGGAAATGTTCTTGTGAGGTAAAACTTGACCTCCATTGATATATAATTCATCCTTGACAATTACATCTTCGCCAAGTACCGTAGTACCTTCCATTCTTACCCAACGTCCGACAACACTTCTCCAGCCTACGATGCACCTGTTGTAACACGTTACTTTGCATTACAACGACGCAAATTAAACGTAAATACATTGCATATTACGTATTAGAAACAGTTTTAACATTTACCCATCCAACCATGCATGCTCTTTTATTACAGCTGCTTTGAGAATAGTGCTTCTTTTAATACAACAACCATCAGATAAGACAACTCCAGGACCAATCGTGACATTGGGCCCTATCCTACAATCCTTTCCAATTTTTGCCGTTTCATCTATCAAAACATTTCCTACTACTCCTGGACCAGAATACAACTTCTCTGGGGACTTTTGTCTCAAAGATGTCAGGTACATACTCATCCCTTTGAGAAAATCTTTTGGTTGTCCAACATCCATCCAAAATCCTGTCAGTTCCATTGCGTATAGTTCTTCATCCCGAGCCATATGTGGGAAAATTTCTTTCTCTATACTCGTAGGTTTCAATTCTATTCTTTTTAAGATACTTGGATTAAAAATGTACATCCCTAGGATCACAACAACAGCGTTAAACGCTAAAAAGAAATTAGTACATTTGAATTCAATATTAAAAATATAATACCTGCATTTATTTTGTTAGAAATGAATTCCTGCGGCTTTTCTACAAAGTTCTCTATTTTCCCATCGTCTCCGTAGACTACCACGCCATACTTTGACGGTTCTTCCACTTTAGTTACAATTATAGTGCCTTCCCTGCCATGGTTCTTATGAAATTCCAAAAGTTGCAAAAAGGGAAAGTCGCAGATAATGTCCGAGTTCAAAACAAAAAACGGTTCGTCCCCTGAACGCAACAGATCATGTACCAATGCGAGTGGTCCTGCAGTGCCAAGTGGTTCAGGCTCGTGCGAGAAGATCAAACGTACTCCCAACCTCTTAACCTCTTCGCTCAAATCTCTTTCCATTTCCTCAGCGCGGTAAGATACCGCTAGTATCACTTCGGTCACGTTCGTCGCTACCTAAATGCAATTTTGCGTTAAAATTTTTGAAAGGCAAAAACACACGCCACAAACACACGCTGCAACATACCAGAGCCTCTATCTGATGCAGAAGCATTGGTTTATTGGCAAATTCGACCAATGGTTTCGGCCGACTCAACGTAAGAGGTCTTAATCTGGTTCCATAGCCACCAACGAGTATTAAAGCTCTCATTGTTCCCAGTTTTTTTCTCTTTCGTTGCATCACTTATCAATAATCCTGGTTAAAGTGTGCTTATAGCGAAACACACACGAAAACGGTCTTCATTCTGAAACAATGTTGGGAATAATAATTTCACAAAAAAAAAAAAAGATGTCCAAAGAATAAACGACGGTGTCGATTGCACGCACCTCCAATCATATGTAAATTAAGAATTTGCTATAAATTCTTATATATCCAGTTTTGTGCAAACTGTTTTACCTAACATATTTTTATTTACCAACTGACCAGAAAAATTTGCAAGGGTGCAACTGAAAAGAAAACACGTTCAAAGTTCGATTTGTAAAACGTGTTTGTGAAACACTTTTATTTATACCTGATCGAAAACATGGTAAAATAAAATTTGCAAGAGCGCAACAATTGCAAAGAAAATGTGCTTAAAGTTTAACGTGTAAAACGTGTTTGTAAAACATTTCAATTACCAACTTGGCAATATGATAAAACTTGATAAATTTGAATACGATAAAATTTGCAAGAAAAACAGAATGTGTTTAGAATGTAATTTGCAGAACTTGCGATCCGATACGTTATTTTTCTTGAAAAACTAAACGAACAGACATACCTTACGCCTACATAGCGGTGCGAGTAGGAGACAATCATTACTGACGAATATTGCCACGTAGAATTGAAACACCACGTAGACGCGTGTACAAGATAGCGTCGCGTGTACACGATAACAATACGTACGTAATCATCGATACCGGTATTAACAATCAAACGATATTAATCGCTCTGAATTTTGTACTTGCGATGCCGCACGTGTATCGAAATTTGTGTCGTTCATAATTTTTCGATCATCAACGTGACGCACTTTGTAATTCGCAGTAAACTACAGGGAGGCGCCATTATCAACACATGTTTCGTCGCGTTTGCACGCGCAACATACACTTTGCCTTGTTAAAAATTCATCTTCCCAACACTGTTTCCGCGAGAGAGTCTGTCTCGCGTGTGCACGATTTTCCTTCGGGAATTTCCGTTCAATTTCTCGTTTCTGCAAAGAAACGCGGGAAATTGCGAACGTTCTTCGAATCGTCTTCAATCCGTGGAAAGGTAATTCCCAATCGTGGACATTAATTTTTAACAGAAGCTCGTAACCGTATCGGGGATATGAATACGGACTTTTCCTTTATCGCGGCTAGCTGAAAATTAATTATCGATCAATTGAAAATTAGTAAGCGCGAGCGAGTCACGTTTGGAACGAAGGATAAATACGATAAATCGAGCGAAGTTTCATTTTCTTTCAATGTACCGAAACTTCAGGCGTAAAAAACAACCGCACGCAAATCTCCTACGTGCGTTGTTACCTCGTGCGCATGCGCCGTAGTAATAAACATTTTACGCACCGTGACCAATTTTTGTCTTTTCAGGTGCACAAATTTCGTCGAATGAAATCGATCGCAAGGAAAAAGGAAGAAAGAAAGAAAGAAAAAGAGAGAGCGAGAATCTCACGGGAAGAAATTAACTCGTCCAATTCGTATTTCGATATTTGTTCCTTTTTTTTTCTTTTTTTTTTTTTTTTTTTTTTTTCTTTTTTTGCTACTACTGCGACTCGTTGAAAAACATAAACACACGACACACGACGTTACATTGGAATTACCAAAGTGGTGGAAATAACGAATTTACAATTTTCGTTGGACATTTTATAAACATACGCTGCGAAACGGTGTATTTTTTCTTTAAAGATCTAAATAATTTTACGTGAAATAAACGAACAGAAGCTCGTGCAAAGTTTCTCGATTTTTTGGTCTTCAACGCCTCCGATGGAAATTTTCTCGCTTCGATCGTCGGTAGTTCTAGCGTTAAACGTCGTTCGACGATTCCGTATCGTGCGCATCGGCGGACCAATCCCGATGCCGATAGAAACCGAATCGTAAGAGATCGGACGCGAGAGGATCGACAGAGATCGACAGAGATCGACAGAAATCGACAGAAATCGACAGAAATCGACGTCGAGAGAAGCAAGAACGAAGAAAGTAGCAGCGCACGATTCTCGCGGGATTCTCGGCTCTAGATTCTCGGAGGTGAATTCTCAACAGTGGCGCGAGCATAGGTTGGTTAGGGAGGTGGGGTGGGGGGTGTGAGAGAATGGTCGACGACGTCGGGGCCAGGCGACTTCGAGAAGAGTCGCCGATTGTAAATGCGTGTTGAAACGGGCGCGCGTTAATTGGCGGCACGGCCGCAAGATGGCGTAATCCATGCGACGCTGCTTTTGACGTTCGCGTATGAGTTTTTTTTTTGGTTCCTTCTACTTTGAAAACGGCAGGAAGCAAAAATTGTTAGCACGGTGTTTAGTATTCGCTGATCTGACTGAGGATGTGGTGGAAAGAGTTACGTACGGTAGCGACGATTCAACCGACTAGGATCCCGATTTCGAGTACATAGTACGCGAGGCGCACGAGGTCCCGCGATTGGCCAGTTTATGAGACGACGATGGCTCCGTGAGGAGAGAACATGGCTGCGACGCAAGCCGAGAGCCAACAAAACGATGTGAAGCTGAACGAGTCCGTGAAATGTGCACAGAAACGTCCGCAAGTCGGTGGGAATAGTGCGAGTGTTAATACGAAACAGCAGCTGGATCCAGAGCCGGGTGATAAAGTGTCCCGGGGCGCGGCCCAGCTGCTTAAATATGTGAATCGCGGCGGGGACACGGGTTTCGAGATGAGTCAATACCGCGAGGACATTGGTGGACACACTGCCGGTGAAGTCAAATCGCCAAGGGAGGCTGGACAAGCGCCCCAGGAGACGATCGGCAAGCAAGAGGCCCTCGATACGCCCGGGCATCCGAACCATCCCGGACATCCGTTCACGTCGAACGTAATACGCGATTACCCGGACGAGTACACCAACAAGTCGAACGAATTTCCCTCCAAATCACTGGCCGATTATCCGGGCAAGCAAGTGCCCGAATACATGGGAAAGCATGGTGACTTCCCGGGGAAACAGTTGGATTATCATGGTAAACACTTAATACATGAAAGTGAAAGAGTTCATCGGGTCGAGATGGAAGAGCATTATGCACCTTCCAAGATCGAGTCGCGATTGGCGTACGTTGGGGCAACGCCGACCAGTTTCCCTGGTCAGACGAGGTTTCTATCAGGGCAGAGTATATCGCAGGCGACTGGTCCAACACCCACGTTGAATCAGTTGCTCCAAGCATCCACGCCTGTCCACCGTTTTCATGGGAATTATCCTGGAATGGGGCCAGAGCCTTATCAACAACCGTGGCCCATTCAGCGACCACCGGTTGTCCCGCCGGTTTATCCGCAACCTGGCCAACGTCCCCCACAGACGGTGAGCAAAGCCAGTTTACGTTCAATCCGCCACTGCGGATTTGTAACTGCATTTGTACTTTGTTACTTTCGCTTTGAGACGTCGCCGAGACCCAGTGTTTCTAACAATTTACATAAGTTTCGTTCGTTGCGAGACGCATCGCTTGGTCGTGTCTCGACGACCACCACCAGTCGTTAGTTAAACGTATTGTAAAATATGCAGGGGTCGCCAAGATTACACGCAGGACCTGGAGGACCAAGTTCTCCGACTCCTATGCCATATCAACAATACACGCCACGTTATTCTTCTCCTACGAGACCTCACGCGCCGTACAGTCACCATCAGGTATTTATAACAGCAATTGTTACCACGCTCGTCGTACCGATAGATAGTTACTACCCGCGTTGATTGATTTCTTGCGTTTTGCAGCTAAATTCATATACTACGCAAACCAGCCATCCTTCCAGTCTGTACACCGAACAGAGAGGTTGGAATCAAGGCGGACCACCGAATCCGCCGCCACCTTCGGCTAATCAGACTAATCCTTCCAGTCAGTCGCCACAGCGCGCTCTTTCTCAGTCCCCAGCACCGCCACCTTCTGCGTCTCCACAGCCGCAATCGACTAGCCAGTCTCAAGTAGGTTAACACACGGATAAACGCCCATTTTATGTTTTTGACGTGACGATTTTCAACGTCCTTGGCGCAAAAGTTTCTACGAATTGTACGTACAAAACAAACGTACGTGCAAAACGTGCCTTTTCTTTTGTCTTCTTAACGTGTCGATGAAAAAGAAAAAAAATGCCGTGCCGAATGCATCTGCAACTTTTTTTATAAAAAGCTGCAGTTGTACAACGTCGGGTAAAATAAGTCGAAAGTAAGATGAACTTTCTTCCCGTTGATTTGTATTTTTTAGTTCCTCGTACAAAAATACACGACTCACGGTATGTATCTCTCTTTGTTTACAGAGTTTTCATAACTTACAGCAACGATCGACAACGCCAAATACTCAAGGGATAGACTCAGGGGTGAGTATATTGCCATTGTATCTCGCAAAAAGTGGCATGTATTAAAATTTCTTTGTCTCGAAAATTACCCAACAAGGTTGTCTCGATAATTACGAGGTGTCTCACTTCCGTACGTGTCCAAATAATCCTGGGGAAAAGCGGAGAGAAAGAACGAGACTCCCGTGAAACTCGTTCCTGTATCTCGTATCTCGCAGATTGATGCGTCGCGATCGTGATTTATTTTGATCTTAATTAGAGAAAGCACATGCGCGCCTGGGTGCACGTGTGTGCACGTGTTATTGTTATTTCGTGTTTGTGTTACGATTGGTTCTCGACTTGGGCCGCGTTTTAAAAATAAAACGGCCTAACGATAAAGACACCTAGTGGCTGTTGCGCGCGGCCTAGCCGCGCGATAACGCCGCGCGTCGCAAAGCGAATTCTAATTTCACGTTGCATAAAGTGCCATTTGATCTTGGATACAGTGGACAGGAGGAGTACTTCGATACTTCTCTCGTGAAAAGAGCAAGCATGAGTGAGCGAAAGGGAGACCTCTCGAGTATGGGTTGCCTATCTGTAGGAGGGGCAGGGTGTGGAAAGTGGGGATGGAGAATAAGCGACTTGTAGAGTTCGATTAGGGCGCGAGTTGCGCGGCCGCTGGAGCCCCAGATATTAGTGACTTCCCCTTCCCGCCTTCTCCCTCCCTTCGTCCATCCTTTCTCTTTCTCTCTCGCGCTCTCACTCTTACTCCTTCTCGCTGTTTGTCTCTGTCTCTCTCTCGCTCTCGCTCTCGCTCTTTCCCCCCCACTCCGTTTGACTGGTTGTCCCTTTTCAAACACGCGCGTTTCTCGCACGTACGTGTGTGTGCAACACATATATCCCTCTTCGTCGTGCGTCAGACTTCTCGTTTCCTCCAACGTGGATGGGCGGGCTAGTAGGAGAAGCACGAGTGTTACACGGGTTACCCGAGTATAGCAAGCGAGAGCGAGAGCGAGGTTAGTGATTCGCTCGAATTAGTGGTGGTGGTGGTGGTGGTGGTGATGGCGATGGTGGGGAGGTTGTGTCGGCCATGGAGGGGAGTGAGGGGGTATCTGTGGTGGTTCTCCCCACCACTTCTGACGTTTTATATCGTTCAGCTATATTCGGTTCGTTAGATCATGCAACTGTCATTCTGCGACATGCTATCGAACTTCTCATGTTCCCATGACGCGACTGAAAACCGGCGAATATTTCAAACGTTCGATATAATTTCTTTCAAACGGTCGTTAAATGGAACTCTGTTTGCGGCATAGTATGCTCTTCCTCTTTCTTTCTTTCTTTCTCTCTCCTGTCTCTGTCTCTTTTTCTGTCGAACGAACGTAACATTGCTCGTCGAGAAATAAATTTCGTTTTTCATTTATATTTAACAGATCGGCCCGCGTTTCCTTGCTTCAGAATCGTCGGGTTTTAAATTTCCATTGGACGAGGATTCCACCGTTCGACGTTCCCTCGTTCGATGTTACGACACCGAAGGACAAAATTATTATTATTATATAACGCCGCCGATATTGTCGTTCTTTGTTCATTCTTGCTTCGTAAGGTTGAACAACGCACAATTCATACCGATCGAAATCATAGTCGCACGCGGTGTGTGCTAAATCTATTTGCTAAAAAAAAAAAAAAGAAAGAAAGAAAAGAATAACGCAACCGGTACTACAGATTTTGCGAAACGTCGAAACTTCCAACGACGGCGTTCGAGATCGTTTGAAAGTTACCGTTGTTCGTGCCTCGTCAATTGACACGACCAAGAACGCGAAAGAAAACGAAAATCGTTCCGACGATTTCCGAGCGTGCTTCTGCTCTCGTGAAATCGACGGGACTTTTTTTTTTTTTTTTTTTTTTTTTTTAATGAAATTTATTTACTCGGCGAGAGATAGACAGAGAGAGAGAGAGAGAGAACGTTTGTTTCCCGTGTGGTGTAGTTTGACTTTTAGACGTTTTCTTTCCCGCATATACTCTCGGGGTTTTTGGAGCACACGGGCACTCTCGGGCCGACGAGCGACGGAAATAGCCGATGATTGCCGAACGCTTGCCGCGCCACGAAAGAACGCCCTCCAACGAGCAGCTAGACGCGAAATCTGCAAACCGAAGTCACGGAACACTCGATAAAAAGAACCACGTTTTTTTTAGTTACTCCCAGCCACGTACACGTACACTCGGCAGCGACGGGCCGAACTGTCGAACGATTCTAACCTGCTGAAAAAAATACGCAATCCTTTTCTCTCTCTCTCCCTCCCCCCCTCCCCCTCCCTCCACCGAACGAAGTCGCGGTCGTTTTGTCAGTTCGAAGGATCTGTGTCGGAGGGTTGTATCTCGCGATACTCTCAAACACTCTCCGAGGAGATTTATTGACACAACATGCGATGGTCGAGCGAGGTACATGGTGCCAACCAACCAGCAGTTCTGTACGGCTGACAGACGAGAGATAATGCCCGTTCCTCGCGTGGCTCGTGTCGAACCACTGACCGTGCGTTGATTTACACACATGATCGAGCGGTGGTGTGTCGCTGTTCACACGATATTCCCGTAGAACATGTGAAAATCGTACGAGGAACATACGAGGTCTGTCTATGGTGGGTTTTGTCGTAGTGCGCGGGGTAACGCCTCTCTCCTTCGATTCTCGCGTCATGCCGAGAGTCCTTGTGCCCGACACAGTAGTATATGCTATACGTTTCGTGATACATCCGAGGAAGTCTCTAATCGTCTTCTGTACGGATGAACTGTCCACTGCTTGGTAGGTGTAACGATGTACTTCTTTTTCTTTTTTTTTTCTTTTTTCTTTCTCTGTTTCTCCCCCTCTGTGTGCGTGCGTGCGTGCGTGTGTGTTTCTATCTCTCTCGCGTATTTCACTCTTTCATGCTTATTCAGTCTCCCTCTCTCTCTATCTGTCTCTGTTCAGTTATCTATCGTTTACTCTATCCTACTCTGTCTTTATCCTCTCTGTCTGTCTGTCTATCTGTTTGCCTGTCTGTCTGTCTGTCTGTCTTTCTTTCTCTCTTTCTCTCTCTCCTCGTCGCTCTGTCCGTTCTGCCACCGATTGCCTTCTCTCTCTCTTCTAATGTACCCGCGCGCTCTCTCAATGTATCATTGTGACGACGATCTGCGCGAGGTGTTACGCATACACATGCACGCGCGCGCGCGCTCCTCCACGTATCGTGTACATGTGGGTACGGTACGTGTATGCGGAATATTGTTGAAACATGCGCGTGTGTATGACGTGTTATGTTGCATCGTACGATTAGTGGCGAGTAGCCGCGTGTGTGAAGTGGATTTCCTAATTTTTTTACGATCGAAATGTGACAACTCAGTGAAAACAGAAAGCCCGTGTAAGAGGAACCGTGAATATGCGTTTCTAAAACTAGACTTTTTACTCGAGCTTGCTTTGTACTCTCTCGCTCTCTCTCCCTCCCTCCCCCTTCCTCTGTGCGCGTGTATGCGCGCGCGCGCGCTTCCGTGCCTGCGAGTGTGTACGGTGGATGCATGCACATTATTTATTTATTTGCGATCTTGGTAACACATCCTCTGTACCGAGGTTAATGAAACGTAGAATCAAGTGAACTGCTTAAAAAGTGATATCGTGCATCGGTCAATTTGTATTTAGGGATAATTTGTTTTACACAATTCTGTTTGTAGTTTTTGTATTATGACATTGTTCGGTCGTTTCATATGATATCAAATTAATTCGAAATGCCAACATGTTTACATGAGTTTTGTAAATTTTTGCAACTAAGATCAGGCAGACTTTATTGTTTCAGTTATTGACACTTGGTACGCTGTTTTCTGACGTGTTCTTTCAAATTTCAGGAATTATCTGGACAGAACAGTAATGATAGTTCGAATGGACCTGCTTGTCCAGGAACACCAAATTCACAGGGGATGAGACCAACCCCTTCTCCTACAGGATCTACAGGTTCTCGCTCAATGTCCCCTGCTGTTGGTTTGTATATTTTCAGTTTATGTTCCACAGTTTAGTTTTTCGAACGAAATTTTGTAACCTTTAGTTTCCCGAATAAAATTTTTCCAGGTCAACAAAACGTTCAGATGCCTCCACGCCCGTCAAGCAGCCAGTCAGATGGTAGTGGACCAGCAAGAATGAGTCATTCTCCTATGACAACTCAAGGTAAATGAAATGTCAAAAATTTTTATTTATTTTGCCTTCTCCTTACGTAATATGTGAAATATGTTGATACATGATATATAAAAGATATAACAACATACACGATGCTTTCAGGACCATACCAGCAGCCACTGGGTCCTTCACCACACATGCATAGCTATAAAATGAATAGCACTGGTCCTGGTGTTGTTCAACCAGGACCTGGTTCTACGAGTCTTGGTGGAATAAACCCAATGGGTGGTGGTATGGGATATGCAGCTAGTGGAACGGCTGCAGGTCAGCCTGGGGGTTATCATACGCAAGGTACCTATCCACCTCCACGTCCACACGTACAATTTCCGCAAGGATATCCATCGCCAGCCAATTCACAACCACCACCCAACAATCAGTATCAAGCTTCTAACAGACCCAACAATTTGGTGCAATATCCTCCGTATACAGTAAGTAAAATTGTATTTTTGAAGAAAGCCAGACTTTTACGTTATTTGTATTAAATTGAGGTACCACTTTCTTTGCAGCATAAAATGGGATTTAATAGTGTACCACCAGGAATGCCACCTAGTCCAGGGCCACCTCAAGTTTACGGAGGTACTAGTACATCAGGCATGGTACCACCAGGCACTCCAGGAGTGACGGTGATCGGTAATATGGGTCCACCAGCAAGTTCAATGGGACCTCCACCACCATCGCCTAATCATGTTAGTAATCAGCCACCACCAACCAGTTCGGCTGTACCACATTTGCATACTCCTGCGGCTACACCACCTCTCAATCACGAAGGAAGTCCAATGCCTCCACCGAGTACCACACCTAATTCACACTCTGCTTCAACACCGACACCAACCAGCCATAGTTCTGCAGATCTTGCTACTGAAACTTCTAATGATAGTGGCATAACCACCACTGCTTCAGGTATTCCTATTTTTCATTTTCACGCGCATTTCAACGTGCGTAGTTTACTGAACAGAAGGATGATTAGAAATATTCGATGTAATCGTACAGGTACGTCAGTTATAAATGTCACCTCTACTTCAAGTGGCACTGTCACATCCGTAATAACAACTGGTCCTGATGGTACGTCCTTGGACGAAGGTTCTCAACAATCAACGTTATCAAACGCATCAGCTGGTTAGTACGAACTGTCAAAAACATGGTGTACTTTTGTTTAACTTTATTGTAAATATGTAACTTTATTTTGATACAGCTTCTGTAGAAGATCCGACATTTCCACCGAAGGTACGGAAAGATATGATGGGAGGATATCACAGTCATCCAGCTACGCCACAGAGTACTGTTCCGTCACCTGGCGCTGCGAGTATTAATTCGATACACGAGGAATATCCCGATATGAACAGCCCCGGTTGGCCACGTACTCCTGCTAGTCCTGTATGTATTTCGTTTCATTATACGATTCTTAAGAATCTGATATAATGGTTACTACTTTTGTATGTTATATTTGTATCTTTATATATTGTGCATGTTGTAATATTTTTACATGAAAATTTCTAAGAATGATATATGATCAAGGATAATGTGTTTTATGCTATAGTTTCCTTTAATTTTTCAATATTTTATATATTTTACAGGTATTTAACAGTCATGTGCCTCAAGACCCATACAGATCTAAGGTTACTGTTTATTCACTATAAGTATTTATCACACCGTTGCACAACATACTATTACACTATTTACACTAAATGCTTTGCTTAGTGTTGCTACATTAAATGCTAATCTAGATACCATGATATTTGCTCAACAAATGTAATCATTTGAACTTTCTCTACTTTAACGTTGCATTTTTTACAAAAATATCCACGTATCGCTGTTTTATTTTCGTTATTGAACGACGTGTCATTATAACACAATTATCAAAAATGATCATACAACAGTTATATTTCGTACAGAAGTTTATCTACACGATAATTTCCAATATTAACCAAGAACAAATATAAATTTCTCTACAATCAAAAATGATACGTTCCAAGGAAGTTCTTGTTGCTTATTCTTTTTACATCTTTTAAATCTTTTAAAAACATTTTGTTTCGCATAATTGCACGATACGTGTATACATCTTTTCCATTCTACTACCGCTTCAAAAAAAACCAATACCTTTTGCATGAAAAATCTTTTCTTAACTTCAGATAATTTTTAATAATTATAAGTAATTAAATGACGTTACAAACGTAACTAGAGAAAGTAATCCATTGAAGTGTGTAAGAAAAATTTTAACTGCGACTCAACACAGTTGAGGTTAACAGATTTCATAATGATAATTCCAGAAACCAGACAGTTTAGCAAAGCTATATGAAATGGACGATACAATGGAGCGAAGAACATGGTTGGATAAATTAGTTAACTTCATGGAAGAACGAAGAACTCCTATTACTAGCTGTCCTACCATCTCCAAGAACCCCCTCGACCTATTTCGGCTATACCTCTACGTGAAAGAGAGGGGGGGCTTCATGGAGGTATGCAAGGTGCAGTGTAGTTCCATCTAGCCCTCGGTGTCTTTATAGTAGTTTTTTTCATAATTCTATGTGTATTTTTATTCGTTTCGATATTTATGTACACACATTTTAATACGTGTCAAAAGAGAACATCAATGAACTCGGCTAAAGTCATCCGAGTTCTTGTCTCGTTTCGTTAGTTGACTGATTATTATTTATATATACTTGACGTATACAGTTGTGCTTTGTTTCTGTGTGCGCTGAATTGTGCATGATTTATATATATATATATATATATGTATATGTACGTGTATATATATATACATATTTTCTTTTTCCTTTTGCTGCATAATATTTTTTCTTTCCTTGTACACTGTTTGTGAAATTTTACGACGAAAAAAAAGAAGCTTAACTCGTCTTTTCTTAAAGTAGTCATTCGACGCGTATGGAAAACGCCCTGATCTACAAACCTTGGTGCTATATGGAATTATTCTAATATTCAGCGAAGAATAAACTTTTAATATCAATCATGTAATAACGGTAATTCGTTTCGATTGTACTCTTGCCTATTTGTTTCACTTTTCAACATTTGCATGATCAGGAATCGAGGTATATTTGTATGTACAGAGAAAAAAAAAGAAAAAAAAAAAGATTGCGTTATTCGATTTCTTTTTAGATTAGCCGCCGTAATAATTTTTTCCACGTATTTCTTCTTCTTTTTTTTTTTTTTTTTTTTTTCTTTTTAGTTTAATTTTGTGTTTTCAAAGTGCAGATTTTTGTCTGTTTGGATTCTCTGTTAAAAAAAAAAAAAAAAAAAAAAACAAAACGCGGAACAAATCTGACAAATACTGATAAGAAAATTGACCTTAATTCTATACAGGTGACCAAAAACAAAACGTGGAAAGACATAGCTGGATTATTGGGCATTGGTGCAAGTAGCAGCGCGGCATACACGCTAAGGAAACATTACACCAAGCATTTGTTGGCGTACGAATGTCACTTCGACCGTGGAGGTGTCGATCCTCAGCCTATCATAAATCAAGTTGAAGCTGGTTCGAAGAAGAAACCATCAAAGGGAACTGCCTCCGTACCCTCGCCAGGTGAGCGTTGAAAATATTTCAAGCTTCTTGAAAGCTGTCTCTTTGTTTGCAATTGTATCGTGACGTTGATGACGCGTTACATCGTTACATTATTTTTGTATCTTCAGGGTCTTCCAATTCACAAGATTCCTTCCCTGCTGCTGGATCAAACAATGCTTCCATGGATGGTTATGGAAGTTATCAGAGTGGTTATACCAGCAGTACACCAGGAGGACCTGCGTCAGAGTATACACCTCCTCCGCCGAGACCACCTAGTCAGAGTAGTGCACCTTCTCCGCATCAAGGTAAGAGAACTTCTAATTCCATCTTCTAATCCTAGCCGCACTGAAATCTTCCACATCGAGTAAAATCTTGCAAACGTCGTGTAAAAGTCTCAATGACAATCGATTTGGAAAAGCGTTCGACGCTTTCGACGAACACTTTGCCAAGCATGTGAAAGGAATTGCGGTTGAGAGAATATGTTCTGGTAGGTGGTTTGAACCAGGGCGGGCAGAATAGCACGAATCCGTTCGACGACGGCGTGGGACGCCTTTTTTGCAAGTCGAACGCAACGCCCCACCCTGGTCCGTTACGAGCCTCAGGTACTTCTCTCACCCTTGTCTCCTTTCACAACGTACAGCCAAACTTGTTTCTCCGTCCACGTTACGTTTACTTTCAGTGTACATTCACGGTGTTAAAACATTTTGTTTGACTAACTTCCCTTTGGTGTGTTTACTCGTGATATCGTTGTTCGAAATTTTTTTCTTCTCTTTCAAACAAGCGTGGTTTTCATGTTCAAATCCAACAGGCATCCAACAAGGCAGTTACCAGAATACAGGTTCCTACCAGAATTATCCCCAGGATCAGTACAGCCGGCCCCAACCGAACACGCTGGCTCAGCAGGGTGAATTTAACCAGCCTTATTCACCGCGGTCGCATTATTCACCTTACGTACCAGACGTTGACAGGTTATTATATCAAGATTAAACTCATCTTGAGCCTCTTTTTTTCTCACTTTCTTTCTTTTTTAACGAAAAGAACAGCAGAGTATAACTTTCGGCAATTTTTTCTTTTACAGAGGATACCCTGGAGGAAATATGCCGCCGAACAACGCTAGTGGACAAGATATATACAATAGATATAGTAGTAGTCAACAGCCGGCAAATTACTCGGCAAGTACACCACCTAACGCAAGAAGTAATAGCTATCCGTCTACGCCACAAGCACATCCACCTACTGTACCGCAACAAACGGCGACCAGCCAGCCTTCTTCACCTTCGCAGCCTCCTACTGCTTCGTCTTATTCTTGCCCCCAGGACTACTATCGAGCAGAGCAGGTGATATTGCGTATTCTGTTTCTCGATGGAATTGCTCTTCCAGATACGTTACGTGTTTCTGTTTCTTTCCATTTCTTGTATTATATATTCTGTATCTTTCTGCGTGGCGTGTTGCGACAAACATGCGATCGCGATGAATATTTTCCGATCGAGCTACTAATTATTACTATTGAATATTATTATTATTGAAGGGCGGATATGGAGGAACACAGATATACTCGGGCGGTGCGAATGCGAACAAGAATATGCCGCCACCACCGCCTGGTCCGAATCCACCTAGACGTCACCCAGATTTTGCCAAAGACCAACAATATCCTCAATATAATCAACAACGACCAGCGTATCCAGGTAAATGGTATTTCAAGAATCAGCTTTCAGAAGCCAAGCTAATATGAAAGTATACGAGCAAACGTGAAACGTTACGTGAAACGTTAATTGTGACAGGATGGCCAAACACGACTAATCAGTACAATAGTAGTAGTGGAAACAGTAGAGTTCAGTATCCATCGCAACAACCACCATCTCAGTCGCAACAACAACAGCCACAACCACAACCGCAAACACCGCAGGCTGCTTCTTCTACACCGTCGCCAGGACTCCCCAACAGTCAACAGTGGGGTAGTCAGCAACCAAATAGAACGACACCTCAACCGACTTTGAACACTATAGCTCATGCTCCTCCACCGTGGGATCATCGTTACACGAATCAACCGTCCCCTCTTTATCCTGCACCTGGAAATCACCAGGTAATTGATTTTTTACAATTTTACTATTGCAAATATCCTCTAGTACGACGTTACACACAGCGTTTAAGTCGAATCAGTTTGTTTCACTTTCACTGTTACCTCATTCATACATTGCCTGGTAATATCATTGACCGTTGTTGCCTCGACCTTCCGCAGAATCAGCTTGGTATAAATCCCATGATTACCCAGCAACCAACATCGAAAAGAGAAATGACATTCCCTCCTGACAGCGTGGAAGCGGTGACCCCACTTCTCTACAAACGGCGGAAACTTACACGCGCCGACGTAGCACCGATAGAAGCTTGGCGCATCATGATGGCCCTGAGATCAGGCTTGTTAGCCGAAAGCTGTTGGGCCCTCGACGTATTAAATATTTTATTGTTCGATGATTCTTCTGTAAGTTTTCTCTCCTTGATCGAGCAATGTCTCTTTCAATGTCTATTTCTTACATTCTTACGACTGAAACACTAGTAACTGTGAGTGATCATGAAATTCTACAGGTAAGTTATTTCGGGTTGGCACACTTACCTGGACTGTTGGACGTTCTTCTGGAGCATTTCTCGCGCTCTCTGTCGGACATGTTCGAGTCGCCAGTAAACGAGGACGATCGAAATTGGAATCAGTCGGCAGATGGGCCGGAGGTGGATCTCGGCTCGGTGACACGCCCCATTGATCCCGAGGATCGGACGAAGCTACTCTCGTCGGCGAATTACACATTTCTGTCGAGACGGGGTCGTCCGGTGAAGATCGTCCCGAGGGAAGACGACCTGTTCGTCCTCGACACAAGAAGGTCTTGGGATCACCAAGACAGTGAGTCGGAAACGGAACCGTGGCAAGTCGACAACAACACCACCAAGTACATAGTGACCTGTTTTCAATCAGAGATAGGATCAGTGCCGTTCGCTCGCCTCCTTCGGGACGAGAAGCCGCCGTTGCTGCAGAAGGAAGTGGAGTGCACAGACATGAAAGACGAAACCAAAGCAGACCCTGGTGCGCTCGAGGCGTCCGAGTTCTCCCAGAAGATGGCCGAGCCCGGTCCGTCGAAGGAGATGAACGAGAAGAAGCAGCAGCTGGACAAGAAGAAGAAGACGAAAACGTTGAGCGACGTATTGTCGAGGATCAAGAAGGAGCCGGTCGAGATGAACGATCTGACGAGAGAGCTGTTCGAGAAGAAGAACGACGGGTATAAGAAAGAGTGCGACACCGAAACGACGACGACGACGACGACGACGAAGGTGAACAACAACATGGGCGAGCATTTCGCGGACGTACAGAAACAACAACCGGAGGATGAGCTCGCGCCGACGCAAAACGGTTTGAACGAGGCGGCCGTGAACGCCGAGACGACGACAACGACGACGACGACGACGACGACGACGACGACGATGATGACGACGATGACGACGACGACGACGACGGAGAAAACGGAGATAAAAGTGGAGAACGAGGAGCAAGAGTCGTCGACGGTGAAGGACGACGCTAAGGAGGGACCAAGATTAAATATAAGAGATCCGGCAGGCACGTTGAAGAGAAGACGAATAAGCGACTACGAGGACGAAAGTTACTCGAGGGACGAGGCGAGTCTGTACCTCGTCACGGAGACCCAGGACAACCTTGCCCGACGTTGCGTCTGCCTGTCCACGATACTTAGGAATCTCACGTTCATACCGGGCAACGAGGCGGAGTTCGCCAAGAACGTGACGTTCTTGAGCCTTCTCGGCAAGCTGTTGCTGCTGCATCACGAGCACCCGGTGAGGACGCAAAAGACGCGCAACTACGACCGCGAGGAGGACGCCGATTTCGCGGACTCTTGCAGCAGCCTGCAAGGCGAGAGCGAATGGTGGTGGGATTTTTTGCATCACATCAGAGAAAACGTGCTCGTCATGGCGGCGAACATTGCCGGCCACATGGATCTGAGCCAACACCCGGAGGAGATATCGCGACCGGTGTTGGACGGTCTTCTCCACTGGGCGGTGTGTCCAGCTGCCCACGGACAGGACCCATTCCCAACGGTTGGGCCGAACTCTTCTTTATCGCCGCAGCGGCTGGCACTGGAGGCGCTGTGCAAACTCTGCGTGACGGAATGCAACGTGGACCTGGTGGTCGCTACGCCGCCGTACTCGAGACTCCAGAGACTTTGCTCGGTATTGACCAGGCTACTCTGCCGTAGTGAGGAGCAAGTGTTGCGCGAGTTCGGCGTGAACCTTCTCCACTTTCTGTCCGCAGCGGACAGCGGTGTAGCGCGTACGATCGCGTTGCAAACGCCTTGTGTCGCGCTGTTGGTGGCGTTTATCGAGCAGGCGGAATCGAGCGCGCTCGGTGTCGCGAATCAACACGGATTGGCCGCGTTGCGCGACAATCCCGAGTCGATGGGCACCAGCCTGGACATGCTGCGACGCGCCGCTGGCACGCTCTTGAACCTCGCCAGGCATCCCGATAACAGAACTCTGCTATTGCAACACGAATCACGGTTACTCGCCTTGGTGATGAGTCAAATTCTAGATCAGCAGGTGGCCGCGATCGTTGCTCGCGTGTTGTTCCAGTGTTCCAGGGGCACGTAATTTTGTTTCATTTTCAAATGGACGGTGTTTTTTTTTTTTTTTTTTTTTTTTTTTTTTTTCTTCCTTCCTTCTTCGTTCTTGGTTGATCCGCGAGTGTTTGTTTGTTTAGCCCCTTTTGTGCAAAAAGTGATGATAATGATGATGATGATGATGATGATGATGATGATGATGATCAGTTTTTGTTTCTAAACAAAAAAGAGACACGAAGAGAGAGAGAGAGTGAGAACGAGCGAGCGCACGAGAGAGAGAGAGAGAAAGAGTGAACGAGAGAGAGAGAGAGAGACAGCTTGTAGGAAAGAAGAAAAAAAACTGCTGTTGCTGCTATTCATTTGTAGAGAATACGAGGATGAGAATAATTTGTTAGAGAGGTAGTTGAGAAACAAAAAAAAAAAAAAAAAAAGAAAAAAGAAAAAAAAAAGAAAGAAAAAATTGAGTGCGAATGAATGACAAAGAGTTATATTGAAGAAAGAAACAGCGGCGAGGAACGAGGAAACGAAATAGAGAGAGAGAGAGAGAGAGTGTGACGCGGGGATATTATAGAGTGCTTAGAGAAAGGAACAAAGTGTCGATATAACATATAACGCCATGTGGTTGTAGTTTTATATCGAGTAACGTAAAAAGATAAAACAGAAAAAAAACCCAGAAAAGTAAGAAAGTTAATTATTGGTGTTAGTGAGTTAAGGTGTACTGCGACGACGCTCGCGCGTGAACGCCCACGCGTCGAGTATGCCTTTCCTACTTGATGAATCGGGATAATATCGATAGTGTAAGATAATTTCATAGTTAATGAAAAGATGAAGTGGAAAATTTCGCGTGAGATGTGACTTAAAAAGTACGTGAGCAGCGCGATGGAGAGAGAGAGAGAGAGAGAGTGAGAGGGGGTGGGGGGTGGGGAAGGACGGCGAGAAAGAGGGAAATAATGAGAGAACTCGTGGAGATATTAAAATGGGATGTAGCGATAGAGGGGAGGTCGGGGAGGAAATTAATAACGAAAAAAAGAAAAAAAAAAAAAAGAAACGATGATGAAACAAAGATGTTAAAAAATGCGAGACGAGAGAGGTGAAAGAAACGTTTAGCAGCATAATAATAATATATATATATATATGAAGAGGACGAGACGATTGAGACAAAACTTTAAGAGAAAAAAAAAGAGAGAGAAAGAGAGAGAGAGAGATTGAGAATTTGAGAGAGAGAGAGAGAGAGAGAGAGAGAGGGAGAGAGAGAAAGAGGAAATCTGTTTTGACGAACCTAAAATATGGTGCGATGTGAAACGATAATATCGGGTGACGATTATATATATAAATATTAACGATAATATAATGCAAATTTTTATATTTGCATGTTTTGTGCTGTAATTAGCGAGTAATTAAGATATTTTGTAGATAACACACACTTCCATTGAATCTTATTTCGAATTTGCGCCGCGCCGTGTGATGACGACAAACAAAGGGGAAAGAAAAAGACGGTGAAATAATGAAGATACGATGCAGCTCGGCGCGAATGCCCGCGGTGGTCTCTCTTGCAAACAACAACAACAACAACAACAACAACAACAACAGTTAAAAAAAAAGAAAAGAAAATAAGAGAGAAAAGCAGGCCACCGAGAGTCTCGACTTTAGAAGCACAGGCAGAACTAGAGAACTGAAGAAAGACATTGCTAGGAGAGAGAGAGAGAGAGAGAGAGAGAGAGAGAGAGAGAAATGAAAGAATGAACGACACAACATATGAATGATAGAGGAAACACAAAAAAAATAAAAATATAAAAAAAGAAGCGAGGAGAAACTGTCAGAGAGAGAGAGGGGAGAGAGAGAGAAAGAGAGATTGAATTGTCGAATGAGAATCTGTGCATGCGAATGCGTTGTGCGAATCGATTTAAAAAAAAAAAAAAAAACCGAGGAGAAGACGAAGAAACACACAGAGGCAGAGAACAGACGAGAAAGATAAAAAAAGAAAAGAGACGCACGTAAACATGAGATCGATTCGTCATTTTGCGAACGCGTGTGCGCGTGTAGTGAGCATGAAGAGCAGGAGAGAACCAGGGGGGGAAAAAAAAGAAACTAGAGAAACTAGGGATGGATCGCACGCGCGCAATTTTTCGTACATCTTTCTCACGTGGTTACGATTCACGTGTGCGTGTCGAAAAGTGGTTCGTATGTTGTGTACAATGATGATAAGAGCGTAAATGAATATATCTCAGCTGTGTGCACGAAGGATGTGGGGGGTGCTGGTAGAAAAAGGGGTGGGGAATAGTGTCTGTCAAAACAAATGAAACTGTGTACACACGTTATATATGTACACACATATATATATATATATATATATGTATACATATACATACGTAATGTGTGTATATAATTATGTATATGTATAGTTATATATATATAACTATACGTATATATAATTATATACATACGTATATGTATATATAAGCTTACAAAAGAAAGAAAAAAAAAATGGATCGAGAGCAAAATATCGAACGATGATGGACAAGTGGCAGCTTAACACATTTACGTACCTTGCACACATAAAATGCTATCCAACTTTTTAATGAAAATTATCGAGATAGTGTTTCATGCATTTTATACACACACACACACACACATACACATACACATACACATACATATATAATATTTTCTTTCTTCTTTTTTTCGAACGCTTTGTTTTATTTCATTTTCACTTCTGATTTGTGCTGATGTGTTCTTTTTTTTCTTTTCTTTTTTTGCAATTTTCCAGGCAAAAGAGAATCCTTCGACGTATCACGCGGTTTTTCTATTTCTTTTGTTTTCTTTTTTTTTTTTTCTCTCTCTTTTTCCCGTTCCTTTGGATATCATACGATTGAAATTGCCGGTTCGTGATCAAAGTGAAAGACGGTAGCCAGGTAGCAAAGGGAAGAGAGAGACAACATCTTTGGGAAGAATAGAAATTAAAAAGAGAATGCTATACTAAAGTGAAAGACTGAGAGAGAAAGAGTGAGAGTGAGAAAGGGAAAGAATGAAAGAGAGAGAGAGAGAGAGAGAGAAAGTTTTCAACAATGTACTAACCGAAGCAAAATACATCCTGCGATGAAGGATGGTGAGGAACACCGCGCAACACGGCGTCTCCTCGGATCCCCAAGCTCTCGATTGCGTCATTCAAGTGAAATGGGATGTATTTATAACCATGAAACTCTTATGCTTTTCAAAGCACATATGTTATTGTAAACAAGAGGAGAGGAAAACAAACTAACGAGTACTATTCCCCCCATTGTCAGCTTTTTGCACATGTTTCGACGGTTCTTGCATATACATTTATCTAATGTAACGGGAAGAAAGAGAGAGAGAGAGAGAGTGTGTGTGTGTGTGTGTGTCTGTATGTGTGTGTGAGAGAGAGAGAAAGGGGGAGACAGAAAGAGAAAAAAAAGAAAGAAAACGAGAAAGACCACTCTCATTTTTTGAATGTCCGCCGAAACGAACGACAACTGTTTGTGTATTCGATTTCGTCGTCGCACACCTTCTATGTCGGTACTTCCTTTTCTCATTTCGTAGAAACGGATTTCACACGTGAAGAAGAAAAAAGAAAAAAAAAAGGTGAAGAATTATGGGTGTTTCGGTTTCTCGTAAGGGTAGCATGTGTAAAGTTGAACAAAAGAGAGAAAGAGAGAGAGAGAGAAGGAGAGGGGAAAAAAATGAAAACGAGATCTAGATTCGACTTTGTTTGAGGGATAAACAGGTGAGGAGAATGGCGGAGAGAGAGAGAGAGAGAGAGAGAAAGAAAGAAAGAAAGAAAGAAAGGAAAAAGGAGAATAGAAGAATACCGATGAGGTTAAAAAAAAAAAACAATATATTAAAACAGAACACTTTCCCTAATCCCAGCTTCTCCCTGACCCCAAAGTATCCTACTCTATAGATATCTAAATACGTGTAGTTCTTAAATTATTTACTTTAGTTCGAGTGGAGATGCCTGTAAGTGTAATTTACTAAGACTTTTTGTAAATAAATTATGAAATAAACTAGACGTACTTTATCCAAATGACTATGATATGTAGATATGTCTCTCTGACACGCGGAACCGCGAGTTCGAAAACGGGAAAACTTATTATTATGAAGGGCGAGAGTGATGAAAATATGTATGTATATGGTTATATCTTGAATCTTCGCGATATCGCATAGAGAATTTCTATAACTATATGGAAGTTGAGTATAAGAAACAGAAACCATTGTACTTGTAGGTGAAATAATGTTGCTTTTAGACCATAGGTTTTCAATATAAACACAAAGGAAGTATCTGCGTTTGTTAGAGAATTTATTGTGCCTGAACTATCTTTTAAATATATATATATATAATTGTCTTTCTTTTTAGAGCGTGGATTACCAATTATACAACTTGCTTTGAACATACACTGTTCTCCATGTTCAAGATCATCGCTATGTTTATTTTCTGGCATAGCCACTCGAGAATGTCTGTCGCCTCGCTCTCCAGGTACCAATCCACCATCGGTGACAGAGTGTCTTCGTTCTGCGGATAATATGCAATAAAAAGAAAAAAGAAAAAGTACGTTCAGTACGCTCGAGTTTTCACTCGAAGAACGAAACATGCGTCGAGTTTGGGTTACCACTACCTTGTTTACATGCAAAATAAGCTTGTTGTTAACCACCGTCGGCGGCGATAGTAACTGATGTGTCTCCAACGTCCATTTTACGTTCAAGGATCCCCAGGTGCAACCTTTCTCGATGAAGTACAACCGCCTGAAATGAACGGAACGTAAATTAAAAAAGGAGAAGGCTCGCTTCTCGCCAACTGGATGAGAATTGACTATTCTATATTCTATGTATACACGCACTGCAACGAAACGAGGGCTATGTGTTTCCCGTCGCTTGACAAGATTGTATGCGCCCAGTATACGTCCGTTTCGATACCGGGATTCTTGTTAATTACACTCAGAAGGTGCATCCCTTTTGCTTTGTGCATCGAGAATATTTCCACTCCCTGATCGAGAGAACAGAGAAAAGAAAGAAAGTGAGAAATTCATTTTTCGCGTCTCTGTTGGAATATCTTTGATGGAAACTTGTGCAAAAGTTCGTTTTTACCTTGTAAGGATTGACGTAACGCGGTAAGCGTATACGAGATATAAACTTATGACCTATTTCTTGTGCCCTGAAACGTGCAATTCAAATGTATAGATATTCTGCCATAACGTGACGATCGTTTCTTTTGTATCAATGCCACCGCTACCTTTTTATAATATCCGCTATTACTTTTGAATAAGTTTTCAGCGAGGAACTTTCCGTGTTAAAAAATATCGACGTTTTCTTTCCCAAAGTTCTAAGGAAATACTTCAACTCTTCTTGGTGAACACCTGCGAACGTTATCGTGTGAATTAATTAAATCAACGACACGGAACAAGTTAACAAGGCAGTGTTCCTTTTTTCTTTTTTTTTTTTTCTTTTTTTTCTATTTTTTTCTATTTTTTTTTTTTTTACTCACTGCTAATGAAGGCAGTTACTAAGCTGCACGTTTCTAATTCAATTTCTGTAGAAAAAGAAGTACGGATCGAAGGGTTTAAGGGTGGTACGTCTTTATTCTGAATACACGATTCTTTCATCTAAAATTGAAACAAAGGAAAGGAAAAATATCTCTCTGCCACTTTCTCTGTATATATATATATATATATATATATATATATATATATATAACGTGGGATTGCAATGTTTCTCCTGATGCTCTTCAACGTACCTTAACTGCACGAGGTTCAACGTTGACATTAAAGACTGATACTTGCGTAGTATCTAGAGTGGCATAGCCCAATTGACATGCTACCTCGTAGCTCAATTTCTCTGCTATTTCGTCGCCGCATAAGATCAGCTGGAAGATTGCAGAATAAACTCGTACAATTTTAAAATTACCTTGAAAATTCATTCTTGCAGAGAAAGCATTGTCTCAAAGGCATGTCTCTAATCCGTACGTACTGTGTTGGAATCATAGAAATTGTCCCCCGGTGATCTGAAGTTATAACCACACTGGTTCCCCAAGACTGTAGTGGAACGAATCAAAACGTGAAATTGTTGCATACTTTGTATCACGTATGTGCGCGACAGATCTGACAGGATTTCATCGGTGTCGACTGTAACGAAGTTTCTCTGACAATACGGTAGTCTGAAGTTCAAAGAGATAAGGAAAGAAATACACGAGATTAGCAACAGTACGAGTCGTATACGTTACGTTCTGTGTCGAGTATTAAAAATTTCTGTATTGAACCTGAACTCAGCGTGTTTCTCAGACCCTCCCTTTTCAGAGTATTCAAAGATAAATCGAACGACGTTCTTATAATCCGCAATGTCGCTGATATTATAAATATTAGGTCTTTCCGTGTCAGCCAACAGTATCAAGCGTATCAAGATTGGCGAGATGTACACTTGTTCTATCACCGTCTTCCTCTTGGCCGTTGTCTTCTGAACCTTGTGTAAACAGCGCTCGTGTATATAAATTATGGTCTCGTTGATGTACAATCGACGAAACACGCGAAAGTGAATACTCACGTTGGTTTTATTGGAAGGCAAAATATGGATGCTGGAAACATCTTTTCTTAGCTTCGCGGCGATAGAGTGCTTAGTTTCCGGCTTCTTTGGGATCAGATCGATCAAAGAGAGGAGGAAACCTTCTTGCAAATTTAGATCGAACTCTCTAACTATGACACAGACACTCCTGCGAAATATGTTTATTAGAAACTGCGATTGCACGGTATTGCACAGCGGATTATCACGTACTTGTAAACGTCGTAATTTAGTTTCCTCTGTTTCAAACATGTGAACTCTACGCAGTGTTTCAATTTATGACTGCCTGTGTAGTTGACGATGCCCTTCTGCAGGTTTGAGTAGAGTATCACCGGAAACGTGGTATTACGAATTTGATTATCAATCTGAAAACGACGAGTTTTTACCGTTCGGTGTTTGACAATTGTATAAATATCGACTGCTAAAGTGACTACAAGTTATGGTTGTACCTGTATCCTGTGAACGTAGCCTTGCAGATACGTCAGTGACATAGACTTTCTGCAGTGCAGCCAAATCCCCGGGGAATAGGTCCTTCTTAATTTCCCAAAGAACGGTTTGGTCATGTGCATTTTCACAAGATCAACCTGAAAGTTTGTTTCTTACACGGTCGAAGGTGTAATTTCAGTTTCATTTCAGTTGCATTGATTTTCAAGTCAACGACTGATCTTACTTACGTCGATGAAATTCTCCAACTGCGCCTTCTCGCAGGAATGTGCATATTTGCTCTCTATCCAAGCGCTCAACTCCAAGGACAAACTCTTCCACCTCTTGTCGAAATAAAGTTCCCAATGAGCTGCTGAGTCTGTTACATTAGCATATACTAGTTCTTTTAGAATTTCGTTGGTTTTCGTCACCTGCCAATCACGTCAAATCACGATTGTAAAGACATCCTATCTTGTTGCTATCGTTTGTAACTCATTTGACAACTATTATAGTATATGTGCTCACAATGCTGATTCCAACACCAGCAAAGGAAAGAAATATTTCCCTCTTGCTGGGTTCAGGGTCCACTATACTCTTCGCCTTTAAGAAGACGCTTTCCTGTTGGGTGAACAGCAAGATCCTCTGATTCCCCTCCATGTAACTGACCCAATAGACTATCGTTTTCTTTTCCTGTGCATTTTTCAACATCGGTGGCTTCGCGTCGCTGTTGTTGCAGTCGTTGCTGCTTCCCTCGTCGTTGAAACTTCCAGATTTACTCTCCAACCAGGTCAGCTTGTTGTTTGGAGATTTAGACGAGCAGGCTGAAGACACTTTGGTGTTGTTGGAGTTGTCGACGATAACGAGCGGTATGACTTCTTGCCCGTGTCCGTCCTGAAAACGAAACGAAACGAAACGAAACGAATCGTCGTCGCACACGTTGCACGCACATTCTCCGACGCGTTACGAATCACGCGTGCCTCACCCTCTCGAATCTTGCGTTGTACCCGCTCTTTTTATTGTTGTACACGTTCCAAACGAGCTCTCTGGACTTCGTTGGATCGTCCCACGTGTACAGCAGACTTTGGAACGGATTTATCAGTACCACCTGGCCCAGATTGCACTGGCTGATCTTCAAGAACAAATCGTCGCAGAAGTTGTCTATCCTCACGGGTATATCGCCCGCCGTGTACTTTTGAAACGTAACGTGGTACGGCGAATTGACGCCACCTTTGATCTCCACGCTAACCGCGGACTGAAAACGAAAACAAAAACGCGAATAGTTTTACAAATGAAATCTCTTTGAGTACAATGATAGTGAATCGACTACTCACTCCGTTGTCCATTCTTAACACTGTCTTCCCTAGTTGCGTGATGCTGAAGTGTTGCGACACCAATTGACTGTTCCTCCATTTCACCCTCATCCTCATCGATTCCGTGACCGGCCAGAACGGTATTGTTTGCCCGGCGAGCAGATCGTTCCACAAATCCGCCTGATCGTTCTCCTCCATGAACCTGAGGGTCCTCTTCATCTTGTTGGTGATGTAGAAGTAGGGAAGGAACGTGATGATTTTAGTGAAATTCGGGGAGAGACGGGAACTCTCGATCTCCGTCAAGATCCTGTACTTTCTACCACGTTCTGTATCCTTGCACACGATCAGAGACATGGATGTGATCCCCTCCAGTCCGAAGGGCAACGACCATTCAGACTGGTGAGCTCTCAATCTGACTGTACTTTTCTTGTTGTTCTTCTGAGAGAACACCATCAGCTCTTCCTCTGGAATTTCGTTGATCACGTGCGACTGACACTCCTGAGAATGATAGTAAATCACGTTGAATATTATTGAATGTGAAATATTTGAAAATATGGATACGTCGATTAATCGCCAAGTAAGTCCAAGTTCACCTTGATGAACAGAGGCAATCCGGATTTGTTTATCATCCAATATTGAGACTGTATGACAATGTGCCAGCTTGTCATTTTGCACAGTTCTATGCAGAGTAAGAACGGTTTCGTCGATTCCAGTTCGCCGTCTGCGTTCATCGCGACGAACTTCTTCTCCAGGCTGGTGTACAGTTTCGTCGTTCCGGTCCAGTACACGCCCAGGTAATTCTGTACCTTCAGAGAGATATGACAGACATATTTGAATCATCAGTTTCTCGAATCAGCATCTCGTTGCGTACCGTTGCAAGGTACGCAGACGCAGTACCTTGAAGACGAACTGAATGTCCGTGTTGCAGTTCAACGAGTGCACGTTTATCCTCTCGCCGGGCTCGATCTTCACTTCGTAGCTGATCGCCGGTATGTGAACGTCAATAACGAACGGTAGCTGATTGTTGAAGCTAAAAGGAGGATGGATGCTTATTAAGTAATTCGGCACCTGGCAGCTGGACCTCGTTGTTACTGGTATCTCGTTACAGGAAACTTTCACGTAAAACACTGAATTACTTTCGTCGTCCTTCATTTTGCAACATACGTCCTTGATCACGTTCGTCGTTGAGCTCAGCTCTTTCCAATAAATTCCCTCCTCGCTCACCTGGTACTTTCTGGAGAGAAGAAAGAAAAAAAATAAGTAAATAAATAAAAATTCATTCCTCTTGTAACATGATGTTGCAATCAAGCAGAGTCCTTTCTACTTTCAAATATCTTTTTGTCTTCTACTCACTCTAAATATGCAGGCAGTATGTATACAGGGAAGTGGTAAGCTATGTATAAGGGAACACTGTAAGTGGAATCGGGTTCGATGATTGTCATCCTGATGTTGTCGTCGAAAGGATTCGTGGGCTTGCCAATGCACGTGAGCCCCAATTTGTCAAGCAGCGACTTTTTGTAGTAGAGGCCCAGCGCGTAGGATGTTTCGTTACGAAACTACAATAAAACATGTCCTTAATGTAGTTCTTAATAGCACATTAATCTAGATCTTAATAGTACATTAATGTAGTTCTTAATAGCTCTTAACAATAGAACTACCAGAGTGGTCAAAATGACCAACTTGTAACTTTTGTTGGACATTTTGTTGGACGTGAAACAGTATATCTTTAAGGATTTGAATAATTTTTCATAAAATATACGAATAAAAGCTTATATACTCCATTGTATTATAAAGTTTCTGTATTTTTCTGTCTTCAATGTTTCTTGTCTTCAACTTTATGCTTCATTGGTCAGTAGTTCTAGTGTTAATGTCTAACGGTGTTCTCAATGTAGTTCTTAATGTAATAATAATAATTATAATACATACATGTAATAATACATTATTGTATTGTAATACATGCATTAATGTAGTTCTTAATAGTTTTTAACATTAGAACTACCAGAGTGGTCAAAATGACCAATTTTGTAACTTTTGTTGGACATTTTGTAGACGTGAAACAGTATATCTTTAAGGATTTGAATAATTTTTCATAAAATATACGAATAAAAGCTTATATACTCCATTGTATTATAAAGTTTCTGTATGTTTTTGTCTTCAACTTTACGCTTCATTGGTCAGTAGTTCTAGTGTTAATGTGTAAAGCTGTTCTCAATGTAGTTCTTAATGTAATAATAATACATACATGTAATACATACATTATTATATTATAATACATATATTAATGTAGTTCTTGACATTAGAACTACCAAAATGATCAAAATAATCAATTTATAATTTTTGTTGTACACTTTGTAGACGTGAAACTGTATAGCGTATTTTTGAAAACTCAAATAATTTTAAAATATTTCTTTACTTTTCTTTACTTTTTTGCCCTCGATCAATGTCTCTGATAGAAATTTTAAGCTTCATTAAATCGGTAGTTCTAGCGTTAATGCCAAAAGGTGTATCTTAATGCTAATGTATGAGACAAATAAAGAAAATCAAACGCTTTACCAGCAAAGGTGATCGAACGGTGATCGTGCGGTATAAATAATTGCTAATGGTAGCTTCTATGACCAAATGATAGCGAACTTCGTGTCTAATGGGTCGCAGCGGGATCAAATTGCAACCCTGCCTCTTGGGACAATACACCAGCACATCTTCAAATTCTACAAATCACAACGTGGTCAGGATCGACAATTGCAAGGCCAACTTTCGTTTCAAGAAAAAAAAGGAAACAATTTCCTGCAATTGAGAATACCTTTGAAAATGATTCGCAAGGCCTCTCCGGTGATCGTCTTGTACACACCGATCGAGGAGTCCTCCTCGAATATCTCCTGCATCGGCACCGACTGACTCTGAAGATTCGCATCGGGATCGGCAAAGTCCATCTCGTTGTCAACCAATGGAGGGCTCGCATGCCCGGAGTGAGCCTCTGCTTCTGGACTGCTAGGAATGCTCGCGGCTGGGCTAACGTCGTGATAGTCTTGGCTGGCAATCACTCGAGTGGTATTCTCGTTATTCTGAAGAAATAAAGCATAAAGATAATCATACGATAATCCACTCGTCTCGAGAACAATGTGTCCATCCGATGTAATATAAAATATAATACATCAACTGACCTCGATGATGGAAAATAATTTTAACTGACCTCGTCCGGGACGAGAAGCTCTATTCTACTCTCGTGGCCGATGTCGTTTTGAAGGTTCAATTTCTTCATGCCGGTGGGCACCGTCGGTATCCCGCTGGCAGCTTGTTGAAACGCACTGGCGATGATATCCACCACGATGATCAAGTTGGGCGTGATCACCACGTTGAGCTTCTCCTCCGCGGATACGATGATGTACACCGCCGTGTCGTTCGACTTTATCGACTCACGGCCAAGTGGCCCGACTAAAGCGGCGATTAAAAAAGTCTAAGTCGTGAGAACGTACTTAATTGAGTAAATCTAATTCAATGGCGAAGATGTTGCACGACAACGATTGCCTTACAAGAGTCCACGTTACACTCTGGTGTCAATTCTAATCCCTCGTCCTCGTTCGTGCTGCTATCGTCGCTGTCGCTGTCCTCGTCACCGCTGCTATTGCTGTTGAACAAATAGTTGGAAGTTCTGATCAATTTCTTCTGCCCTTCCTCGTCGTCTGTGTCGGAGTCTTCCTCATACGTTGAATACATTTCCGTTTCTGTAAAGCGAAATTGTGTTTAGCTTGTATCAATGAGAAGTTCACTCTCTCTCTCTCTCTCTCTCTCTTTCTCTCTCTCGACATCAATTAATAAATATTATATGTGGAGAAAATTATGAGACACATTGCAGTTGAAATTATTGGTATAAAGGTTTTCATTGTATCTGTTACAGGCAAATCAATGTTGTGCAATTTCGATTAACATTTATTGATAAATTGAACGAATACTTAATTTAATTAACTTAGTTTAACAAGTTAACAGTTTAACAAATTCTTAATTTAAATAGAAATAGTACAACTTCACTTAATTGTATTTATCATAACAATTCACTTAATTATATTAACACAAAATTATAAGACACTAACAAAGAAAACTATAAAAATACTATAAGTCTTCGTACAATCACACAAAATTTTCCAGTCTTTTTTTATGTTGACCCTCCTTTATTTTGTACAACTTTGATCATTCGAGTTGGTAGGCTTTTTATTTTGAATAATTCTTTTTATATATAATATCGATCTAAATTTCTCCAGGCACACAAAGTTGATTCTTTTAATTTTTGAACGTTATTGTATTGTTTCCCATGTTTCGTACATTCATTATTCTGTAAACTTTTTCCCATACATTTTCAAAAATATTGAGATCCGGAGACTTTGCTGGCCAATCTATAGTTGGTATATATTTCTAAAAAATATTTATATTTAAAAGAGTCTTTTGTATAATTTTGTATGGACCGTTGCATCATCACGCTGAGGATAAATGAGAAATTTTCTCCAGCAACTCTTGTAGCACGAGTTCTGAGTTTTTTTCTTCTATTAATTTTAAGTAACTAGTACTTTTCCATCGGCTGTCTTAATTTCTGTCTTCTGTAAAATTTCCCTATGCGTAATAGAATTCTAGATGTACTTTTCAACACTGCTCTCATGTCTCTTACACATAAAATTGCAAGTTTCTTAGAATTTTCCTAGTCTCTTTTTCTGTACTTTTCAGGTTTATGTATAAAATTTCTAACAACACACCGACTTCTTTTCCATTTTGAGTGAAGTTTCGTTTCAAATTTGCACCTTCTGCTTTTAACTGCAGAGATTCTATTTTTCCTTCCTTATTCAGCGATCTGTCTCGCGTGACATGCTTTTCGTTTTATTAATTTTCAAACGTAAATCAACAAACTCACTTCAATTAAAGAATTTGCGAACAAACATACAGGCAAATACAATAACTCTGTCTGTAACAAACTAGTACCAGTGTCTGGTTATACGAAAAAGGAGGATCAACCTGCTATTAATACTAAAAAAAGACTTTGTTCAAATTTTGTTCAATTATGAAGACTACTTTTGTTTTCTATGTTTTCTTATAATTTTATCCAAGTACTAAAGTAATTGTGCTACTTTTTGTTTAAATTAAGAATCTGCTGAAATATTCGTTCAATTTGTGGAAATGTTGATTAAAATTAGACAAGTGTGACTTGCACGTAGCGTAACAAAACCTTTACAACAAGCTCCTTTAGTAACAAGCTCATAATTTTCTATGCTTCACGTACCGCTTGACTTTGTTACGTTCAAGTGGTCTGGATTTATGAAGACCATGTCCGTGACATCCTGATCGATATTTTTCAGATTCTTTCTCTTCACTTTCAAGGCATCTTGCTTCACGTGCTGGCACGAATCGGTTGCGTTCGAATTCACCAGAAACGCCTCGCCGTGGCGCATCTGCAGACCATAAATGTTCGTTACACAATCGACATCGTGAAAATCGAAACTTACTTTTATCGTCAACTCCCACGACTTGTAACTCGCGTCGTCCTCCGAGCACAGATCAATCAGTGGCTGCCAATTTTTGTAATCCATGTTGTAGCAGAACGCGTGAAGCTTCACGTTCGACTCCAGATCGAAGGGCAACCAATCGTTCACGGAGGCTGTGATCACGCTCTCCACCTTTATGACAGGAAATCGTTCCATCGAGTATTCGATTTCCAACAGCAGGCACAGTATCACCGGTTTCAAATTCAGCGTCAGCACGCGGTCACTATCCTCGCAGATCAAGTGTGAATCATCTACGAATTATCACAATCTCTAAGTCTTACAATCGCTATATTCTATACAAAATTCTATACAAAATTATCTATACAATATCTATACAATCATCTATACAATCAATTATCTATACAATCTATATTCTATACAAAATTATCTATAAAAAATTCCCTCGCACGATGGGAACTTACTGTTGCGCAACTTTTTGTACGGTATATTCGAAATTTTCTTCGGCGTCCACAAATTACTATGCATGTTAAAATCTTGAGTTGAGAATCTGTTGGAATCCAACTTCACGTTGACGCTGTCTGCAAAGCTCGTGGCCTCGTTCAGTATCTAAAATATACATGATACGTATATTATAATGCAACATACATAATAATATACAATATATAATATATTACACAACATACACAATAATATATTATAATACAAAATTATTGTGTATATATTCATATACAACTTCGATTATCCGCTATACTTTAGTTTCACGTTTTAATTTCAATTTCATTTTGTTATATTTTGTTAAGTGGCTTTCACTGAGCAACCAATATTTCCCTCGGGTAATATAATGAATGTATCATTATATTAATAAAGATTATAATAATATATATTAATATAATAATCTTTATTATTAATATAATAATACATTATTGTGAAACATTGTAGTAAAGATTATTATATTAATTAATGTATCATTATATTAATAATACATTATTATTATGATAATGTATCACTAATTAATAATAAAATTATAATACAAAATTATTGCGCGTATAAATTCATATACAACTTCGATTATCCGCTATACTTTAGTTTCACGTTTTAATTTCAATTTCATTTTGTTATATTTTGTTAAGTGGCTTTTACTGAGCAACCAATATTTCCCTCGGGTAATATAATGAATGTATGATTATATTAATAAAGATTATAATAATATATTAATATACTAATAATAATCTTTATTATTAATATAATAATAGATTATTGTGAAACATTGTAATAAAGATTATTATATTAATGTATCATTATATTAATAATACATTATTATTATGATAATGTATCACTAATTAATAATAAAATTAATATATTAAAAATAAATTAATAATGTATCATTACTTTAAGAACTACATTAAGAACATCTTTAGCATTAACACTAGAACTACCGGCAACTAAAAAACATAAAATAAACTTTCATTAGAGACATCAAAGTGGACAAAATAGAGAAGCTTTGCGGTAGCAGTAACTTGCACAAACTTTTATCTATACATTTTTAGCATAGAAAAATGTCATTTGTAGCTCTAAAAAATGCTGAAACTGTAAAACTTCTCCAACGAAAATTACAAACTGTTCGTCATTCTTTCGCTACTTTTTGGTAGTTCTGGCGTTAAGGCTAGAGTTGGAGAGCCAAAATTGTTGTAGAAAACGTGACACTTGCATTGATGAACGTATGCATGATCTCCGCGGAGAGATGAACGTCAATTTTGTTCACGGCGACGGTGTAATTGACGTTGAACTCGGGCGCCTCCTCCTTCCTGCAAATCTCAACGTCGCACGGCCTTAGTAACCAAAATGGCACGTGGCGTGAGTAATTCCCCTGTTTCTTCGACTTGGCGCGGACGTCGTTGAGCGTGTAAATGATCGACGACGAGCAACTGTGTCTACTGCTCTCGATCGACACCTCCGCTTGCAGTAGTATCACGTGCGCGTTGCTGGCTCTCAGGTTTCCAAAAAGCAAGATCTCCGGCTTGTGTATCCTCACGGACACCGAGGCATCTAGATCAAAGGCACAGAGGCACCCATCTTTCAAACCAGTTGCTTTCTCTCGGTTGCTTTACAATTCCGTCGTTTACGAAAGTAAACAAGTACCAGTAATAACAGAAAAGAGAGAAGTATAGTATCAGACTCTCTGTGAGATATGAGATATGCATAAATACCTGGCTCCTCTGTGAAATATTGCGCATATTTTTGTTTACTTTTATCCGCGTCTATGGTAACGTCTCTGTTCTTGATTTGAAACAAATATGCACTGTTTACTTTATTCTGCTAGTTTGCTAAATGCTTTGCTTTACAAAGTGACAGCTCGAGCGATAAGGTGAAACTTAGGCGGGCTCGGTTCACTTACTGTCGCAGAGCTGTTATTCTCGTATCCGTGATTAACGATGCCCTCGTCGACTTGGTCACCAGGGAACGAGTCCATGACGTATCGTATCAGGTGCAACGTGAACGGCACCGACAGATTTATCCTCACCTCCTGGATAAGCGCGTCGTAGCATTTCTCTCCGGCTGGCGTGCGAGTGTACGTGACGTCAACGATGGGAGACATCGAGATGGATATGCACGATTCTGGCTGCATTCCAATCTGCCTCGCCGGTGACTGGATTATTCTACAATTCGAGATACACGACATTGTGCTCGGTTGAAATCGCGTCGTTGAATCAAACGAAAGGAAAGCACAACGACAAATGGAAAGCTACGAACTTTCTTATAGTCTGAGAATCCTTTCGAGTGTCTTGCAGCAGGCAACTCTGAAGCGACAGTTTCATCTTCAGGCTCTTGTCGCTGTAAAACGCGTACGTGTTGATCACCTCTCCGAACGTTAGCCTGCACAGGCCGCGATTCAAGTCCCGAACCGGTGAGCTCAACACCTGGAACGAAGCAAGTACGTTGAAAATACAATGTAAATTTCCACGCGGCGAGACAACAGAATAGAAGTAAAGAGCTACCTCCTCTGAATCCAGAAACAGATTCAACTGCAATCCTTCCAGGCTTAGTTTCGTATTAATCTCGCATACAGTGTTCTCGTTCTGCGTGAGGAAATCCTCCAGCCTCTTCACCATTGCGTCCTCGTTGCTGATCCTCTTCAACCGGTCCGCCATTGCTGACTGCGTCTCGTTGAAATACGTGTCTTTGAACAAAATGATCTTGGATATGTTGTCCTTCCACACCAGTATGCTAGACTTCAGATCTTTCTGACTGAGATTGACATATACGAAGTCCATGGAACCTTGTACGTTGAACAAGCCACAAGTCTGGAACTCCATTGCACTGCGATAATCGGTTTTCCTCTTGATATCGAAATGCACGTGCACCGGCTCGACAATCGGTTCCTGCGAAGTGAAAGTTAGTCGAATGAAATTCGTTCACGGTATTATAAGTAAGTATCGCGTGGACGTTGACGTCGAAAGCCTTACTTGGATCTCCAAGTCGCGACTAAGCGTCATAATTGCTCTGGACACGGTCATGTTGTTTAACTTTATTAAAATATTGTCGATCGTTGTCTGGCTCGAGTCGCCGCTGGACGTTTTAACACTCGGCGCCGACTGATCGACCTTCTTGAAGAAATTCTCCACCGAGAGTACGCCTGTGTTCAATACCAGCAGGCTCGGGATCTCTTTGCGCTGCGGCAGCAAAAATACCGGGCCTTGAATGTCGATGAACATGTGCAGCTTCGTCGCGCTCCTTTTGAACGCCTCGAAGCCACCCGCCAGCCTCTCGGTCAGGTACTCTTTCAATCGCAAGAAGTACGTGGACGTGAAGGGCGCTAGAAAATACTGCGCGGAACAAACGACAAGTTTTATCACCAACGTGTGATACACGTATCACGGTGTTGTGTTAAAATAATAATAACAACAATAATAATAATAATAGTGATGATGATGATAATAATAGTGATGATGATGGTGGTAATGTTAATAGTGATGATGATGATGATAATGATAATAGTGATGATGATGATAATAATAGTGATGATGATGATGATGATAATAGTGATGGTGATGATGATAATGATAATAGTGATGGTGATGATGATAATGATAATAGTGATGATGATGATGATAATAGTGATGATGATGATGATAATAGTGATGATGATGATGGTGGTAATGATAATAGTGATGATGGTGGTGATAATGATAATAATAATAGTGATGATGGTGGTGATAATGATAATAGTGATGATGATGATGATAATGATAATAGTGATGATGATAATGATAATAATAGTGATAATAACAATAATGGCGTGCAAGCATCGTTAAGTTTGTACCTTCAGGTCGTACAGAATTTTGCAAGCGAGCACGCAATTCATTCTTCCAATGGAAAGCTTAAACGTCCCGTCCGACATCACGTCGTCCTGCTTCGTATCGATGTCCGAACATTTGTACAATTTCGGCATGTGTCTCACGTACTTTAAATCGAGAACCCTGTCCTCTTCCGTGGTTAGAATCTTGCAACGATTAAGTTTTCGAGGATTAAGTTGAGGATACTTGCATGCGTGAGATTGTAATTAAATAATAGGTTTAATTCGTGGCTGGTCACCTTCGAGTAAAGCGTGTCCTCGCTCAAATCTTCGATCGACAGATGTCTAAGGTACGCGCGTAATACCATCCTTTCGTTGGCATTGTAAATGCAGTCGTTCTCCAATCCCGAGATCTGTATTTCCATCAAATCGAGATCCTTGTCGCAAAATCGTACAACGAGGGCGCTAAGCCGTGCAGAATAATTCAATTTGATAGCGCCTAAAATAAGAAGGAAACAAAAGATGATTACTAATAGTAACGTTTATATTAATAATATTAATTATATCGTAACTGATAATGTCATAATTTCTTTACCAAGTGGGATTCTCATTAATAGTAATATTATGTAATATCAATAATATTAAATATATCATAATTAATATTATTATAATGTTGATTATATTGTAACTGATAATAATGATCATAATCTCTTTACCAGGTGGGATAGGTGGATCATCTTCTTTCGCTTTCCAATGTGCAATTCTGTGACACACGCTCTCCATGAAATTGACGAGATTGTTGTTTTCAAAAATGCTGAAAAAGAATTGTTGTCTGTCATACAAGTTTCCTCATCATCGCGTAAACTGACTAAAAATAGTCTGCTACATACTTAACTAAATTATACCAGTACTTCCGAATTTTCAATAGCGCGGGTCTGTGTAGATTTACGTTAACGTTCAATATATTTACAACGAGAGATCGTTCGATACTTTTAAAGTGGGATTTGAAGTCAGGGCAGTTCGATTTGACCTAGAAAAAAGAAAGAAAGAAAAAAATGCGTCAGCGATGGAGACAAAAGGGGGAAAAAAAACAAATCTTGAGTCTATTCACACTCAGAGTACCTTTCGATACGATAAAACAAAAACCTCGTGCGGTTCTTCGGTGGATATTAGTTCCAAATATGATCCAGTTACTCCCGCGTTTGTTTTATCTACCAAGAGAATGGATCCTATGCCAAATTGCACGGCTGGTCCGTACTGCATTACCGCGGTTTCGCAATACAAAGCGTGCAGCCTCAAGTTCAAGTACGGCTCCTCTCTTCCGTAATGGATAATCCCCAAATGAACTGACAACTAGACATTCGAAAGCACATTGGCAAAACTGGCTATTTCAAATAACAGGCAACATTTGCTTGTTTTAGCCTAAGAAAAATACCTCTCCAATAGCAAATCTCAACAACAGGTTGATGTGATTGTACGGTGACACGTTGTCGTCAAATCCAGACAAACTTATAGTCTTTGACAGCAATTCCAAATCCTCTTCACTGACCTCGGAAGACACGACACTCCTGTCGCACAAAATGACAACAAAATGAATTGAAACGTGCACGTGAGTCCGTTCGTAATGGGACAACAGCAGCTTATATAGGAATATCGAAGGCTAGGTTTTGTTACTTCAATGTTTAGCCTTACTTCGTTACCTATCGAGTTTTTGAACGTGATTCGTCAGAAGTTCCTTGGTCACGTGCGTGATTTTATTTTGTATCATCTCGATCGACGACAGGCAGACGCTACGTTGCACGCCTCTAAGCTCATTTATCGACGTGAAGATCTCGTTTGGATCTCTCTTGCAGGTGTACTGTTTCAAATCGCCTTCGTACTTCTCCACGCTTTGTTGGTAAGCCACTGTTAGCAGGTTCAGGAAATGAACGATCAGTCGTATCTTGTTCTCTGATAAATTGAACTTTATACTCGAAATGGAAACGTTGACTTTGATTCTGAAATAAAACAAAAAAAAAAAAAAAAAAAAAAAAAAAGGTAACAAGATGTAATTATAGATAAATCTGACTTAATGCGAGTTGCCAAACAAAAACAAAGCTGGGAAGAACCTTGGCAACTGATGATACTCCGGTTTTATACTGCATGAAATGGTCGTGGTTGCCTGTATCTTTGGCAAAAAGTGATACTCGGAATCTTTCTTCTTTCTGACTGATCTCCAGTCGTCTCCTACAATGAAAGTACTTTAGGCAAACGTACGCCTGGTTGGAGCTCGGAAGATGGATTTCAAAATAGATAGTACCTGAGTGACAAAACAGAATCTGTGCGCCAGAAAGCTCGACGTGTATCCTATCATAGAGTAATTCTTCCAACTCCATGAGCGTCGCGTCTTCCAGTTGCAAATTGACAGCCTGTAGCTCATTGGACAAAGTCACATTACCAAAATCCACGATAAGAATGTGCCCACCTCTAAAAATCCCTTCCTGTTATTCCCAGACTCGAGCAAGCTTGTGAATTTATTAACTTTTCGCATTGTACGCACTTCTGTATCGATCCGTGCTCGGGAAACACGATATACGGCCCTTTAACGTCCACTTTGAAATTGATCCGAAGCGTTTGAGATATAATATGATCTACCAAAACCAGAGAGTTCCTTCTCGCGTATTTGTACAATTTGTACGCCCACAGAATGGTTGTTTGCATGTTCGAATCATCAAGCTTAAAGAACTGAATGATCTCTATCATGGCGTGCTAAAATTCAATAAGGTATCATTTTCTGGTGAATAAATCGGTACCTCTAGATACATGCTTGTCTTATAACGTTATTATTACGTGGTAGTAAGTCACTTCTATGGCTTCCAGCTTTATGGATACGTCGAACGTCAGATCCACGTTTTCTCTGTTCTTCTCAAAATCTACTGCCAAAAAGTTAGTCGATACGTTTCCTGTAGAAATAGGTTAAGAGTGTAAAAATCGACGGAAAGCGAGTTGTAACCTTTGATCGATTCAAAATTCCTGTCGAAATACCTGTCAAAACATTGTCGACTGTGATTAATGGTACTAGATCACCTTCCGCGGAGACACCTTCGATCACGAAACTCTCGGCTCTTGCAGACACCTTGAACGCAGACAACAGAGGTTGTATCTCCACGCTCGTCAAGAGTTGGGTTACAGTTACAACAAGAATTTCTCTGTCACGGTTTAAAAGGCTCAAACAGCAGTTTGCCAAAGTAAAATTGAATTTGTAATCTGTAACAGAACATAATTCTAGAGTTATCTTCGTCGCGTGTCCACATAAACAGGAGTAGAAGACAAATTCAGACAGATTCTGTACCAATTGGCTGAGGTAGTTTTTCCAATTTTATCCTCCTTCCTGAATCGTTGCTAATATAATGCAACGATGCTTTAATCTTTTGCTCTTCAGTATCGTTACTTTGCACCTGTTTAATCAATGTTGCATTTCCTGCCACATTATGTACTGAAATATCGGTATTCATGTTTTGACGTTTCTCCTCGATAGTTTTATTTTTCAATTCCTGCTTAGCATGCTCTCTAGCTATTACCATGTTCAAGATAGTCAGGCAATCTTCGTACTTTTGCAAGTCCAGCTTTAGTTCTGTATCGTTTGGCCGAAGCAAATTTTGCAGGCATGCTTCTTTGTACTTCCTGTAGTTCTGTCTGTGCTCAATGATTCTCGCCCATGCGTAGGGTCTTACATTGTAATCTAAAATAGAATTATAAGCATACTTCCACCAAGCTGATGGATTTTTCTTGACGTCGTAGCTCGGACGATATTTTATATACGGTCTGAAATAACATTATTAAAATATGAATGAAATCAACTAAAAAAAAAAAAAAAAAAAAAAAAAAAAAAAAAAAAAAAAAAAAAAAAAAGAAAGAAAGAAAGAAGGAAACGATCAATATACATACTTGTTGATTATTGCGCGTAACAACGAATTATAAAGATGACAGAACGTAATATATTGCACTTTGGAAACTTGCATTGCCACGTCATGAAGCACAATGTCAACCAACATGCGAGATGTTTGTGTCTCATTTCCTTTATGTATAATTACTTTGATCTTCGCGGTAAATGGCTTTAACACTATAATGTAACATTTTTGTTAGTTTCCTTATTCGCATTTAAGCGTGAAATTACGTTTACACATAAACGTAACCGTGAACTTACAAAACTGAAACTCTTTGTTCTTCATGCCAAAGGTTTGCAAAGCTCTGTGCATTGTAGTTTTCCATTCTAGAAGGCTGGACATGTCCCAGTCATATCTTACGTCACTGTTTGTGAAAGCAGATTCCGAATCATGGTCCATGTATATGCTCAAGGACTCTGCTCTTATTAGTTGGTAAATTGTATTTGAATTACTACCACAAACACCAGGTTTCCATTTGCTGCAATTTAATAACATAGCGAAAACATGTTGTTCCAAATAAAATTAAAGCAACTATAGAAAACTAAATGCCTACCTATTTGTAGTCATGACCGATATACTTTGAATACAGATACCGCAAGCACATAGAGACCCATTTAGCTTCTCCTCGTACCTAATATGTACATTATTTATACTAATTTGGAAGTTCTTTGTCACAGATGCCAGTAAATTATCAAACAACTCTGAAATTAGTCACAGAATCAGTTGTCGCGCGCGTTTGATTTGTACGTTTATAAAAATCACCTGCTTTAAATGCTTCATCTTCCCTTAAATCTTCCAATATTTTCCTTTTTTCTGCCCTTAACAATCTCTTTTGTACTTCTGCGTCGTACGGGCCATAAGCAGCAGGCACAGCCACTACATAAACGTCCTTTAAAAAAAAAAAGTAACACATTACCTGAATTATCTGCCATTCGATGTCAGCTTGCAAATATTACACACTTGCTACCAACTTGTATACTGAGTCTTTTACCTCGATGCAAAGAATAATCGGTTGAGAAAACAGTCCAGACCATGGTATCTTTAAAACGATTCTCCCTATCAGACCAACTTCCACCTTAATAGGCAGACCAAGTTGATACTGTGAACAAGAAGGTGCACGTTGCTTCTGCATCTGATTTCGTTACTTCGTAAAGTGTGTGTGTGTGTGTGTGAAACGGAAATTTGCTTACCAATGCCTCAGGCTTTAGCTTAAGATCGGTAAGGCAAGTATCGCCAGAGAAGATACCAACATTGAACTGTTCGGTATCCAAATCCTCGATGTACTTGCCGAGAAGTCGATTCAAGAACGCCGCGATGGCACCTTCGAACATTGTTCCGCATTTAATTTCAATCTATTATGTCGTTCACCTGTTCGCATCCGACGCAACACGGTTTTTACATCGCGGTGCTCATCTCATAACCTTAAGAAATTGGAATAAAATAAATCGTCGTCATGCGCGAGACCCGAAGATTTTATTGATCCCGTTTTCTCGCGATTCTCAGGATTCCGAGGCTCGAACGCGCGCTGAATGTGAACATTCACGTGCCACTGTCTCCATCTACTCGGAAGATTATCCCGAGGACCTACCCTTTATCAAACGATCTCGCGCAAAACAAACTCGCGTGCTGTTTGAAATTTTGACTATGGCAAAAGTACTTTCAGCAATGATTTCCGACACGTGAAATTTCATCTTATCGAAATATTCTTTCATCTCGGTCGAAAGTCTTAACGAGAATAAAAGGGAAAAGATGAAAGAAAAAAAAAAAGAAAAGAAAAACATTCTGGAATCATTAAAAACACGAAGTTTCCAAAACATTTTGTTGCTGTTGCATGTATTTCGTAACACATTTCTCTGCATAAATTATCAAGATTACAAGTAAATAAAATAAAAAAAAAAAAAATATGTGACAAATAGGAACTGTATCAAAGATCAAAAAGATATTACAGGACAGTAGTAAATGTGTGTATATATATATGTATATATATATATATATATATATATATACATGTATGTATGTATGTATGTACGTATATATACATATACACATGTATGTTGCATTCGTTTATTATTCGTTTTGTACAAGATAATTCCGCTGTTATATACAATAATATTAAGTTATAGGCGAGTGAAGAAATGTTTAATTCAATGAACAAAGTTATTGTTTCCTATCTATCGTTACGCATAACGCTGAAAAAAAATCGCCGTCTCCTATAGTTGCCGACAATAATCATGTTCGCGTTCGTTTATACGGATTACGAGTAGCAATTATAAGTATCGTCTTTCTTTTTTTTTTTTCTTTTTTTCTATTTCTTTTCTCAAAAATTTCTTCGCAGCACACAGCACGTAGCGACAACTACACAAGCGAAACCCTAATGCTCGCTCTTTCATGCAGATTTCTAATGATCTAACCGTCTCAAACGTAGTCGATCTTTGTCCATTATTATAACATCCTCGCGGTTCGCCATTCGCCGTTTGCCAAACGAACGAATAAACACCGAAAATGCATCATACGTGTTTGTTATATATATGTACAAAGAAAAGAAATGTATAGTACACGTTACGGCTGTTGGACGTTCTCTAAATAGCTAAGTGCTTCGTCTCGCCGGTGTTCGGGTCAACGATGACCTTCTCCTTGTAACTGCTGACAGCTGACGAACCACCGAATGAATTGATGTCAGCGAAGGGGAAGAATCTCCCGTCGGCGTACTCCTTAAAAAGTAACTCGGCAGCCTTTTGCTTCTCCTCTTTGCCGTTCGAACTGACTTTCCTCATTGTCAGCGTTAACAGCTCTATGATCAGATAGGACTCCGGCTTGTAAAGCCTGGTGAAATGTAACCTAATGTGCTCGCCGACGTTCTCGTCCTTTCGCGGTATGTAGTCGCAGTGCGGGCACGACGGGGTCATCCTCTCGATGCCGTGTCGACGCTTGTGGGCGTCCATCGCGTCTTTGTCGCACGTGGAGAACGGGCAGCTCTGACAGTGAAGGGTCTCCACCTCGTCGTTCGAGGACAGAAGTATCCCCTTCTTCTGCAGCAGCATGAGCGACTGCTTGTCTTGATTCGATGCTTGAGCACCGCCGAGATTATTCAACGCGGACGCGCCGTTCGTGGAGAGGATCGACGTGGAGTTGTTGGGCGATTTCAACGTCTTGCCGGAACGTGAATTAGCACCGGTGACGACGACACTGTCGGACACATTGTCGCTGTCGATCGTGATCGTGTCGTCCTCGAACTGTCTGCGCGATGCCTGCGCCTCCGCGTTCGCCTGATGTTTCTTCAGGTGTTGTATGTAATTGGCGTAATACTTGACCGAGTAGTCGCACGTGTCGCAGCGGTATCTCTGCTTGGCGCCGTGAAGAGTCAGGTGAACTCGGTACTGTTCTCGCTTCTCGAAGGCCGATGGACACTTGTAGCATTTGTATCGTTTCTCCTTCAATCGGCCGTTCCTCAAATAGCCAGGGTACACGAAGTTCGGGTTACCACGCATGAACAGTTGTCCGAACTGTTGCTGCGGATCCGGCGGAGGCGACAGATTCGAGATCAAGTCGCTCGCCTCGTTCTGACGTCGATGAACCACCTGATGCTTCACCAGATTCTGGGCCGTTTTCGACGAGTAGTCGCACTCGGTGCATTTGAACCTGTTGTTCGACCCGTGCAGAGTCATGTGATACTCCAGGGCGTCCAGCTTGAAGTAACGAGCCGGGCATTTGGCACAGGTGAACACCTGGTTCCCGGTACGTTGGCTACTAGCGTTGCTCGCGTTGAAACCGCTGCTGGACTTTTCAGTGACCTCGACGACGATCCACGCGACAGTTGGCGTCGAATTGCTCGACTCTTGATTGTTCGACTCGACGCAGGCGGTCGTCGGTGGTGGATAACGCTGTGACTGGCCGTACAGGGACAATAAGTATTTCGTGCGCTCCTGATACTCCGTGGAATGGGCTTTCTGATGAGCTAGAAGGTGAGCTGGCTGCCGAGCGGCATACGAACACCATTGGCAGGAGTAAGCTAACTCCGTTGAGTGGTATCTTAAATGTATTCTCAGCTCCTTCTCGCAGAGGAACCGCGCTGGACATTTGCTGCAGCAGCATACGAGTCTTAAGTCTCGCAAGTCAGGCTCTGAGCCTAATACAGGGGAATGAGAGAAGCCGAGAAGCGCACTCAAGTCGTTCAGTTGCTGCGAGTCTGGCCTCGAGTCGTCCACCAGACAGTGAATCGTGCCCAGTGACCCGGAATGCATGTCCGTGTGGGCAACCATGACCTCTCGCCGGGTGCAAGTGAAACTGCAGTCTGTACAAGCGATCACAGGGCCGTTGCTGGGCGAGTCGAGGTGCATGGTTTCGTGATCGCGCACTTCCGCCCGTCGTGACGACACGAACGGGCAGTGGCGACATTTCAACATCTTCGCGAGGGTACCGTCTGGTCGGGACACCCATACTAACGGAGTTTCGGGCAGTGAACGCGTATCGAGTAGCAATGGCGGTGGTGGTGGCGGTGGCGGTGGTGCTGAGGAATTCTTCGAAACGTTGCTGAAACAAGTCACGTTGCTTTGCGTCGTTATGTGGATCACTTGCTCCACAGACTTCTCTTGTTTCGAGCGATTGGTGGTACCTGAAAACGGGTGATGTTTCAGTCGGTGTAACAAGTCGGTCCTAATGTCAATTTACATTTCAAAGTGTCCCGTTTTAATCTACAAATGCAATCATCTCTGAAAAATGTGCCAAATGCATTCTTTTTTATTTTGAGAGGGCAATAATCTCTCCATAATCTTTCCATAGACAAGCGTGTAGGAGAATATATCAGCGAAGGTCAATCTGGTATTTTTTCAAGTAACAATCGTGTAATTTAGCAGGTCAATTCTCTACAGAAAATGGTATCGATCTATCTATCTATCTAAAATTTAGTTTAGGAGATATTTTTTTTATAAAATCTACGCATAAAAGACAAGAACAGTATGAATACGGAAGAACACTGCTCTCATCCTTTCTCGTTTCTTTCTCGTATGGTAAATTTTATAAAATTACAATTAAAGTATCTCCTAAACTAACAGTTTTTCGATATACACAGGTAATTAATATTTTCTTTACAGAAAGTGATCAGACGTAAGAAGAAAAACTACATAATTATATTTGAAAAAATTGCAATGACCTTTGTATCTCCTACACGCCTCTATTTAGAGACAAATCAAGTGTACCAAATTATTGGACTCTCGAAACAGAAAAAAAAAATTGACTTGATTTTTACAAATGACGAATTTCGGAGATAATTGCATTTATAGATTAAAATGGGACACCTTGTACAATTATATTAATGCCAAAGTTAATTTTACTGTTCTCGGTGCTTAAAGTTCGATGTGTTTTGGAGTTGGCAGAGAGACTATAGTCTATAGCCTGTTGGTGCACGACGGCGAGTTCCTCTCCGTGAAGTCTGACGTGATCCAAAAGTTCTCTGAGGGAATAAACGTATGTAAGTATTTTCCAATCAAATCAAATATAAATCATAAAGCAGACCTGGGCGAAATTTACTTCGAATAATTTGTAAATAAATTTTTGAAATAATGTTCTCTAGTATTTGGCAAATAATAGATTTCAATTAATGGTATGGGTTACACGTAGCTCATTTGGTCAATTAAAGGAATTTCAAACTATGCAAATAATTGAGAAAATAATAAATCGAAGAATTTGTTATTTGAGAAAGTAACAAAATTTATTTGATAATTGAAGATTTGTTTTTAAAATGATATTCAAAATAAATATCAATGAAATTAAAATATTTAGATGAAAAAAAAAAATCAATGAAAATCAAATATATAATTTATTAGTGCATATATTATCACGGCAAAAATTTGTCTCAGCTTCTAATAGGGCTAGTTCGAAACATTTGATCTGTTAATGAACAAAATTTGGGGATATCTGTTAAAATTGCAAATGAGAACAGTCTCTCTGGCGAAGACGAAGATGGGAAGGGAATGTCATATTTTACAAATTATACTTGTTTTATTAACATATGATCATGGAGCTTATCTAAATTTCTTCTATTCGTCAGCAAAATTATGTCGAGCGATCCATTCAACTTGTGTTTGTAGATAAGCACAGTAATTATATGCCATAGTCGCAGAATAAAAAATAGTAAATACAAACATTGGACGTTATATTTCTCTCAAAATCAAATAACAAGTAAAGATCCTAGCAAATAATCTATTTTATGAAATAACAAACGAATCATTTAATTGAAAATAAATTAATTTAATTTTTATATCAAATACTTCAAGACGTATAACATTAAGAATAATGTTATTTGAAAATTATTCGAAACACCCAGGTCTGTGATTAAAGACGACGGTGGTGTCGCACAATGTTACGAATACGTACGCTTTTGTGCTGACATAGTACGGGCACAAATAACATTTAAAGATAGCCTCCAAGTTTGGGCGATGATGAACTCTGTGCATCGACAACGTTGCTGCATCAGATGCGGAAAATGGACAGTCTCCACAACTAAATGCACTCTGTAAACAAATGTAAATTATGATACAACTATGACTGAGTGTGAGATAACAGAGCAATTAAAGGAACAAAAGAACTGAAAGGAAAGTACTTTGTCTTCTCCATGACGTTGGACAGTCGGCTCGCTGTGAGATTTAACATGCATGGAGACGATCTCTCTGTTGGAATGCCGAAAGTTACAACGTTTGCATTTCCACATTGTGCGTTTGTTTTCTTCCATGATCGTGGTTGTCGACGATCCACTTAACTGCGCGTGAGGGGAAATCAAATTGTTTTTAAGTAAAGATTGACCTCGATTTCTCGCAACAGCTTTAAGAAGCGGTGGCGGTTTCAATCCTATATTAATGGTGTTAAAATTATGGTTTCCTTCGTTCGGCGACACAATGGAAATGGGAGATGACGAGAGGTCTGACGCCTGTTGTAGACATTCGTTGCTACTCATTATCAATAATTTGGTTGGCGGCTCATCGGAATTCATCTCTTCGACACTGTGTTCCTCTATGTTTTGATCGTCCCACGACTGTTGCTCAACCTAGAAAAGAGGCGGGAAATTTATATGTAATAGAGCACTGCTTGCCACACATAAGCGATACACTGCTGCATGACGAAAAACAACTTATTTACTCGGCAGAAAAAAAAAATAACTATTCGGCACACTGAAAATTTCTTTCGTATCAGTAAAAAAATATTAAGTTCCATGAAAATGAAAAGAAATTTCTTTTTCCAGAGGTATGGAACATTTTCAATGTTTTGTCGTAATCATGTTGGTTTTGATTACTAAGAATATGCTTATAGCTTCAATCAGATTAACATCATAGCACCAATCAAGTGTCCAAGCGCTTTTTTTTTGATTACAGCAAATACACTTTGAGTATCTCTTTAGTTACGTTCTTTCTTTTTCTTTTAGCTCTTTTCAAAATTATACACAATATAATTCAGCCGTCTCTAATTATTTTTCAAGGATCATCACACGTGCTTGTCCTGGACGACGAAATTAATCACAGAGTGATGCTGAGAGAAACCGTCAAAAAAATCAGTGCGCCTATGAAAATCGACAAGCACCTCTTCTCACTTCACTAATAAAAGAATTGTTTAAATATAAGTGAAATTTGTGCTTTCACCTGTGAAAGATATTTGTTATATTTGGAATAATTCCGTCGACCTGTTTCATCCGTCATAAGTACCCTGGCAGTCATATGAACTGGATCTTTAGCTGCTTTAAGTTTAATATGTTTTGTGATGTCCCACCGCCAGTTAGAGCGATACGCGCATAGAGAACACTCGAATGGCTTCCGATTTAAATGACCGACTATATGAACATGAAAACGACTTGCGGTGGATGCCCAAAATGGACAATGCGGGCATTTGAATACCCGTCGGCCACTTGGATGCGTCGAGGAACCTTCAACCTGACAAAAGATTTGACTACCTTTATCAAAATTAAGTATTAACACAACTGTCTATGATCTCGGCTGCCATAATATTTAAAGTAATATTTAAAGCACATTCTTAATAATAGAAAAATTTACAGTACATAAATAGTAAAAGAAAGAAAGAAAAAAAAAAAAGAGAGAACATCTTCATCGATATATAGTAGCTTGTAACAGTGTTGCATACTTCGAGAGATGGTTTTCAAGCTAACACTTTAAATACATTGTTCTAATGGTCGTACGGAGTGCTTGCAATCAACGTACTTCGAAACGTAAATTAAAAAGAAAAAAAAAATAGTCAGATCTGTTGACTCTCGTATTGCAATTTTTTTTTTTTTACGATTATTGTTGCTGTTATTGTTACAATTGTTGTTATTATTATTATTCGTTCGTTCATGTGCATATGTCCATATTGTTCATGTGCACGCGTTAAGTAAATATTATTATTTCAATATGAAACACCATACCGATGATCCAGAAGAATTCTGTCCGCTGAGATTAACGTCCCAATCCGTTTGCTCTGGGAATGCATATTCACCGCGATACGAGGTCACACGGAGTTCTGAACAATTTGATAATTTTTCTAAGCTATTGTGTATTGACGTATCGTTGCTTGTCGAGTGATAACACTGCATATGCACTTGTAGATCAGTCGAACTTTTGCAACGTCTCCTGCACTTCGGGCAACGCGTTGTGCCCACAGATACACTGAGAGCAGTGTGGTGTATTTGTTTGTGACAAGCCAGCTCTTCCATGCTACTAGCTTTAAAAGTACACCAGCATTTCAAATCGTTCGTAGTACTTACAGCTACCTCCGGTACTCCGTTATTAATTGACGCTGTCGTTGTAAGCTTTTCCTTAAGCTTATCAAAGAAGGACGCATTTTTTTTTTCAAATAAATCTGCTGCGTTATTCGCATCCTTCTTTAAGTTGCTGGCCTGCACAGGAGAGGTTCATGTTATTCATTATCGTTATTCATGTTAAGAATCGTTAAATTGTATCATACAAAATATCGATAATCAGGTAAGCACAAAGAAAAGTAACTAACTTCTTTACTTCCATATAGTTTCGCCAGTTCAGTGTCTCTTGCGATTTGTGCGAGTTCTGGTCTTACTCTAACACGTGGAACTTTTAACAACGTCGTTGAAGGCCCGCCGGCGTTCAGTTTAGCAGGACTCAATGGAATTAACATTGGCAGTGGTTTTCTGGATTTGTTTGATGTAATCGGAGCATGACATTCCGCCAAGTGTCGTTGCATCTCAGAATCCCATGCAGTGATGAACTGGCATCCTTTTTCTTCGCACTTCAACGCTATACACTCTGCATTGGCTATTGCATTCCTTTTGTCTTCCATAGACTGATCAGAAATAAACGAATCTCCAGAGCTGAGTGAAACTGTTGTACTTCCAGGTATATGTAGTGATTCTCGAAAATCACTTGCACCCACCTGAGATTGATTCACTTTTTATATGTCTTTTCTTGCCAATTATTATTTGCAAAACAAATTATTACACTACCTGATTGTAACGTTTAGGACTGTTTCTTAGTTTACGTTCAAAAGGTGTAGCAGACTTGCGGTTTGTCTGACTCACAGGAGGTTCATGATGATTAGTCTCATGTACTGTTAAACTTTGTCTAATATCAGCTGTAAAGTTACAAGCACGACATTGGAAAGCTCCTGCTCCTCCATGATTTCTAGTGTGTCTATCTAAATTCCACTAAAAAAAAATGATTATCCGTTAGTAGCTTGTCTAACAAGAGGACACTAATTTCTTAGATTTTAATGAAACTCTCACTAACCTTGTACGGTGTACGAAAATCACAGGCATCGCACTTGATCATTGGCATAGAGTGATACTTCACATGCTTTGTATAACGAGCACGTACATGAGTTACATATGAACACTTAGCACACCTGAAAAACCTCCTTTTTAAATGATGTACTCTTTGATGAGCTTCAAGATCCCTCGAGTTCAATGCAACATATGAGCACATGGAACATCGGTTTCCAATGTCTCGTGTGAATTTTCCCTGAAAGTTATTGCACATCATATTGTACCTTAAATACATAAACATGTTATATTTTAAAATATAAAAAGGATCTTATTGCATGTATAAGTGTGTCTTAAATATAAAAATATTATTTTAAAGTATATAAAGTATATAAAAAAGAACCTTATCTAATTTTCAATTATTAACATTACATTATTAATATATATATATATATATATTTCATTATATACATATTACATATTTCAATTTTTATTTGATAGATCCATAAAATTTTATTTCAATAAAATTTCCATTGAAAAGTATAATATGTGACAAAAGTATAGTATGATTTTAGTAATTATTGTAATTCAGTTGAAAATAATATACCTTTTGTTTGTGCTCTTTCTTCACATGATCGAAATACGCCTTCACGCTCGGCAGAGGCTTCGGGGGTTTGCACATCTTGCACTCGTAATTCGACGAGGAGGCCGAACAATCGAGCTCCTCGTGCTCGTGCTTCATTTGATTGTTCTTCGCTAGGCCGACGTCTTTGACACTGTACGACATGTCCTCGGTGTCGCTGTGCAACTCGTGCTCTCTCATCGCGACCTCCAGACGGTTCTCTTTAAGGTTACCTTCCTTATGCGGCTCGGTTTTGAACTGCTGGGGTCGTGGACGAAGTGCACGCAGCCGTGGCGGCCTTCCTGACATCTTGGACAAAATTTACTCTGTCCCACGTCTGCCCTGTCGTCTCCCTATCGCGCATCGAGACACCCTTTTATTCGTATGCGATCCTCCAAGTCGTAGATCCGGGCGAAAAAAGAAAAGAAAAGAAAAAAAAACGGTACAACATTCACTTCTTCTTCTTCTTCTTCTTCTTCTTTTTCTTCTTCTTCTTTTTCTTCTTCTTCTTCTTCTTCTTCTTCCTCTTCTTCTTCTTCTTCTTCTTCTTGCCGACCTATACAGCCGTCGTCTTCCTCCCGATGACATCAACGTCAAGCCACTTCATCGTGTGTACTTCTCTTGCGAACGATCTCTTTTCCTCTTTTCTCTCTTTCGAAAGCGATTTCGCTTTTCTCACGACTGCAAATTACAGTGTCGGACGAGCGATGCTCGTCTCGAGCATAATTCCTGTCAATGAGAAGAAACCACGAGGTCCTAACGGCCTGTCTACGAAGTCTCGGCAGGGAATAGCGCGCTGGTGCACGTTACGGAAGTGCGAGCACGGCATTACTCGGTGGTCGCGCGATCTACGAAGCCACGGCCGCCATTTTTTTCTTTCCTAATGAAACTGCTGACGAAGAACGCGTTCGAACGTTCCCACGAAGGAACCCCCGCTTTTCCGGGCATTAGCCGCCGAATTAAATTCCGAATATAAGACGATACGACTCGATGGAAATTTTCCCGGAATCAACGGGATAGTGGAATCTCGTAACCTCGTCAATGGCCGATGTGAAAACATCGTGATTAAGTCGTGATTTTACACGTTACCTTTCAAGATCGCTAACTAATTTCGCGAACGCTTCAGGCTTCTCTAAAAGACAAACAGCTCGCCGACTGTCAAATACGACACACGCTACAATGCTAGATCCTATGGATTTTCCTCTAAAAAAAAAAAAAAAAAAGAAAACAGTATACACCGGTACACTTACAAATTACGAAATTCTTTACATCGTGACTATAATTTGCTTAAACGTGATATTAAAGCAAAAGTGAATCGAGACTTTCTTTCCTTTTTTTTTTTTTCGACAACCACTCGTCTTGCGTGCAATTATTATTTCCAATAACTCATCTTTCCTACTTCCGACATCCGGTTTACGTGATACAATGGTGAATCGCGCAACGAGTCAATGTGCAGAGTACATCGAACATAACATATTTTCACGCGTGCGGTGTCCTCTTTCCGTCGTAATCAACGCGAGAGTATCTTCTCCGTAATTTTTTTTTTCTCTCTCTTTCTCAACACGCGGAGCGTATTTGTTATCCTTGCGATCTCAACGAGCGATAAAAATATATCGTATCGATGCGTATTGCGAGGTGAGACAATGCGCGGGTAAGTAAGTCAGAGAAAGAGTATCGGCTTCCCGACACGAGCGTTCGATTTCCGTTTCTCTAGGCAATTTCCGGTTTACAGACGAACGACGATACTGACAAGTGGAAGTCGTTGGAAGCCGTGTACGCGTGGCAAGTCGTGAAAGTCGTGAACGAGGCAGAACGAAGGAAAAGGAAAAAAAAAAAGAAAATTTCAAACGCACGATCCCGTTTCATTTCACTAGGAAAACAAACCTCTTTTCAGTTAATTCGCTCGGAGCAGGTTATCTTCTGACCGTCGAGTGACCATCGAAAATAAACATGCCAGAGTAAATCCACGATCACTCGTCAATCGATTTACGCAGCCAACCAGGAGGGCCACCGGATTGTAACATTCACGATCGTTTTTTATACAATTCGTTCAACGCTCCAGGAAGAAAAAAAAAAAAAAAAAAAGGAAAAAACAGAATAAAAAATAGAACGAAAAAATCGGATGTGCTCGTTGAAGAAAGCCTTTGTTTTCCTCCCTTCTTTCTTTCTCTCTCCTTTCTCTCTCTCTCTCTCTCTCTCTCTCTCTCTTTCTCGACACGGTTAGCTTTCGATTTATCTCTCGGTACCTCGCGATTTATCTTCGAATACCTCGTCATCGGCGCTAACAGTGGCCGACAGAACGGAGGATGAATCGTGTAAAGACTACGAGCAGAAAAAAAAACCAGCCCCTCCCTCCTCTTTCACCAACACGGACAAAACGATGGCGAGGCGAAGTGGCGCAGGTCAGGCGCCATCTGCAATTCCAATTCTGATTCTGGTATCCACACGCTCCTCACGCGCCCCCACTTCCTCCGGCTGGTTTCTCCTGCAGCCCTCGCGACACGACTGCAGGAGAAGAGAATGGACCGATGTATACGATGACGATGGTTAAACTCGTTAATCGGAGGAGGCGACGAGTTATCTCATCGGTGAAAAATGTCTCCGTATCGGTAACGTGCGAATTCATGCGAACTAGCTTTGCAACTTATTTTTTTGCTGCAATATTTTGCAGAGAAACTTCACTTTACGACACGCGGCCTCGTGCGAGACGATTCAGCCAGTCTTGACTGCTTTCTTTCGATTGTTAATTTTTCATACGGGTAGTAGAGCAAACGTGCAACGAGCGACACGGTAACGAAGTTACGTGGAGGTAAGATGAGTAATAAGACACTTGAACTTGCGTATCACCGTCGCTATCTTTAATGTTTCTTATTAGAATAATAATGAAAACTAGTTATAAATTATTAATTTTCTGCTCGATCTGTAATAATAATGCGTAAGCTTCGTCGACGTGGCACCGTTTGCTCAGCTTGTGTCACGATGTTTAGCGATAGCTACGCGATACCTACGGAAAACTATGTAATGTTACCTGTACAAATACGAGATTGCGACGAATACATGCGTCGAAAAGTTAATTTTTAATAATTAATATACAATAAAATAAGTGTTTTCGGTGTTTCGTTTTACAAAGGCACGCGATATTCAAGATTTCCTCTTCGTTCGGTTTATTGAATTTTTAGAACAAAAACCAGTTGTTTTCTTTTTCTTTCTGAGGTTAAAAACTTTCGATGAAGAATGCGTTATTGTTGTATAATGTATGTTGCGTTATGGAATCATGACTTAAATGGAAACTTTCGACTTTTCTTTCTTTCAGAGTGTTTTATTTCATTCTCCCCTTCTTGTGCTAAATCGAAAAAATTAAATATAATGATCACATCAGCAGACATGCAAATTTGCATGTAATCGAAAAAAACCTTGACAAAAAATTATTTTAAATACTAAGTGGAAAGCACGGTGCTTTAGATATTTTATCTTTCTCGTATTATATACGTGAATATTTTAGAATTTTAGAATTTTCTGTAAATGCATAAATATTCGCAATTTAGACATTAGAAAAAGATTTAATAAGTTATTTTTTGACAATATATAAAATAGTATAATTGCAATAAAACAAAGACAGTTATTATCATTTAATATAAAAGAAAATATTAAATGTTAATTGAACAATTACATGACATTTTCAACTTTCTGTTTTTTAATTGCTTTTTTAATACGTAAATACATAGAGGTCAGAATTATATATATATATATTGATTTCATACTTTTTATAGTACTATATTGTACTAATTGATAATTTATGAATGAACGTACAAAAGAATTATAAAAATTGTATTATCGAGAAATTAACTCTCAAAAATGAAATAAACTCTTTTGCTACTTTCTTTTCTTATTGATTATGTAACTTAAAGAATTGTTCACTAATTAATGAATAAATGATATTGAAATTATTATAATAACCATGCATAACCTTTTTTACCTATAAAAAGCGTAAGATTAATTTTTTTCACTTATATACTTACGTGTTATTAATTTTCGTTTATTACGTATAATTAATTCAATCATTTATATTCATAAAAGATATGAGTTTTGCAAGACATTTGTCGAATAAGATAAAATAACTAAGTATAATAAATTGGTACTAGATATTAAGATATTAATAATCATTTTTTTAATAATTTTGTACATATATACTCGCAAATAAAAGAAAAATAAGGACAACGAAAAAATATATGTATAATTATATATATATATTTTTATTATAAAATGTAAAGCAATTTTATTTTGCGCATTAAAAAATACATCGCTCGGTATCATATATTACAGCTTAGTTAATATTATTATAAAAAGTTATTGTTTTTATTATTTAGTATTACTAATTTAGTCATTTCAATGACGAACAACAATGCATACAATTAATAAATACCGCGTGATTAGAAATATTCACACGGTATTTATTAATTGCATCGTAAAATAAGTGCTCAAGTATCAATAATTTAAATATTTTGACACAGGATTATCATGTTACCTGTCATGAGAGAAAGGGTGAAAAAAATAAACGTTTTTATGTCATTTACAATTGTTGTTTAAGTATTTGAACATTTAAATGTAAAGGTAAATATACATGTATGATATCAAATCAAGAATCATGAATGTATTTTTATAAAATATTATTACAATATATTAATCTTATTTTTGTTCGCTGTGTTTTATTTTTGCAATATAACATGTGTGAGTAAATGCAATTTCTTTCCCCATAACCAATAGTAATGCCTTTTTTCCGTCTAAAATTAATACTTTGACATTTTATTAGAAAAATCATGATATAGTCATTTTAATTGCTTCTGCAAATTTTCTGCTAACTTATCCATAAATTCGAATGTTTCTAAATAATCAGATCTAACAACATTACTCAGGCCTTTGATACACGCTGCTAAATCCTTTGTCATGAAGCCTGATTCGATGGTACTGATACAGACAGATTCTAACGTTTCTGCGAACTTTTTGAGATCTTGATTATTATCCAGTTTTGCACGATGAAGTAGACCTCTTGTCCACGCAAATATAGAAGCAATCGGATTAGTTGAAGTTTCCTTCCCTTGCTGATACTGACGATAGTGTCTTGTAACTGTACCATGAGCAGCTTCTGCTTCTACGGTGCGTCCATCTGGACAAATTAAAACTGAAGTCATTAGACCTAGAGATCCATAGCCTTGTGCTACAGAATCGGATTGAACATCTCCATCATAGTTCTTGCAAGCCCATACAAAGCCACCCTCACTCTTCATCGCATATGCTACCATATCATCTATCAAGCGATGTTCATACCAAATTTTCTTAGCTTCAAACTTGTCTTTGTATTGTTTATCGTACACTTCTTGGAAAATATTCTTAAATCTACCGTCATACTGCTTAAGAATAGTATTTTTTGTGGAAAGATACAAGGGATACTCTCTTGACAGAGCATATTGAAAAGAACTGTGAGCAAAAGCTGAAATACTTTCATCTGTATTGTACTGAGCTTGTGCAATTCCAGGTCCTTTAAAGCTGTGAACAATGTGTTGAATTTTCTCTCCGTTATCTCCGGTCCATGTGATTTCAAGTTTACCTGGCCCAGGTACTACAAAGTCTACAGCTTTGTATTGATCTGCGTGAGCATGTCTGCCAATGATAATTGGTTTGATCCAACTTTGCACTAATCTTGGTATGTTTTTACAGAGAATGGGCTCTCGAAAAACTGTGCCGCCCAAGATGTTTCTGATAGTACCGTTCGGGCTTTTCCACATTTGTTTCAAATTAAATTCTTTCATTCTATTCTCATCTGGAGTAATAGTGGCACATTTGATTCCTACATTGTACTTCTTAATAGCCTCTGCGCATTCTACAGTTACCTTATCATTAGTAGCATCCCGATTTTCCATACCCAAGTCATAAGTATGAAGTTCAATGTCTAAATATGGTAAAATAAGTTTCTCTTTGATAGATTCCCAAATCACCCTTGTCATTTCATCGCCTAAGATATCGACGACAGGTCCAGCCTAAAAATATGTGTAATAAGTTATACGTAAAGTTCTCTTGATAGCGAGAAATTAATTATGTAAAAAAAAAAAGAAAAAGAAATTATTATATGTCTTTATCGTTTAAAAAGAAATTTCTTTCTCTTAGATATGAACGAGATGAGGCAAGATAACTATTGAGACCCGAGTAATGTTATCAGAACTAATTAAAAATTCATATAGCGGAGGTAAGCGTTCCAGAAAGAAAAAAAAAAAAGCGGGGCATAGACATAAAATTAGCAATATAGTTTCGTCGTTTACCTGTATTTTCGTCATTGCTGCAGAGGAAACGCCGAACGTTCTGACGAGGAGAGGTATCGAATTGTCGAACGGCTGATGGGAAGTTTTCAGTGATAATACTCGCGTGGAAGCAGCGTAGTTACTAGCCGAATTGATACAAGCTACGCTTCTTATGAATTGCACGTTCACTCTAACAAAACGGTGGGGCAAAAACATGGCAGCCTTATCCGAATGATCTTAATAGCTCTTGTATCTCTGTTACTCGACTATACGAATATACGTTACTCGACTCACGTATATGAATTTTTCTCAAATAGATTTCCAAAATCAGATGCGGAATTGGAACGCGTTCATATTTTTTATTTAAATCTACATATATTCCACGGAGTTATATTCGTGTAGGTTATACGAATTGTAGGATAAAATGTTAAATAAATGAATAAATGCGACGAATTTAAAATTGCTCAGATCAATGTTAATAAAGTGTAACATATGCTCCGTTATCGTATTAATAGCTATCCTTATCTACGAAATTTATTATCTTTGGACATTGTACTGTAACAAATAAACAATATTTACGTGCGAAAATTTAAACGTTGAACAGTTAAGTTCAGATTCGCGTGTGAGAAGTACATTTTTGAAGGGACGTTCCTTCAAAGCCCGAAAACAATTTTCCCTTTCGTGAAAGGAATTTTGTACCGTTGAACGTTTTCATACAATCCTCGATATCAATCAAAATGAGTATTTCTAAAATTAGTCCGAATTTCATTGCATGTATGAACGTGAAATTATTCTATTATTTTCAGACAGATGCTCAAAATTTACATGAATATTAGGCGTCAATGATTAGCAATTTCTGCCGTTTCTCATGCATTTTGCAAGCACGTACATGAATATGTATAATATTCGCAAAGTGTGTCATATTAATGTACCTATTGATAAACAAAAAGTATGTATTACTACACGTGTAACTCTATGACACTCTTCTGAGTGTCGCTGAACGGAATCATTTCTGAACAATCGGTCATTGACCGATCCATTTTCCGATAAAATCATGAAAGACTGTTTTATTTTTTGAACGACGTTGCGTTTTCTTTCCTTAAGGGATCCTTTTTGTAACATGATTTTTCGAGAGATCAAAATAGAGTTCCAAATTCTCAAACTACGACGATATGTAGTTACGTTAACGACTTGCAAAGACAGGCATTCGTACAACGTGGTTCATGTAAAGCAGCTTTAGCTATCGAGTTGTCATTGGTTTGTCGAATTGTGTCAAGTGACTTAATGATGTCGAATGAATTGTACTTAAATTTAGATTGTACATGCAAATATTTATATATATATGTAGTAATAGTAAATAAGTATTAAAAATAATAAAACTGGTTCTACTCGAGAAACAAATTCAAAAGCATTGGTTAAGTCCACAACTTGCATTCGCACAACGTGGTTCATGTAAAGCAGCTTTAGCTATCGAGTTGTCATTGGTTTGTCGAATTGTGTCAAGTGACTTAATGATGTCGAATGAATTGTACTTAAATTTAGATTGTACATGCAAATATTTATATATATATGTAGTAATAGTAAATAAGTATTAAAAATAATAAAACTGGTTCTACTCGAGAAACAAATTCAAAAGCATTGGTTAAGTCCACAATTTGCATTCGCACAACGTGGTTCATGTAAAGCAGCTTTAGCTATCGAGTTGTCATTGGTTTGTCGAATTGTGTCAAGTGACTTAATGATGTCGAATGAATTGTACTTAAATTTAGATTGTACATGCAAATATTTATATATATATGTAGTAATAGTAAATAAGTATTAAAAATAATAAAACTGGTTCTACTCGAGAAACAAATTCAAAAGCATTGGTTAAGTCCACAACTTGCATTCGCACAACGTGGTTCATGTAAAGCAGCTTTAGCTATCGAGTTGTCATTGGTTTGTCGAATTGTGTCAAGTGACTTAATGATGTCGAATGAATTGTACTTAAATTTAGATTGTACATGCAAATATTTATATATATATGTAGTAATAGTAAATAAGTATTAAAAATAATAAAACTGGTTCTACTCGAGAAACAAATTCAAAAGCATTGGTTAAGTCCACAACTTGCATTCGCACAACGTGGTTCATGTAAAGCAGCTTTAGCTATCGAGTTGTCATTGGTTTGTCGAGTTGTGTCAAGTGACTTAATGATGTCGAATGAATTGTACTTAAATTTAGATTGTACATGCAAATATTTATATATATATATATGTAGTAATAGTAAATAAGTATTAAAAATAATAAAACTGGTTCTACTCGAGAAACAAATTCAAAAGCATTGGTTAAGTCCACAATTTGCATTCGCACAACGTGGTTCATGTAAAGCAGCTTTAGCTATCGAGCTGTCATTGGTTTGTCGAGTTGTTCCAGTAACTTAATAATGTTGAATAAATTGTATTTAAATTTAGATTGTACATGCAAATATTTATATATATATATATATATATATATGTAGTAATAGTAAATAAGTATTAAAAATAATAAAACTGGTTCTACTCGAGAAACAAATTCAAAAGCATTGGTTAAGTCCACAACTTGCATTCGCACAACGTGGTTCATGTAAAGCAGCTTTAGCTATCGAGCTGTCATTAGTTTGTCGAGTTGTTCCAGTAACTTAATAATATTGAATAAATTGTATTTAAATTCAGATTTTACATAATAACACGATTGGTCATACTTGGAGAAACAGATTCAAGAGCATTGGTTAGGTCCATAACTTGCAGACAAGAATTCGTATAACATAGTTCATGCATTCAAAGCATCTTTAACTACTAAATTGTCATTGGTTTTTTGAATTGTTCCAGTAACCTAATAATGTCGAATAATTTGTACCTACATCCAGACTGTACATGCAAATATTAGATTTATATATATGCATTAATAGTATATAAGTATCGAAAATAACCGGATTTGAGAAACAAATTCAAAAGCGTGACAGGAGAATCCGAGTGAAGTTTGCCGCTCGTAATCGAGAGTAACTTCCATGGTTGTTAAAAAGTTATTATCGGGTTGGAGATATTCTCTCTCTCTCTCTCTCTCTCTCTCTCTTCTTTCTCTTCCCTTCTTTTTCTCTCCCTTTACATTCCGACCAGCGAATCCGGGTGAAAAATCGAGGGTGAAGGGAACGTGTGCAAAGCGCGTGAAACGCGGACGGTCGACGAACGCGAGCGTTTTCTTTCTATGGCGGTGGTGAAATAACGAAACTCATAATGGGCGAATCTATACTGACAACAGTGTTCGTGATTCATGTGCGCGGAGCGTACCGTTGCGAATGATACACACATCGTGCACCCGTTGTCGCCGTAGGATGAAAACCCGAGTTTTCGCGAGATTTGAGATCGCTATGTCTCGAGAGACGCTGCAAGCGGTATCGATGATCACGTTGTAACGCACTGAGAAAACGTTCAACGAAAAAGTTCGTGCGCATTGTCGTTGATTTGACAGATTCGTCACCTTCCGTGACAGGAGTGCGTGAACACACACACAACAGACACACACACACACACACACGCACACAATCACACGCACCGTACACATACACACATAAATATACATATATCTTTTTTTTTCTCCCTTTTCTTTCTTTTCCTTCGTTTCACCTTCGTCCCCATCTCTCTCTTGTCCGCATTTTCACCCGTCGTCGTTCGCCTCTCTTTCGATTTTCCTCCTCCGTTTCAACCCTCACGTACCTCGTCTTCTCTTTTCTCCCTCCTCTCCTTCACCTAACCGTCCCACCGTTTTCATCTGCCGGGTGAAAAAAAAAGAGAGCATTCTTTATCCTTCTTCTCCTCCTTGTTCCTCTCCCCCCCCCTCTCTCTCTCTCTCTCTGTCTCTCTCTATCTCTCGTCTCTGTCGTTTTTGTCTTTCTCCGAATCTCTCGTTTTTTCTCTGTCTCTCACATCCCCCCTACGTCCCCTTTCCTCCGTCCACCGCGACACATCGCGTACACACACACTTTTCTTTTCTTTTTTCGTTTCGTTTCTCAGCCAAATGTCCACGATAACAACGTAATAATCGTTCGGTACCCATCGGCACAAACGTGAACGTGGATGAGTGATCGTATTTTCACGCGACAGCCGATCGTCGGCTATTCCTACACCTTGTGCGAGAAGTGAATGCTCCCGTACGTTTAACTGGTGTCAATGTGCACACGGTGTGGCACTGTCGCGGCAACGGGAAGAGAGCATTTCTGAAAAGAAGAGAAAAGAGAGAAAACGAAAAAGGAAAGAAAAAGATAGTCTGTCGTCCAGCCAGGAAAATTCGACATGATGAAGAGCAGTGCTATGCTTAAGAAAGAAAGCAAAATGCGCATACGTGCTTTCCCGGTGAGTGTGACTTCGTTTGTTTCTACCTTCTACCGTCTCACGGTCTCTTGCCTTTTCTTTTTGTTTTTTTTTTTCTTTTTTTCTTTTTTTTTTTTCTCTAAATTCGCTTGTTCCTGCTTTGCTACTATTTTTCCCCTTTCTTCCCTCCCCCCCGTCCTGCTGATTTTATTTCCCACTTCTGTGGCTTTGCAAACTGTACAAGTATTCGTTATTTCAATTTATATACTTTGGTAACCTGTTCTTTCAAATTGTACCGTGTGTCAATACACAAGTGCAAACAAGTTTCGATAGCTATGAATACAGAAATGTGTGTTCGTCGATCGACTCCCATTTGCAATGTTTTCCCTTTTGCAGTTCAACGTGTAACGGTGCGTGGAGGCACAGTATAAATGTTGTTTGATGTTCTTTGGCATGTTTGCATGTTTTATGATAAAAGTGAATTTGGCAGTTACTATAGTGCCATATAGAAAAAAAAGCAATGAAATGTAAATATTTCAGTGTTATCATGTTTGTCAATGAATTTCAATTTCAGTCTGTCAATAAAGCTTGGATCTGTGATTATTGTTTGCTAAATTTGCGATTGTAAAATTATGTCAGTCAAGTTATGCGTCATGCAACATGACAGAAATTAATTGAACAATGTTATGGTACTTACATTATCGTATCGAGTATTCACACATTTCTTTGAGGTCGTGATTTATATTGCGTGTAATTGATCAAAAAGTATCCTCTGTATTTGTATTGAACGTTTGGTCTTTGCCACTTCTGTTCAATGAAACAATAAAGTATAAAACTCGTGTTTATACAGCGATGAAAGAATACTTATGAATTAAATATTGCTATTCGTTCGGTATTATGCTTTTTTTTATGCACGATAAAAGCATCATAAAACTGATTGATAATTCGAGGAAAAAGTTGCCAAACTGTATTGACATATATAGGATGCTGTAAAAAGAAAATATAGAAGATCAATGCAAATATCCTCGTTACATATATATGTATTTTTAGTCACTACTATTTATATTGGAAATCATATTACATAATTCGACATACCCTGTTGACTTTTCTGAATAAAATCTACATACCTTTTCTGTTTGTCTAATAATTTTCCGGTCTTTAATTTTCAATTACATTTTATCAATCATCATTTACTTTAACCTGATATAATCAAATTAATATTGCATTTGCTTGCTTTATTTTTAGACAACTATGGATGAAAAGTATGTAGAAAGTATTTGGGCACTACTGAAAAATGCTATTCAGGAAATTCAGAAGAAAAATAATTCAGGGCTCAGTTTTGAAGAACTTTATCGGAATGCATATACTATGGTCCTTCACAAGTATGGAGAACGTTTATACACAGGTTTAAAGGAGGTTGTAACGCATCATTTAGAAAACAAAGTCAGAGAAGATGTATTGAGATCTCTCCACAACAATTTTCTTCAAACGTTAAATCAAGCTTGGAATGATCATCAAACGTCTATGGTGATGATCAGAGATATTTTAATGTATATGGATAGAGTGTACGTGCAACAGCACGATGTGGACAATGTGTATAATTTGGGACTTATTATATTTAGAGATCAGGTAACTATTTGCTACTTGGTTCAACAGTTTCTGGAGTAAATTAAAGATTTAACGATAATAAATGATATTGTTTTTGGTCAGGTGGTCAGATATGGATGTGTTAGAGATCATTTACGAGAAACTTTATTAGGTATGGTAGCAAGAGAAAGAAGAGGGGAAGTTGTAGATCGTATTGCGATAAAAAATGCCTGCCAAATGTTAATGTTACTTGGCATTAACAGTCGTCAAGTTTACGAAGAAGACTTTGAAAGGCCTTTTTTACAACAAAGTGCTGAATTTTATAGAGTAAGACAATTTGTCTACGCTGCCTTACGTCATTTAATTTAACATTGTGTAATATTTCTTTCTTATATAGATGGAATCTCAAAAATTTTTGGCAGAAAATAGCGCGTCAGTATATATAAAAAAAGTGGAAGCTAGAATTTGCGAAGAATCAGAAAGAGCAAAGCATTATTTAGATGAATCTACCGAACCGCGGATAGTAGAAGTCGTAGAAGAAGAGCTAATTAAAATTCATATGAAAACTATCGTTGAAGTATGAATATCATTCTATCATATATCTATCATATGTACAATGTATCGTACTATTCTATAAAGCGGCATAATTTATTATTTTTTTGTTTATTAAAGATGGAAAATAGTGGTGTAGTACACATGCTCAAAAATCAGAAAACCGAAGATCTCGGTTGCATGTACAAATTATTTTCAAGAGTTTCGGATGGCTTGCGTACAGTGTGCGATTGTGTCTCTCAGTTTCTTAAAGAACAAGGACGTGCCATGGTTCAAGAAGAACATGAATCGACAACGAATGCTGTTCTCTTCATTCAGAACTTGTTGGATTTGAAAGACCGTTTCGATCATTTTCTTCATTATTCGTTCAACAATGACAAAAACTATAAACAAATGATTGCGTCTGACTTTGAATATTTTCTTAATTTAAATACAAAAAGTCCAGAATATCTTTCGCTCTTCATTGACGACAAGCTGAAAAAAGGTGTTAAAGGGGTTAGTTCTGTTAACTGTATTTCTATAAATAAGCGCTCATGGTAGGTAATGCCGTGAAATTTTAATAAATCATTTTTTCATTATTTTACAAAGGGTCGTTTCATACAAATTGAAATGTTTCATTTCTTCGTCATTTATATGTGTAATCATAATTCATCTAGTTAACAATGCGAATATAAATAATATCAATCAATTTTCCTTACGTTATATTTTAGATGACAGAACAGGAAATTGAAGGTATCTTGGATAAAACTATGGTCTTATTTAGATTTCTTCAAGAAAAAGATGTGTTTGAACGATATTACAAACAGCATTTAGCTAAACGTCTCCTCTTGAATAAATCCGTGTCCGACGATAGCGAAAAAAATATGATATCCAAACTTAAGGTAACATCTTATTCTCTGTTCGTTTATGATACAATATCGGTATTCGTCAACGTAATGTCGACATATTTTTATCGTGATAATATTAATATTCTAGACTGAATGTGGGTGTCAATTCACATCAAAATTGGAAGGGATGTTCAAAGACATAACAGTCAGTAATACCATTATGGATGAATTCAAAGATCACGTCCTTACATCTAACGTAAGCCATAAGCTTAATGTAAACCAATCGTTTGCAACGATTGATTTTTACATTCATTTCCTTTTTTCCCGCATTGTAGACAAATTTGCACGGAGTGGATATAAGCGTTAGAGTTTTAACAACCGGCTTTTGGCCGACGCAATCCGCCACTCCGAAATGTAGCATGCCGGCTGCCCCACGAGATGCTTTCGATGCCTTCCGACGTTTTTATCTTGCTAAACACAGTGGCCGACAATTGACGTTACAGCCACAATTAGGTCAGTCGATCGGTATCATTCTTTTTTTTTCTCTCGACATGTCCTCCTTGAATTATCATTGAGTTAAATTAACGTGATTCTTTTAGGTTCCGCGGATTTGAACGCTGTATTTCATGGGCCGCGAAGAGAAGAAAATAGTTGTGGTGGTTTAGATACACCGTCGTCTTCGAGCTCCATCGGTAATGGAAGTGGTAGTCTATATGGTAGTGGAGTATCCACTAATGGTAGCATTCTAAACCAACGTAGTAACAGTTGCGGAAACACGAGGAAACATATAATCCAAGTGTCAACTTATCAAATGTGTGTTTTAATGCTTTTCAACAAAAGAGAGAAATTAACGTACGAGGTCAGTGTGAATAGTAGTTTTCATTTCTCGAGTCTTTTTTTTTCTTCTTTTTTCTTTCTACATTCTTGGTCCTAATGTCTCACGATTATCTGTACAATATATGAAACGTTGCGTAGGAAATTCAAGGTGAAACCGATATTCCAGAGAGAGACTTGGTTAGAGCATTACAATCTCTCGCAATGGGCAAAGCTACGCAAAGAGTGTTGTTGAAACATCCTCGTACAAAAGAGATAGAACCCTCGCATTATTTCTGTGTCAATGACAGTTTTACCAGTAAATTGCACAGGTATTATATATCCTTATATCAAAGTGATACACGTGCAGGGTAGTTCATTTAAGTGATGAGGCCATCTAAATATCTTTTTGAATTGCGACGATGGAACATATAAAAAATATTTTTCGCCTGAATTTCACATGAATGGGATCGAAAGGCCAATAACTCTGATGAGAATATTTTTTTCTTAAAATTCCGAAAGAAAATGATCCTGGAGAAAAAATATTCTTACCAATTTTATTGGTCTTTCGCTGGCCATTCGTGTCGGACGAGAAATATTTCTTGCATCGTCATAATTTGGAAAGATATTTAGACGACTTCGCTTAAATGGACCACCCTGTATAAAATATATTACCGTTGATGATTGATAACTTTTTAAACAATGCTTTAGAGTAAAAATTCAAACGGTAGCTGCGAAAGGTGAATCGGAACCTGAAAGAAGAGAAACTCGTAACAAAGTAGATGAAGACAGAAAGCACGAGATAGAAGCAGCTATCGTTCGTATTATGAAAGACAGGAAGCGTATGCCAGTATGTATCGCTATTGTATTATTGTAATTTATGATAATACTCAAACGTTTTAATCCTTTTCTTCTCGCCACATTTTATCTTTCTTTTCTTTTTTCTAGCACAATATACTCGTAACAGAAGTAACAGAACAATTAAAAGGCCGGTTTTTGCCATCGCCCGTAATAATTAAAAAACGTATCGAAGGTTTGATCGAACGTGAATATTTGGCACGCACGCCAGAAGATAGGTTTGTACAACGATCAACTAGTATTGCATTTTATTTAGAACTATTACTATGTTATTTCTAACGTCGTTTCGATCGATTCAATTGCAGAAAGGTGTATACGTACGTTGCTTAATGCCCGAATTTAAATGTTGGATCTGTACAAACATGTAAGTAGTCTGTAACAGTATCTATATTCCTTCAAATATTTTCTCATTGTCTCGTAATGTTTTGCCGATTTGCTCAGTTTTTTTCATTGATTCATTGATTAAAAATTGTTATCATTTCCAGTGTTCTTTTACGAACATAATTAAGATGATCACGAATGAGGCATTCCACATCACGACCGTATACAACCCGGATTACTGAGTCAACATTCCATTAATTTATGATTTATTGCCCGTACGAATCAATCTTCTATTTTATATTTTAGGCTTTGATAAATTTTGATATTATTTCTTCATTTTTTAATACAGGCTGTTATACGTAGTGCCGCGTGTTAATTTTAACTCCGTTAGTTCAAAACCTAAAATTTAAAATAGAATTTCATTTAGAGAGAAAAAAAAAGATCAATAATTTTGTAAGGTAAATTGAAATTAATTGATGTTGATTGCCTCGTAATTTAAAGAGAAATAGTTACATGCATTTGATAATTGGCTAGTTTGGTGGAAAAGGTTGACACTAAAATAATCGTCAATGAGTCAGAGCATATACTTCCAAGTATAAGGTCATGTTTTATGAGTGATTTCTGTAAAAATTCTTGATATCCTTCCCCCCTGAATTCATTTCATCGTATTTCAGTTAGATGCGATTGATTTAGTTAAGTATATGAAAACACTTTCTGTAATAGAAGGATTTAGTTGAATATACATTATATTAGTAATAAATGGACAGTAAGTTACAGTCGTTAAAATTAATTCATCCAGTGCTGCGTGTGTCGTTTTTGGCCATTTTTTACATTTGTAAAACCTATAATTACATTCTATGATCAAAAAACATTTGTGGCTGTAGCATAAATTTTATTAAACTGTTAGTGTTAAAGAGTGATTTTATTTACATTCGTGATTATCTATTATATGTGTACATAAACAGTGTGAATGTATATCTAAGAATATATTTGCCTCATTTTCAACGTCTGATTACTTTATTTTAATCATTTTCCATGCTCCTCTAAAAATTTTATCGCATTCTTCCCTTTCTTTCCCAACAAATCTCAGTTTTTTCTATTAATTCAGTTAAAACTTAGACTTGATTGTAAAAGAAAAGAAAAAGCAAACAGATTCGTTAGGTCTCTGCAAGATCCACCTCTTCCACCTAGCTCATCAATTATTGTACTATCGATCAAATAAATCCAATTCGTTACATCGCAGAATATTTATTATAGTACATGCCAAAAGTGGAATCTACGAATTTGTAACAGATGCGGAGTTTACTGGAGGAATTAAAAAAAAAAAAAACAAAAAAAAAAAAGAAAAAGAGAGTGCGCGCATGAGCTTATACGAAAGACGAAGAACCTAATAAAGTAAACGAGAGAAAGAAAATTATGATTAAAAAAACCGTATTACTATGAGCTCGTGTGTCAGTAAATGAAAAACATATGAAATGCATCATATTTTTATTTTCATTTATATCTTTATTTATTAATATAGTTTTAATATTTAAACAAAAGGTTTTACCTTTTCTTACGCAAACTGAATAAAAAATAAAACCCTGTAAAAGCAATCCTTCGGTTTCAACGCATTTTAAATACAAGAACATCATATCAATTCTGTCCGATCCCTCTCTGTTCCATTTTCTAACGTTTCTCGTCGAGATTAACACACTCGTAATGATGAAATTCATCGATGCCGCACACACTGGGTGGCATATAGCGGATTACGTCGCGAATGTGTTAAATACAATAGTGTCTCTTTACTATTTATATATACGCACATAATCAATGAGGTAAGGTATAGTTGAAGTTTATTTTAAATGCTAATATTAGTATTTCAGAATTTACAGTTTGAATTATTCTACAGCATGATGCGTCACATAAAACAACGAAGTAATAAGGATATTAATTTAACTTCTTACTTTTTAACGGAGCGACATTACTTTCAAAGATAGACGTACAGGGAAAGTAATTCAGTTTTAATTAAATTATAAATTAACTTTCTATATTAGAAGATGGAATTATACTCTGAAGGTAACATTAAGAAAATACTCTCAATCGAAAATTCACACACTGAAATCAGATTCCCAGTATGATCAATTTAACAACTGTATAAATCTTATATACACTCACGTTGATGCTTGTGGATTTAGTTAATACGAATCAAGATTCATCCGTAACGGCATTAACATGTCCATAATGTAACGTTGAAAGTAAATGCATTGTTCTACAATTGTGTATATTTGCCACGATGCATTATAGTTGCCTTGCTTCTTTTTCTTTTTCTTTTTTTTTTTTTTCTTAACACACAAAGAGCAGGTGATACTTTCTCACGCCTCTCGGTAAACCACACGAATCGCGTGTCCATACTTCAAAATACAAATTGTATACAATATCATACAGTTAGTTTATTATATATTTTTTACTTTGCTCTGAAAAAATTTGTTAATCCACTTTATAAACATTACAATTTGCACGTATTAATATCATCATTGTCGATAGTTAACCAATACTGTACACGTGTATTTCATTCAACTTGCTTTTTCATGTAACAGAGAAGTCTATCTTGGTTTGAATTAAATTAGCTGACGAGTGGCAGGCATCATGGTGAGTAAAAGTCGGTCACTCGTGGTTATTCGTTAGAAGACGACGATTCCCGCCTCTTTTCTGCGTGCTTCTTCGTGAATTCTTCCGCGTTTTTTAAAAACTTTTTTCTATCCTTTAAAAACTCCTCGGCAAGATCTGCCCTCAACGGATGCTCCGGTTCAGGATCATTTACTAACGCTATCAAAGCTTGTACAACTGTAAATAAATCGGTTGTACAACTTACGTTGCAACAAGAACAATAACAATAACTGAAAGAGGACTTTACCTTGATCCGTCTTTGTAGCCGGTTTCCAGTTCTCGGCACTTATTATCGGTAAGCACACTTGTCCTTTCTCGTCCACGTTCGGGTGATATATTTTTGTCTTAAAGTTTATCTTTGGAGGTTTGAAGGGATACTCCGCGGGGAAGTTTATTTCAATGCGAAACGCTCCTTTGTTGTACGGTGGATTGTCCTAAAAGAAAGCATTTCAGAGAGTATGAGCAACAAGCACTTTGTCGGCAGAAACGCCAAGAAAGGAAAAGACGCGCAAGTTAAAAACTTGTGTCACTGTGTGACGTACAAAGACACACGCAATCGTGTACGATCATTCCAAACTTTCTTTTGCTTTCCAAAGGTAAAAACAACACGGACGACTGCATCTAACTGCAGTTGCCTTTGCAAAACAGGATTAGATTAGATTAGATTAGGTTAGGTTAGGTCAGATCAGATCAGATTAGATGGCATTTGCGAAACAGAATGGCAGATGAAAACGTACCGGCAGTATGAGGCCTTGCCAGGTGAGGATATTCGACTCGTCCACTTGAATGTTTGTGAAGTTTTTCATTGCTGAGGCTCTCAGGTCGCCAAGTTCCTGCGAAGAAGAAAGAAAAAAAAACAAAAAAAGAAAAGAGAGTAGCACGGTTATCGTTCGAGCGGAGACGAGTCTGCTCGGTGCAAGCTCTGATCAAATAGAATTCAAAAGGAACGATTCTTCGAACAAATGACGAGAACCGTGACTCGAGTCACTGGGGTAGAGCCCCATTCGAGGCACTTCCCTCGATGATGAACGTTAAACGTGTAACACCTGAGAATAACCCGACGTGTTCTACCCCCATCGTCGCGGGGAAATACCTGAATCTAACGTTACGGAAGACGCTACGAGGATCAATCCTCGTTAAACGACCGTGCTGCTAGATTCTCAGTTGAAATTCACAGAATCGCACGTTCGCAAAGTTTCTCACAAAGTTCCTCGTATCGTCACTCCCGCTGACAGAGAAACCTCTGATTTACCTTTTGCAATCTTCTCGTAGCTGCCATTTTGAAAATAAATTTCACTAAGAGTAGCGAGACTTGTCAAGCTCCTCGGCGATGGCTTCACGGTTGTTCCGCCCTCGAGAAAATACCCTAGCGCCCTTTCTCACTCGTGGTCGTCCCCCGCCAACAAAACACTATGACTCCCGTTCCGCTGGATTTTGTTTCGCGGCGGTGAATCCTCTCATCAATGCGAGCGTGGAATTATTTACTTGCCAGCCACGAGCACGAACCGCGCTCGCCGTCACTCTGTACGTTTCTCTGTGTTGCATTGTACGCGTGCGTGCGTGCGTGCACGATCCACACGTACGCGCCATATGCACTCGTCGAGTTAGGTCACAGACCTAATTGCGTTTCACTGTTCATCGAGAGAGTAAACTCGGCGAGATTCTCTTTGCTGTTGAAACGATCTCGCAATTCTGACTTAATCGTGTGACCTGCTCGTTTTTTGGATTCATTCGTACGTAGAAGTTTCATCGTCACGCTTGTCGTCACACTCTGTGCTGTATATGTATATATATATGTGTATATATATATATATGTATGCATGTGTAGTATCAGCTGATGTTAGCCAAGTTCTATGAAACTGAAAATTATGATTTTATATCTTTTCGAACATATCTAAACTCTGATTTTCTCGCAATCCCTACTTGCAAAATAGTTTATTTCTCACGTTCTACACATGTTCTCCGCGTTTCAAATGTATTTGTTCGATCTATCTTTTCATCTCGTATATTTTTTTTTAATTTTAAAACTCTCCTCGTAGCAGCTGGTGCGAATTAAATTCTACGAAAGTTACAAACAATTCCATATCTTTCTGAACATACTCGAGCTCCTATCATTTCGCAATTCTTATTTGCAAAGTATACTTGCAACTAGGAATTTTTAATGTTTTGCACATTTCCACATGTAGATCCATGTATATTTGTTTAGTCGTGAAATTCTTTTCACATTGCAAGTATCAACATAAAGTATCAGTCATCGTCAAAATAAGTAAATCTAAAAAGAAATTCCTTCCGTTAATTATCTCTACGCTACAATTTCCTCTCTTCTCGTGCTTGTAATCTCTGTTATAATCTCTTACACTCTCTTTGTTTCGCCAAACCAATATGTGTTTCTACGTGTAAGATACATTTTACACGTACAAATTTTTGAATGTTGAATCAAACCACAAATGCATGAATATATTCGTGATTTAACCGTAGAAGCAATCACCACCTGAGAAAGCAAATCTAAAAAGAAAAACTCCAATTGAATTTGTCATCCCTTGATCCTCTCACGTCATAATTTTCTTTCTTCTTATAGTTTCTTATAGTTTCAATTTCCTACGCTTCTTTCATATACCTTCTTTATCAAACTAACCAAAGAAAGATTAATTGCCATCAGTACCAAACTCAATCTTTTAAAACCAAACTAGCATTGTGTGGTAGTTAAATTTGTTATTCTCTTCGCCTTTCGTCTCTTCGGGCAACGATTGTTGTCAAAATAGAATTGAGATGAAAACAGCTTACATTAATGTCTGAATGAAAAATTACGAATGCATCAATTCGCAATTTTTCTATTAAATATTGTGATTTAGCAATTGAAAGATATATCATTATGATTTGGCAATTAAAAACATATGTTTCTTTTAATAGAAAAAAGTGAATGAAGGTGAAAAAGATCTATCTATTATGTCGAAGGAAAACATGAATTTACCAAAAGCCCCGAAAGATCTGTGTTTCTCTGAAGTTGATTTTATTCAAGTAAGTGCACTTTAACTCTGCTCTGCAGTTTGCTGTGAAATCATTTCAAACCAATAACTTGCGTCTTCCAGGGAAACTTCAATGTTGACACGTTTCTTCAAGAACGCAGAAAGAGCACGAAGTTGGAGACGATGCGAGATGATCTTGGAATATACTTGAAACTGTTAAGATCTGCCATGATCGATTTAATTAACAGAGATTATACAGACTTTGTAAACCTGTCGAGCAATATGATTGGTTTGGATAAAGCTATAAATGACCTACAAACACCTTTAGGGCAGTTGAGAGAAGAAGTAATGGTAAATTTATTCAAAGTATGCTCGATTAAAATATTAAATGTCAAATGTTGTTGGTAACATATATTTTATGGTAGCAAGTACAACAGACTCTGGATGATGAAGTCACGACGATTACCCATAACATGAATGAGAATAAGAAAGTGCGAGAATACAAGCAGAGTATATTTAGTTTACAGCATATTTATAAGTCCTTGGCTAAGCTTTCGTCTATACTGTCCTTAAATACATTTCTTGAAAGTCCTGTTAAGATAAATATCTTGGAACAAGCAGCTGCAGAATTTAATCAGTTACAGTTTCACATGTCCAGGTGCAAACTGAACATTATCAATGAAAAGCGAGAAGTACGTGTTCTCTTAAGTTATTAAGAAAATAAATTTGTTATTCTTGTTAACGAAGGAAATCTTGTATTGCAATATAGGAAGGGAAAAAACTTGAACAGTCTTACATGACGCATCTCAACGAGTTTTTCTTGGCGTGTGTACATGATAAAAATTCTGCTTTGTTAATCCGTTGTCTGGGAATTTATGTCACACTTGATAAAATATCCGACGCGGAAGACCTAGCGAGAAAAGAGATTGTCAGCCCATTGGTTCACAGCGTAATCAATATAGAAAACTTGAAAACTGATTTACTAGGTCTACGAAACATATACAACAGATTGTTGAACATTTTAGATGTAGAACTTAAACAATTGTTGGATATTACATTACACCCAAATAGGTACGCGTTTTATAGAAACTAGACACTTACGTGTCGTTGCACAAATATTTTTATACTTTATTTTACAGACTCTCGGTGAAGGGTTTTAATTTCTTGGTGAACAGTTTTTGGATCGACGTGGAGGAAAAAATTGAGCAATATATCAAATGCATCTTCGCCCCTGGAGATCCGGTATTGTTCCATTCGGTGAGTAAATAAAAAATTACATTGTAATAATATCTTGTAAGATGTTTCACAATTTCAGAGATACGTCGCAACCTTGGAGTTCTTGCAAAAGTTAGAAGCTGAGTGTGTTACACCTGAATCTTTAATTACATTACAAAAGAATTCGCGGTACAAAAACTTTTTGAAAAAGTGGAACTTGCCGGTATATTTTCAAATTAGATTTCAAGAAATAGCTAGTGGAATTGAGACGGTTTTAATTGAACCAATATCACCAGCATCGGTAAAAGGAACGTTGGAATCCCCTACGCAAAGCCAGTTCTTCCTTCGTGCAACTTGTATTACATGGGAAAATCTACAAAGAATTTGGGATGATAATGTATATCTGTATCAGCTTTTTCACAGATTTTGGAAATTGAGTCTTCAGATATGCGCCAGATATCGAATATGGATTCAATCAGTGCTCAAAGAAGTATATCTAGCTTTTCAAAATAACGTAGCACACAAAGATTAAACATTCTAATCTTCTCTGTATGTATGTACAGGTATGGCCAATAGAAAATGAAACGAGCAATTTAAACAAGGTAGATAATTCCGAGAAGCTTAACTTTCTAATTTATTTGTACAAAGATGCAGAAAAATTTGCAAACGTACTTCCATCTCTTTTGGAGATAGTTGGATCGAAACTTAAACAAGAACAAAATACACCAAGGGTATCGACGCTGTTAAAAGGTTGTAACAAGATATATTAATATTATTATCGTTAAAATTTTCTTTATCGTTATCTGTGTTTTTTCGTAGATTCCCTCGATGAAACGGCAAAGAATTTAAAAACAATTTCGCCGCAAATTACAAACGAGATAGTCGACGAATTACTGAAACAATGCGTAACACACTTGAAACAAGTCAGTGATATTCCCAGATTATTTAGACGAACAAAAAGAGAAGTACCGACAAAACCATGCGCCTACGTGAAAAATGCTCTTGCATTCCTTGTCAGTTTTCACACAGAGTACAAAATGATAATACCAGATAACGTAAATTATTGGCTAGAATTGACTCTTTCCATGTTAACTGAACAGTAAGGAAAAAGAAATAATTATCAAATACCATAATATTATATAATATTATATCAGATATATTATATATCTTATCATATCAAATTGTTACAGTTATCTAGCCTCCGTAACAGATGTATTAACTTCAGTGCAAAAAACTGAGGAGAGTTTAAGAAGATTGAAAAAGATACGCGATAAATCTACAGGATCTCTTGCTTCCGAAATTCAAGGAATCAGCGACGATGAAAAAATACGAATTCAGTTACAAGTTGATGTACAAAGCTACGCTAATATGGTAAAATTTATCATTAAATAATTCACGCCACGACATCGTTACATTGCACGTGTAATCCGTATTTCAGATTGCAGAGATGCAGATTTCGACTTCAAACGTGCTTCACATGAAAGAGTTATTGCACGCTGTTGAAACAGCAGTCAAAAGATAATATTGCTTCTTTCTCTATTTCTTTCGTTTTTAAATAAATTAGTTTAAATTCTTATTTTCTGTTACTTATTTATTGATTATAATAAAACAGTATTTATATATTTTTGCTTGCGTACCATCTAACACACTTTTCTAACTCGTGAAAAAATTTTGAAGAAAAGGCATCCAAACCATCAAGCTTAACAGATTTAATGTATTATTTACATAATCATACACAGAAATCATACTTATGATCTCGATTATAAAATATGGAATTCTCTCATAATAAGCTCTGATCCCAAGAATCACTTTGTGGCAATTGAATAGTCGTTATTGAATCCTGGTGGGGATAAGTCGGATGCCACCAGTCTAGAATTTGATAGCTAACAACATCATTCAAAATGACTTGGTTTGTTAGCGTATTAGGAACGTCTGATGTTCCAAATCCGAGTTGCAATCGATGATCTTTAAAACCGGGCATCAATGTCATTGACACTGATTGCAAGATCAAGCCAATTACAGGCGGCAGCATACTGTATTTCAAACAAGTCACCTACGAAATACACAATATTGTATAAATACGTATTTACAGTAACTTGGTAAATTATTCGTCGTTACAAATAATTGTTTCATAATAAAATGATTACCCTAAGTATTTTGCAACCCTCTTCTGAATTCACAGCTACATCTTCCAACATTTCAAGAAAATCTGTCTTCTTGCCGTTAATTTTCGTTCTCAATTTCGACGACTTGTTATTGGCTTTTGGTAACTCCTTTAATTTGAAATAGAAATACCACCGCAATTTTCCCTCCTAAAAGAGATGATTAATTGCTATCGAACGACTTGATGATAAATAAATAATACCGCGTATAATTCTGTTGTATACTTTGTGCCACATGAGACAGCATTGCCTCTTTACAAGCGAATGTGGCTGGTCTTGTCTCAAGTAAGACACATCATCGTCCTTTTTGTTTAAGGAAAAATAAGTGTAATGTAATGTTCTGATGACGCAAGCACGAAGTCCATGCAGACGAACCATGCACTGTGGTTGTAGACGTTCCGGCAAACCAGGAACATACCTGTAGTAACTACAATTAAACTTCACTTAATATTTCCACAAATTAATAATTCAGTTATCACAGAAGATAAGCACAAAAGAAAACTCACGTCTTGTACAAATGAAACCAAAATTTCCCCGTTGTTACCACATGATAAGAACTTCGACATATTTGAGCAAATTTTCCCACAGCCTCTGGTCTGATGTATTCAGATATAATAAACCATACATCCAATGGATAATCAACACCTGGATGATGAAAGTATAATTTGAAAAATTAAAAATTCTTTAAAATTTCTTGAATTTTTAAAAATTCTCTTAATTTCATATTTTACCTTCTTCCTCTCGCCTGGTTTCTTCAGAGGGATTTGTCTTCTTTCTTCTTCTTTGATTTGTTGACGAACCTGCGCGAAGAACAATTCAAGTTTATGAGAACTAGAAATAAATTAAACAAACTTGTAATTAATTAAACACAGTGATTTTTATTAATATTTGAACGATAAATATTTCAACTGTTATAATTTTGCAAAAAGATACGACATAGCTTATAAACTTGGGCACATCTCAAAGCTCGAGTCTCTAAACTTTCAAAATGCATCGTTCGTTTTATTCTAAATTGTTGTCACACTATGTAACAGATGGCAAAGTTTTGGAAGTGGAATCTTCAAGCTTTCAAACGAGCCCAGATTTCTTGCTATACGATTTCTTTTACAAAATTGTAACAACTTGAATGTTAGACAAGCGTCTGAACATTAACGAAAGACACTCATTTTCAAATATGAAACATCTACCCTTGGTATGTTTTTTTGATTTGTTAGAATCGCCCTCACTCTCTTGAGAACTCTCATTCATTTCGTCCCAAGAACTCTCTTTCTTCGTTGTTGCCTCTTTCACTGTAAACAGAGAATCAATGTGTCAAAACACAGGCATGAAATGTCTGTGCCTATTGGAAGAAACAGAGGAAACAGAGGAAACTGCTTGCAATAGAGATAGAAATGGCACAGACGCAAGATTGATCGATTGAAATGTATTGCCAAAGGTAACCTTCATTGCCAGAGCAGACATTTATCATTGCCTTTTTAAATCGGCCGTGCGTCCGTGATGAATTTGCAAAGTCGTCGATGGTTACATCTGCGATAAAAAGAAGAGAGAAAGATATGTAAGCGATGATGTAAGGCCTTTCGAACAACCGATCGAATCGTGTCGAATTAAAATAGTCTCGAAATATAATAGTAAAACTGGATGATGATTAACCTCCAATCAAATTGTCACTGCCATTCTCTGCGTTTACTTTTTTGCTAGACTTTTTCCTTAGAACAGGCATTATGGTTAGGCGCTACTGTTACGTTACGATATCTATAAATTAATCAGGTACCAGGTTGCAACGGAATAAAATCTAAAAATTTACAACTATTTACACTAGTTAACAAACGACACGGTAAACAGCCGTCATACTTTTCGTCATACTTCAGCGATGTGTTTCAATGCGTTCAATGTGCGATCGGGCATCGGATCGTTCCTACGTTTAATAATCTCGTAGTTGTAGATACAACTTTGGTTTTTTTCCAGTGCCGATAACACAGAATAATTCACATTTAATTCGTGCGTAAATAAAGTTTTAACTTTCGATTGGAAATTTCTAAATACGTACGTACGCGATCGTATGTTCAGCAAGCTAACGTAAACAGTAACCAATACGGTAAAAAACACATTGCAACAGCAGGTTTTTTCTGCAGAATTCTCTGCAAAAATGAACGTTTGTGCAAAATATGAGAAATGCATTTTCAATTTCTTGCAACGGCAGAATTGTTGCTTGAGATGTTGTTTCCGTTTCATTGGATGCCGTGCACCGAATTGTTACGACGACCCTGTCAAGTTCGCAAAGAACGTAAGTTTTTGAGACACTCACAATTGAAGGTTTGTTGAACGTTTGACGCAATAAAATAATTCCTTTTTACAGGCTGGATATATCGAAGCAGATGACGTTCTTCTCAGCAAGAAGATACCTTGCACAGCTTGTTTGGGGATTCTCCAGAATGATATACAAGAGGAAATCGTTAAAAAAGTACGTCGGCTTCTGCCAAAACGCTTGAATCTGGCTTGAAATGTACACAGATGTTTTTATATGAGTTTCAAATAATTTTTACGAATTCATTCATACAGATTCGCGACGAGGTGGAAAAAGAAAATTACGACAGTGGAACGTTTGTATGTGCATTGACAATACCAGTATGCATCAATCTCAGAGAACGTTTCTTATGTGTACATTGCGCTACCGAACTTGATCTTTCAGAGGATGCACTGCTAGAACTTAAACTCAGATTGCAAAACGTTAAAGATGTTTGGAAGTGGATGGTAACACCTAAAATAGAACAGGCTATTAAAAAGCACGTGGATTCAGCGACACCTTCCCCATTTTTAATTGAAATTATTTTAACGTACAAATTTAACAAGGAAGAGTGCGAAGCGTTGTAAGTTTCTGGAATTAATTTGTTTGCAAAGCTACTTTGTTTCAGTTCGCAATGGAACATCCTTTTCTTTTTTTAGATTGTCGTGCAAAGACACAAACAACGCAGAAAGTAAACGAAAGAGGAAATGTTACGATAATAGATTCAGTAGAAAAAGTATGGAGGCTTTGATGACCAAATTAACGGACAATGAATTTTTCGAGTACTTCAAATGTGTGTCGTTTGACGAAAAATTTGACACTATCGACGTAGAAAATATCATTTGCTCGCGTTCAAGTATTTTTATCGGAGGTAATATTCTCTGTTTGAAATAACTGTCTGTTTGAATAATGTCTGTCGTGTAATTTGTTCAACTTTAGGGCGGTATAACAAATTATCCAGAGAACTCAGTCAAACTCCATGGTTTATAAACGGTGAGAAAAAGATGCAGACGTCTGTTCAAGACATATTGTGTACTCCTATTATCGAAGTAACAAAAGCTCAGTGTAAGTGAGAGAACTTTTCATAGCAACAGTTAACTATTGTCGGAATTGTCGAACATTTTTTCGTTTTTAGCTATTAAATTCTTGTCATCTGGAAGAGAAGACGTGGACGTTAGAAATATTTATAACGGAAGGCCATTCGCGGTCGAGTTAATTAATCCTCGAATGACCAAAATAACAGAGGAACTATCGTCAGATTTGGTTAATAAAATTAACGAATCCTCGCGGCAAGTACAAATTACATCGAGCTTAAAAGTTTTATCTAGACATGATCTGAAAAGGTTGAAAGAAGGTGAGAACGTTAAAACGAAACTTTATCGAGCACTTTGCGTCTGTCGTAATGCATCTAGAGATACGTTATCTCTTGAAAAGTTAAATAATTTAAAACGCCTGAGGATAGTCCAAAAAACGCCAGTGAGAGTGCTGCATCGGCGACCTTTAAGTCCTAGGGAACGGTTAATATATGAAATGAGAGCTCGCTGGGTCGAGCTTCAAGAATTAAAGAAGCTGGATATTACCGACGATACTAGCACATTTTTCGTTCTAGATATTAAAACGCAAGCTGGGACGTACGTAAAGGAATTTGTGCACGGAGATTTTGGTCGAACTAAGCCAAGTTTGTGCGACATTCTTAACGTCGAGATCGATATAGTCGCATTGGACGTGACGGGCATCAATTTAAATTGGCCATAAAAATTGCTTTTGGTATTTGAAATATTTTTATGTTCCAATTTGTAAAAATTATACATGTTACCGTAATGATAATTGTCTTGTAATAAAAGTATTTCAAATAATCTTTTATATTTTTTATATCAATGCGAATCTTTGTATTTCACTATCCAAAAATGTTTCTTTACAGCAGCCATAGAAATTCTTTCCGAGCTTCTTCGTTTAATTAGCTGTAATTAAAGTAAAAATTATGATTTGTCCAAATAAAAAGTTACAACGTGCGAGAAGAATAATTACCCTTGATATTAAATCTTTGGCTCCCGGCGTAATTTGCTCCGGCCATTGTATATTTATCGTCTTTATTTTTACGTAAGTTTCTTGCTGTGAATCGCTAAGGAAAGGTGGTCTACCCACAAGAAATTCGTAACAGAGAATGCCTAAACACCAATGGTCGACATATATATCATACGTTTGCCCTGTTACCATCTCTGGAGGTAAGTAATCTAATGTTCCACACAATGTATTCCTCCTATTATTATTATTATTATTAATAAACTTTACTTTAGAGTTCATCAGTTTCCACTATAATTATTGCTCATAATTGCTTACAATTATAAATATAAATATACTTACTTAGATGATGGTGCATGAACAGACCATCCAAAGTCCGCCAATTTTACATTGCCTTCGTACGTAAGTAATAAATTTTCCGGTTTTATGTCTCTGTGAATGACGTTATTCCTGTGACAATATTCCAAAGCATCTGCCACTTGATAAGTGTATTTAGCAGATCTGGAAAAAAAGTATAGCAATAGAAAGTAAAAATACGAGTTATTTCTTCCTAAACTTTAAGCTAGTTCCAAAAGTACAAATACGTACAAATGTTCATTGAATCTTTCGTTTGGTTGCCTTTTTAATTCCTTGTACAATTCCCCTCGAGCCGCGAACTCTAACACAAGATAAATACGCTTATGATCGTGGAAGTACGTTAACATTTGTAGAATATGTGGATGCCTGAAAAATGTAATTTCACGTAACAGTATATCTCTAATTGTAGAAATTAAAGAAACAAAAAAGTTCACGGTAGTAAGCTTACTTACCTTAAATGCGTTTGAATTTCAATTTCACGCATCACCTGTTTTTCCACGCGTCCTTTCATTAATTCCACTTTGTACAAAGTCTTTAACGCAACCATATAATGCGTGGTTTTTTCTCTGGCTAGGTAAACCCGCCCAAACTTGCCTCTGCCTAAAGGCGCACCAATTTCAAAATCATCCAAATTCCACTGATAGCTGATGAGAAAATATTTTTATTTCCACGATAATGCGAATGCAACGTATAATACCTTGATTGAAACAAGATTCGTTGACCATACCTCGGTCCTCTGGCTTCAACATGGTCTTTCATTTTGCACAAGGTATCGAAAACAATTTCACTGTAATCGGACGGGATATTTGACGGACACTGGAATGCTTCTGCATGAGCCATGATATCACAAGTCATGGACAATCTGGAAAATTTAACAGCATTCCTTTAGCAAGTTTTGCTAAAACTAAAAATTGTTACGCAGTTGTTTCATGTTATGTAAATTTATACGTTGAAACAATTCTGTGTTACCTGCGAGATGAAACAAGAGTTATTCATACAAACTCGCAATATTTGAAGTAAATTTCCCAGTGAAATGACGCTTTTTAACAAAATGATCAGCCGCTCCAATATTCAGAAGAATTTTATCAACAATCCAGCAGCCCCCTTTCAACTTCCAACTGACATTTTTGATTTAAACTTTTCAATGGAACTTTGTTGACCAGAGCGACATCTACCACTGTAAGATCACTGAAAATCACAAACGATATTTCTCAAATTAATCGCAGTGTGTGGACTCGTTTGTTTAAAAATTAACAACGATACGTTACAAACAAAATAATACAATTTTCATAGATTATCTGGAATTTTTGTGTCTGTGTTTGCGCGTTTGTGTTTGCATAGGCCATCATATCTCGGCGAAGTTTCCTCTCTATCTTTCACACTTTCTACCAGCTATCATAAAGCACAAAGCAGTATCTGCCGATCAATTTTCACGCTAGTAGTAAAATTTTAGAAATCTACCAGCCCGAGTGTCACAATGGTAATTAAGCGCGTTAAACGTTACCTGTTACGTTCGTGTAAACAATTCGACAATATCGTGCACAATCGGTTTCACGTTTGTTTTTCATCGAAGAAAATATGCGGTTGTTGTCTTTAAAATCCTATAAATAAGTTTTCCTTTTTTTTTTTTTTTTTTTTTTTTTTCTTAATACAATGCATACGTTCTCATGTATTTTCCTTTCAGGGTAACGAAAGCTCGCTGCCTATGGAACTGTGTTCTAATTGTAAGTCGATATTAAGAATTACTCCTACGTTACGTTGAAATAACCTGTTTCACTCTGTCAAGTATACTCTTGTACATAGATTAAAATAAAGATTTCATTTACTTTACTAACTAGCCCGTGCAGTATTAATGCGAAATTACGTCGAATTTGTGTTTGAAAAGTTTAATTTAAGATCGTGTCGAAGGTAACCTTTTTTTTTTAATTTTTTTTTCTTTTTGTTTGCATGTTGCTTTTGACTTATTTTTATCTCCGACTAAACATAGCACTTTACCATGTTCCGACTACCATATTTGTTGACACACATATACGCACACGCGCGCGCGCAATTATATTAATAAAAGACATTATCTTCACATGCTCCTTCACGTGGAAATATTTGTTTTTTTTTAGTTGACGTTGATGAAATTAGAAGACTGGGAAAACGGTTTCGGAAGCTAGATTTAGACAACAGCGGTGCTTTGAGCATCGACGAGTTCATGTCATTGCCAGAATTGCAACAGAATCCTCTGGTGCAGCGTGTCATAGACATATTCGATGCCGATGGCAATGGAGAAGTAGATTTCAAGGAATTTATTCACGGTGTCTCTCAGTTCAGCGTTAAGGTACGTATAAATATTATGGAAGGATAAAAACAAATGCGAACAACACGTTCGACGATAACGCCTTTATCCTTTTGTTCAGGGTGATAAGGAAAGCAAATTGAGATTCGCATTTAGGATCTACGATATGGACAATGATGGTTTCATAAGCAATGGGGAACTGTTCCAAGTACTGAAAATGATGGTAGGGAACAATTTGAAGGATACTCAACTTCAACAGATCGTTGATAAGACGATATTGTTCGCCGACAAGGACGAAGATGGGAAAATCAGTTTTGAGGAGTTTTGTTCTGTAAGTAAGACATTTCGCGTGTCTCGAAATGAGTCTATGTCAGTAATGTAAGATCCTTGTTTATGTGCAATTTCAGGTTGTTGGTAATACAGACATTCATAAGAAGATGGTAGTTGATGTGTAAATTGTCGAAGTTTACAGAAAGAAAAGATATTAGAGAACAAATTTACGGTAATATCAATTTGATTTAATGAATTTATTATTAACACTAAATTGATCGGATAGTTATAAGTAACAAAACTGTGTAGGGTGAAATTATGATTGTTATTATCTAAGTCTTCGATCTTAACAAAGTTCTTAATATGCTTATGTATACATATATAAATTTGTCACCTTTAAAAATACTTTTCCATAGTGCGGTGTACGTTACAATTTAATCGACCACCTTTGACAACTTTCTAAAATCGTGCACATTTACTAAACGTACTGTATAGAGTTTCAACATTTTAAAAAGACTTATAAGCAACGTACGTAGGTACAAGAATTTTTAGTTAAAGATATTTATAAGAAAATAGCTTTGTTACTTGTTTTATAATTTATAGCGTTACTCGATAACTACAAAATTATTTCAGAATACTTTCGAGAATGAAGTTATGAATGTCTAGATAATATATAAAAAGTTGTTTTTCTGTATATTGAAATCTGATTAACGTATGTCTTTTCATTATTATCCTATAATATATTTCACTAATTTGGAATAATTGCCTACTAAGCAAAATTGCATCTTTCATCAATTCTATTTCTCCAGTTTCTTAATTAAATATTGTACTACTACGATAGAAATATTTTATTTATTCCGTAATGTAAGATCTATTAAGTTAAATTCTGTAAGTATGTAGTTAATTTGTAAAAAAGCTTCTGTTCATTTACAAAATACATCTGTACATATCGTATTACATTATTAATTGATTAATTAATTGTGCGTTTGAAAGAGATATATTCTTCAATCAGTTACTAACATATTTGAAATCATTCTTACATTAACAAGATTAATCTTCTCGCAGAGAACTTCAGTTCTCGAGTAGATTAACGTAGGAGCAAACATTGTTTCAAAACTTTCAAACGCACAGTTATTCTTAAATAATCGTATTTGTTTGTTATATGATTATTAAAGAAACAGTGTGCTACAAAACGTAAAGAAAAAAAGAAGAAAAGTATTAAACCACACATATTATCGTTTTATTCTACAATTGTGATAACTTGCACATTTACATGTTAAAAAATCTTAATGTTCGATCAAAGTTTTAAATCTTAAGATGATGTTGAAATAAATTTGTGCAACATACATATATATATATATATATATATATATATACATACATATCATATATGTGTGTGTGTGTATATGTATATATATATGTGTGTATATATATATATATATATATATATATATATATATATGTAAATATATACGATCTCTAATAATTTAAAACCTATATTTTTATTTCATAAATGAATATGATATTTATTTGACCGTATATTATTGCTAAATACAATAATTTATAAAGACATTTCAAATTGTAAGATTTCATTAATGTACTGTTACCCGTATGTATTATCAGTATACCACTGCTCGAACTACTTGAGAGTCTTTTCACTTATATCGTTTGACAACAACTATTATCATTTTATTTTTACTAGATTGTTAGATATTGTTTTTTTTACATATGTGAAGTATCTCTATAGCGATAGAGGAGATACGTGTATTTTATTTTATTTCCATCTATGTAAATTTCATGTGAAATATACTCATACGCGATGATGTCGTATCATCTCAAACGTTACTGCAGACACCACGGGCCCGGAATTGAACGCATTTGTCGAAACAGCGAATTGTAACTAAAAGAGACGATGGCGAACGAAAACTAACCAAAAAACGCTGTCAACGTTGACACGTTTTTGTGGTATTGGTAGCCCTGCTTCGTCCCCTGCCTTTCATTGTTGCTATTTCGTACCCGGTGTGTTTGCGTTTTTTCGTTTGCCCCTTGCGTAAAAGTTTTCACCGCGCATATTTTCGCCAATCGAACGTTCGTAATCGTCGACGGGAGAGATCGTTCGGTCAGCAAACCCGAAGGCGGCGGGGGTGAAGCGTAGGCGGTGAAAAACATGGATAACCTGGAGGAAGTGCTGCAAGCGCTCGACGAATTTCAGAAAATGCGGCCGAGCGAAATACCGCGGGAGCTCGAGGATTATCTGTGCTGGGTGGCGAAGACCGGCGATCCGGTCTACCAGTGGTCGCTGATCAAAACGTTGTTCAGGGAAAAACTGACACGCGTGATGACCGAGTTCTACGAGAGCTGCCCGACGCTCGACCTCGCACCTCCGTGCCCGAACGTCGAGCACTTCAACTACGACACGATGAAGAGCAATCTGCTCGAACGACTCGAGTCCTTCGCCAACGCTCCATTTACCGTTCAACGAATTTGCGAGCTGTTGACGGCGCCCCGCAAAGAGTATAACAGAGTCGACAAGTTCATGAGAGCCATCGAGAAGAACATCTTGGTTGTCTCGACCAGGGAGCCCGGGCCGATATCCAGAAGGAACGAGAACGGCGACAACGGGATGGTCAATGGGTCTGTGGACGAGGACGCGTCTGTGACGCAGCCTCCTCAGGACGTTGAGATGGAATACTGGGAGAAGGACTGTCCTTCTACTGTTACAATCAGCGTGCACACCGTCGAGAATGAAACGCCGTTGTTACAAACCGTTGTACCGACCAGCACTGTGGTAAAGAACGTGTTTACTGCCGAGGAATTGTCCCACGAGAAGGTGGAGTCAACGTCCTCCAAGTCGGACATCGTGGTATCAAGCTTTATACCGACCACCTCGGAATTCTCTGGTGTCTCAGGCCTGAACTCCCAGTCCCAAACTCAGGACCCACAAATAGGACCCACGATACAGAACCTGTCGACCATCGTTCCTGAAACGTCTGGAATTATTGGCGACGTTTCAGAAGCAATTATGAACGAAGACACTAGCTCCCAACCTAGTTTGGATTTGGAAAACGAGGGAGCAGACTCTGCAGACGCTTCGAAGAAGTTGCAGACTACTTTCCAGACTAAAGATTTCAGCTCGAACGAGAGTAAATCGGCAAAGTTTTACGTAGATAATTCCAAGGTAAATGAGAAATCCGAGGTCGAGGCAATGTCGATACACGTGCAAGATGAATCAAGTAAAAGATCGAGTAATGATATCCCGGTGAAGTCCGACGTCGAGTTGAAAGGAGTGTTGGACAATAAAGAACCAGTTAATCCGGTTGTTGAAAATAATAATGAAAATTTGGAGAGCGCGATAAAGTTAGGTACAGAAGTAGAGAACATTCAATCGATCGTTGATACGTCTGGTTCCAGTAAGGAGTCACTAGCTTTAGAAAGTACCAACGTCGGAAGCATATCTGCGACAAACAATTCGGAACAATCGACACGTAACTTAATTTTACCTGCTGATGATGTTAGTACGGAGGAAACTATAAGTACATCCGAGGATATGTCGGTAGATGTAGAGAATCTGAAAGATCAAAGTAAAGAAACAGAGTTAATAGTTGATTCAAAACCTTTGGTGGAAGAGCCATGTTCTAAGGCCAGTGCAACAAAAAATTTTAATTGTAATCAAGAGAAAAATAACTTAACCATAACGGAAACTGCAGAAGATGAGAACAGAGTGGTAAACTCCATAGTACCTGATCCAATTCCTATAGTTGAAGAACCGAGAGACACAGAATCTGTTAACATAAAAGAAGATATCTCGCCAATTGTTGAAATAACAGAAGATGTGGAAAACCAAAATAACGTGTCAATAACATGTCAGTTGGAAAACAAAAAGAAGTCTACTGAAGATAATAATTTAGCACAATTACAAGGTAACGACATAACTTCGACCGTAAATAAGATAGAGGATAGTGACGCAATGATAGAAAATGTCATGACTAAGAAAGAAGCAATGGAATTAATGGAAATAGATGAAGAAGAAACATTATCCGTATTTCAGCAAGATGATGAACCCATGGAACAAGAAGCAGTACAATCATCTAGAAGTTAATAAAATGTAAGAAGAAGGTTCTTTTCATTTTTTCTTTTTTTTTTAATATTTGATTCTTATTATAGCAGAAAACATAAAGAAGAAGTACTTTATACTAGAAAAATTTTTATTGTAATTCGAACATAATTTGTATATGAATCCCCCTAAGTGATTTGATATATAAGACATATTGTAAGATTTACAAGGAATTCTCTAAGCATCTGCTGTTTACTGTTTCATTAACTACGTAATTACCATTAAATCGGGTAAATTTTGGTATTGTACAGAGACTTGTTACCTTGAACTTTTAAGCTTCTGTAGAAAGCAAAACACTGCCTATTTCCAGAACAATGTAACGTTAATGACCAGTTTTGACCATGATTTGGACTTTATCTCAAATTAGTTTATAAACAAATTTCACAATAAATTTATGCAGACAAAGTTTCTACGTAGAACAAGGCTGTGTTTATAACTGAAGCATATGAAGCTTTTACATGGCTTGTAACAAATATAACATGTGATATAAACAGAGAAGCATTTTAAACATACATTCTGATGCTTTACGTATTTTACCGAAAAAAATAGGGAGCGTAGATCCAACCATTGTGAATTAAATTAATTACTGATTTTATGCAAACAGATATCTTAAAATTTAATTAATTGTGAAATAATTGACAATATGAAACATTACTTCGTTTTTAAAATTAATACTTACGACGACTGAAATTTATGAATGTTCCAATTGTATTAATCATTGATTCCAAACAATGGTTCAGGTTATAATTGATAAAAAAGGATGCTTTTGTCATACACATCTCTGAGATAAAGAAGGATATAAAGTTTGTTTTTTCTAGTTAGAAGAAGGAATAGTATTGCTCTCTTTATGTCTTGCTTTGTTTTCCAATAGAATATAATAGCAAAAAAGTAGAAACGTGGCAACTCTCTTTTCCCCTGAAAGGGAGATTCTATTAAATAGGCTTGAGTAATTTAAATATCAGCCTAGTTTAATTATATTTGCTTCTGGTCATATGTTTTTATTGAATATTTTTATGCAGACACAACCTAGAGATAGTTCATCTTAAAAATAATTATAACGGTACATTAATTTAAAGACAACTTAGGTCAATGATATAAGACATTGATATAACTTAAAATAGCAGTGTATATTATTTTATAGAAAATATATTAAAAATTATTACCAAATTGGAATTATTTACAACACCTAACTTACTCCTTAGATTAAAAAAGATTTAATTCTGTGATTTCTCTATCGAATCACAGCTCGTCATAAGTGTTTTTGTATTTCACAAATTGATCGAACATAACATACGTATCAGATTTCATTTCTAAAATTTTAAATTTGTCTTTGGTGAGACCAGTTTTTGCAAAGATTATTTATTTCATTAATTATGACACTTCCAAGATTTCTTACGAAAATAGCACATGATATAAATAAATACTTGAAAACCATAATTACAAAATAAAATATTGTATATCAGAAATTAAATCAATAAATTTATTAATTATTTATTACAAATGATATTTTCACTGACCTCTGTACATTATTTTTACATATTATCAGATATTTTTTAATTTGTGTTTTTTTAAACCTTTCTGGTTCATCGAACAATTTATATATACAGTTTTTTAAATACACCAACCATTAATTCAATAATTAATCAATCGTCAATACGATTGGTGTTAAATTCTAAAATTTAAGCAAAGGTTTGATGTTGAACTAATTTATGAAAGTAACTATCTTTCAAGCTGACAAGTTCTTTATAAGTTCCAGTTTCTGTTACTTGTCCCTCTTTTAAAACAATGACTTTATCTGCATTTTTTATTGTGCTTAATCTGTGAGCTATGGTTAGAACTGTCCGCCCTTGAACAGCCTTTTCCAAAGCTTTTTGTACATAATGTTCACTCTCCGCATCTAATGCACTCGTGGCTTCGTCCAGGATTAAGATTTTAGGCTCCTAAACAAAAACATAAACACACAGTTTCAAATTAATAAATTCTATTAGATGAATTTTATTTTAATAACACATTTACCTTTATCAAAGCCCTAGCAATAGCAACTCTTTGTCTTTGTCCACCACTGAGGGTAATACCCCGTTCTCCAACTACCGTGTCTAAACCATCTGGCATGTTTTTTGTAAATTCTAAAACATGCGCGTGTCTCGCAACTTCTTCTACATCGTATTTCACAGAATCCATTGCTCCATATAATATATTTTCTCTTATCGTACCACTAAAGAGCGTAGGTTCCTGAGAAACAATACCAATCTGTGATCTCACCCATACTGGGTCAAGAGACCGAACATCATTATTGTCTAAAAGTACAGATCCTAAATTGGGATCATAAAGTCTCAACAAGAGTGAAGCTATTGTAGACTTTCCAGAACCTGATGCACCAACGATAGCAATTACCGTACATGGTGGGATTTTTAAACTGAAATTTTTCAAAACCCATGTATTCCCTCTTGTAGGATAAGCGAAACTGACATTTTGAAATTCAATATCACCTGACAACTGCTTTTCCAGAATTTTACCACCTTGAACTGGTATTGCCGGCTCTCTTTCGATCAATTCGACTAAACGCATATTTGCACCCAATGCTTTGTTCAAATCGCTATAAAACGAAGACAAGCCATTTAAAGAAATTGCAACGTACGCGGCGTACATTAAGAATGCGCTTAAACTTCCGATTGTAAGGGAGGAATCAGAAACCATAGCTCCGCCGTAGTATAAAACAGACAGGATGATCACGTTCCCAGAGAAACCAGTTAGTCCAAAGAATACTCCTCTGTATAAACTTTCTTTGTAACAAATTTTGAGCACATTGTCCAGTTGAAAATTGTAATGGTCGGATTCTTTTGCTTCTTTCGAGAAAGCTTTCACCGTTCTTACGTTGCTAATTCTCTCTTCGGCGATTGTATTCAGTTCTGCTAAATTGTTTTGCATGTCCTTGGAGATCTTCTTTAAATAGCGGCCCCACACTATGGCTAAACCTGCCATTGGTGGGACAACAGTTAGACTAACTATAGCCAGCTTAGGCGAAGCATAGAGCATCATAGATATTCCACAAATACTCATGAAAGTGGAGCGTAATCCATCTGATATATTGCTGGTCAATGCTTGGCTAACAAGTTGCGTGTCACCTGAAATGAACGAACCGTATGAAAGATGACAGAGATACGCGTACAAAAGAATTTGTTGAAGTTCAGATTTATACCAGATAATCGGCCAACAAATTCTCCTGTGTTGCATTTGTCGAAAACTGCTATCTCCTGCCGAAGAATAGCAGCGTACAACTGTTTTCGCAGAGACTGCGTAATCCTGTGCCCGGCAGTGGACATCAAATATATCCTGCAGAAATTGCACAGAGCCCCGGTGACAAATATCCCGAGCAATATAATGCACAATCGATCGAGATTGTCCTTCATGTTTTCTTTGTCGCTCGCGTAGATAGTGTCGATTAGTTTCCCTAAAGAAAACGGCACTGCCATCGTTATGGTAGACGAAATTAACAAGAAGACAATCGCGCCGAACAACCTCCGTTTCTCAGGTACCGCCAGGACGATCAAATTCTTTAATTCCGACGTTTTTCTCCTCTTCGATCTGATGGATCGTGTCGTAGGCTCCAAGCTTCTAGCGTTAACGGCATTCGTCGCTCGGGATCTTAAAATCGAAAGTACAGGAGCTTTCCTGTTAAAGTTGATTGCCGGCATTAAACACGCGTAGAATAACTCTCCATACGCGACTGTTGACCTGCGAAATCCGATTCTTTGCGAGCTGATGCCTCTCGCACATAACCTCCAAAGCGGTACCATCTTTTCCCTCGATCGAACGATTTATGAACTGATGAAATTCACAAAACTGAAAGTCATTAGAACTAGTATCTCATCGTTGATAATGTTAAAAGGATCGTGACACATTCAAAACGAATGTATCAAAACGCAGTATCAAAAACCTAGTAGCTGGTCGAGTTATTTTCTAATAAATATTTATAAAACTACGTCACTTTGATACGTGACTTTGATGTTCTAGTTACGCGACATGATGGGCAACGAATGAACTACGTATGCACGTTTACATCGTATGATTCAGTATAGATATTTATTTATTTTTTACGATACGATATTACTACGAGTACAATTCGCAGTTCATACGTGAAAAACGTAATATTATATTACGAAAATAGAACTTCGAAGTTTGGTTTCGTAAGATTCGAATATTGAGAAGTAAGAATATTAAAATGAAAGATACTAAATTTTGAAATTTTGAAATAAACAGCACCAACTCTGTATCTGCTGTTTGTATTGGTCGTGCGACAAATATGAAAAAAGAAAAATAAAATGGAGTCGTAATTGACGTAAATCCTCAGCGTTGTTAATTTAATTTTTTTACCTCGTAAAAATATTTATCAAGTGTTTTTATGTTTTTATAAATAAATATTAAAATTAATGAATATTCACTTTAACATAATAACGATATAACGTTAATAAATTAATAATAACATTATTAATATAATATATAATATTAATAAATATAATTAATGTTGTTAATGACATTATACATGTACATATATAATACAATGTGATACGATATAATTTATAATATTAACACAATTTATTAATATTCGTTTGCAAATAGCAAAATATCAATTAGCGGTTTAAAAATGATTAAAAAAATTAGCCATTAGTTCGATTTTTCGTGCGTTGTTTTCAATTTCAAGATTACAACGCTAGAACTTAAATACACACGTAGTAAATTAGGGAGGGGGAAAATAAAAGGAGAGGGGGAAACGTTCCGAAGCGCACGAATTTATCTGAGCATCCCGTGTTAACCAATGTTGAGGTTATAAACTTCAGGTAGTTCTTTCGAGGAGTACGCTGTCTCTTGTTATTTCTCTTTGTATTCGCTGTACGTTCTGCGAGCAATCGATGGCAGCGAAATTCGCGTAGCCCGCGTGTACACGGTACACGATTTTCTCGCTTGCGGTCTCTCGTCTGGCTATGTAAATCGGTGCGCGTGAAAACATGAAGGATACGTGTGACAGACGTACGCTAATAATGCGATTGAAGGGAAATTGAAACTACGCTCGTCGAGGAATATCAAGGAGTCGTGGACAGTCATGAGAACGGTGTACCGTGACGCAAAATTCGTGTGATGTCAAATAGGTATGTAAGAGATAAAGACCACTTTACGGTGTAACCCTAACCTCTCTCTTCCTCTTTCGCTCTCGAGAAAGGTCGGAAGCCGTATCTCGTTTATCTTTCTTTTTTAGATATCGTCGCGAGGATATCCACGAGAGCATCGTTGTAAAATCGATATCGGTAAGATCGCAACAATGTCGAGCACGCTGGTGCAGCAGTTCGTCCAGAGGCTCAAGTCCAGAAACGAAGAGGCACGCAACAAGGCAGCGAGGGACCTGTGCCTCTACGTTAAAACGGAGCTGCGCGAGGCGTCGCAGGAGGAGATCACAGCCTTCATGGACGAGTTCAATCACCATATATTCGAGATGGTGTCCGGGTCGGACGTGAACGAGAAGAAGGGTGGAATTCTGGCCATAGTTTGCCTCATCGGAGCCGACGTTGGCAACATTAACACAAGAACTATCAGATTCGCCAACTATCTGAGAAACTTGTTGCCATCCAACGACGTGGGTGTTATGGAGTTGGCTGCGAAAACGGTGGGCAAACTGGCATTGGTTTCTGGCACTTACACGGCGGAGTACGTGGAGTTTGAGGTGAAGCGTGCCTTCGAGTGGCTAGGCGGTGACAGACACGAAGGCAAGAGACACGCGGCTGTTCTCGTTCTCAGAGAGCTAGCCGTTTCCATGCCCACGTATTTCTTTCAGCAAGTGACGCCGTTCTTCGAGCTGATATTCAACGCGATACGTGACACGAAACCTGTGATAAGAGAAGGGGCCGTCGAAGCGTTGAGGGCTGCCTTGATCGTCACTGCCCAGAGAGAAACGGCGAAGCAGATGCACAAATCACAGTGGTACAAGCAATGCTACGACGAGATAGTGGCGGGATTCGAGGAAGTGTACACTAGGGAAAGAGGGGTGAACAGGGACGATAAGATACACGGCTCGCTGTTGGTACTGAACGAGTTGCTGAGGTGCAGCAACATTCAATGGGAGAGGAATTACGAGACTTTGATGGAACGTTTGAATTGTTCCAGCCAGCAGAACGAGAACGACATACTGTCGCTGATGCCGCGATTAAAAACGACCATAGTATCTAAATGGTCCAGCTCGTCGCAAAACTCGACCAATTGTCAACAGACGTTGTACCCGGCTCACGAGTCCGCCGTGTGTCGTTGCTTGATGCAAGAAAGATTGGACGACATATACAACGACGTGATGAACCAGAGAATGTCCAGGAACCCGCATATCCAACACGCTCTCATGATGTTGTTGCCCAGGCTCGCGGCGTTCAACAAAGAGAAGTTCACGAAGGATCATCTGAGGGAGTCGTTGGCTTATCTTCTGATGACGTTGCGCAGCAGGGAGAAGGATCGGTACGCCGCGTTCACCACTATTGGCCTCATAGCAGTCGCAGTAGAAGATTCGATAAATCCGTACCTTTCGAAGATCATGGAGGTGATCAAAAGTTTGCTACCTTCCAAGGAAACCTCCACCAAAAAGCGCGGCGCGTCGTTGGAGCCAGCGGTGTTCGTTTGCATAACTTTGCTAGGACACGCGGTGAAACAGGTAATAGCCGCAGATGTGAGGGATCTGCTAGAGTCTATGTTGCAGACTGGACTGAGCCCCATTCTCACGACGTCTCTCAGGGAATTGGCACACAGCGTACCCTCGTTGAAGCCTGACATATCTCAAGGGCTTCTGCGAATGCTCTCCCAGGTGCTGATGCAGAAACCTCTGAGACACCCGGGCGCACCGTGGACCGCGAGCAGCCCCATATCCGGTCCTCCCACCGAGGTGGATATTCCATCCACAGTCTTAGCGCTGAAGACTCTGGGAACGTTCAACTTCGACGGCAATCCGCTCTTGCAGTTCGTGAGACGGTGCGCCGATCATTTCCTCACGTCTGAGCAGGCGGAGGTACGACTAGAGGCTGTGAGAACGTGTTCACGGCTGTTACGGTTGGCGTTGAATCAACCTGGACCAACGGTGACCAACACCGTCTCCACCGTTCTTGGGAAGTTGTTGGTCGTTGGCATAACGGACACAGACCCTGATGTGAGACTGTGGGTGCTAGCATCCCTGGACGATTCGTTCGACATTCATCTGGCACAAGCGGAGAACCTGTCTGCGCTGTTCATCGCTATGAACGACGAGATGTTCGAGATCAGGGAGCTGGCGATCCGCACGATTGGACGACTGAGCACGATGAACCCGGCGTACGTTATGCCGTCGCTTCGCAAAACGCTTATACAATTCCTGACGGAGTTGGAACACTCGGGAATGGGCCGCAACAAGGAACAAGCCGCGCGAATGCTGGACCATTTGGTCGTCAGCGCGCCGAGGCTTATTCGCCCGTACATGGAGCCGATCTTGAAGGTCCTCGTGCCGAAATTGAAGGAACCAGAATCGAATCCTGGCGTGATTCTGGCGATACTGCGCGCCATCGGCGATCTGGCGGAAGTTAACGGCGCCGAGATGCAACAATGGATGCCCGAGCTTCTCTCCATACTGCTGGAGATGCTGGTCGACGCGAGTTCCCCGGAGAAACGAGGAGTGGCCCTGTGGGTGCTTGGCCAACTGGTTGGAAGCACCGGGCACGTTGTCAAGCCGTACATGCAGTACCCTTCGTTGCTCGACGTGTTGATAAATTTCTTGAAAACCGAGCAACAGCTGATCATCAGGAGAGAAACTATAAGGGTCCTGGGACTGCTAGGTGCCCTGGATCCCTATAAACACAAGATGAACCTTGGTCAGATCGACTCACAATTGGACACCCTCACTTCCATGGCCGATACCAAAGGTGAAGCCGAGAACACGCAGGATTTGACTACCAGCGAGATGCTGGTGAACATGTCCTCGTCGACGTTGGAGGAATATTATCCGGCAATCGCTATAGCCACGCTCATGAGGATCATTCGCGACCCGACGTTGTCCCAGCACCACACCATGGTCGTCCAAGCCGTGACATTTATATTCAAAAGTTTAGGGATTAAATGCGTGCCGTATATCTCGCAGGTAATGCCCAGTTTCCTCAACGTGGTCCGCACGGCGGACGTTAACTTCCGGGAGTTCCTGTTCCAACAATTGGCCGTCCTCATCGCCATCGTGAAGCAGCACATTAGGAATTACCTGGACGACATATTCAACCTGATCAAGGAATTCTGGACCGTCAACAGCCCGTTGCAGAGCACGCTGATACTCCTGGTCGAGCACATCGCCGTTGCGCTGGGCGCCGAGTTTAAAATTTACCTGCCGCAGCTGATGCCCCAGATACTGAGAGTTCTGACGCACGACACGAGCAAGGACAGGTGGGTCACGGTGAAGCTTCTCCAGGCGCTGCAGAAGTTTGGCAACAATCTGGACAATTACCTCCACTTAGTCCTGCCGCCAATCGTGAAGTTGTTTCACGCCACCGATTGCCCGATAACCGTGAACAAAGTGGCCCTAGAGACTGTCGACCACCTGGCGGACACGCTAGATTTCACGGACTTTGCGTCCAGGATCGTTCACCCGTTGGTACGGACTCTGGACCAGTGCCCGGAGCTGCGTAACACGGCGATGGACACGCTGTGCGCGTTAGTGATACAGCTGGGGAAAAAGTATCAGATCTTCATCTTGCTAGTACAGAAAGTGATGACAAAGCATAAGATCGTTAACTCCCGTTACGATGTTCTAATTGACAAAATTTTGACAGAGACCACCGTCGCCGACGGCGAAGATTATCTCTTAATGAGACATCGACACGCGAGGAACAAGAACCGCGACTTGTCGCTGACGTCGTCCGACACCACCACGATCAAACGGTTGCACGTGTCCGCGTCGAATCTTCAGAAAGCCTGGACCGCGACGAGAAGGGTTTCGAAGGACGATTGGTTGGAATGGCTGAGAAGTTTGTCGATCGGCCTGCTCAAAGAGTCGCCATCGCCGGCGTTGAGATCGTGCTGGGCACTAGCGCAGACCTACTCTCAATTACCCAGAGACCTGTTCAACGCCGCTTTCGTTTCCTGCTGGACCGAGCTGGACGACACGTACAAGGCGGAGCTCATCCAAACGTTGCAACAGGCATTGATGGTGCCCGACCTTCCTGAGATAACGCAGACAATCTTGAACTTGGCGGAGTTCATGGAGCACTGCGACAAGGGGCCGTTGCCTTTGGACAACAAAATCCTTGGCGAGAGGGCGATGCACTGCCGAGCTTACGCGAAGGCGCTCCACTACAAGGAGGACGAGTTTCACAAAAGCAGGAACAGCAACGTTTTTGAATCGTTGATCTCTATCAACAACAAGCTTCAACAGAAAGAAGCTGCAGAAGGTCTGCTCGAGTACGTTATGAACCAGAACAATCAACAAGATCTGAAGGTGCAGGTCCGTTGGTACGAGAAACTGCACAATTGGGACAAGGCTTTGCAGTTGTACAGAGAAAGGTTGGAGAGCGATTGTACAGACGTGGAGTCGACTCTTGGCGAGATGCGTTGCTTGGAGGCTCTCGGCGAATGGGGACAGTTGCACGACGTTGCTACGAAGCAATGGTCGCATCAGAGCGACGAGACCAAGCAGAGGATGGCTAGAATGGCAGCGGCTGCAGCGTGGGGTTTAAACCAGTGGGAAAGCATGGAGAAGTACGTCTCGTTGATACCGAAGGACACTCAGGACGGAGCGTTTTACAGAGCTGTTTTGGCAATTCACGACGAACAGTACGACATCGCTCATCAGCTCATTGACAGTGCCAGAGATTTACTCGACACAGAATTGACTGCCATGGCCGGTGAGAGTTACCAGAGGGCTTACAACGCCATGGTGGAGGTCCAGAAGTTAGCCGAGTTAGAGGAAGTGATACAATTCAAATTGGTGCCAGAAAGAAGATCCACCATTAAGTCTATGTGGTGGGAAAGGCTTCAGGGTGGGCAGAGAATAGTCGAGGATTGGCAGAAGATCATACAGGTTCACACGTTGGTGGTTTCACCTCAGGACGACATGTACACGTGGTTGAAGTATGCTAGTCTTTGCAGGAAAAGTGGCAGTCTGATGCTCTGTCACAAAACGTTGGTTATGCTGCTCGGAACAGATCCTTCGTTGACTCCTGACCAACCTCTGCCCACTACTCATCCTCAGGTAACGTTTGCCTATTGCAAGCACATGTGGATGGCGAACAAACGCGAAGAGGCGTACAATCAGCTGCAAAGATTTGTACAGATGTCCTTGCAACCGACGACCATGTCGGTGGTGACTCAAGAGGATGAGAAGCAGCAAGAAATGAGGAAAAGGCTGCTTGCCAGGTGTTACCTAAAGCTCGGCGAGTGGTTGGAAGCTTTGCAGGGCATAAACGAACATTCTATACCGGCGGTGTTGTCTTATTACGCTGCAGCTACGGAACACGATCCGACTTGGTACAAGGCGTGGCATGCTTTCGCTTACACCAATTACGAGACAGTCCTGTTTTATAAACATCAACAGGGCGACTCGAACAACGAGAGCATTTCAGCCAATGGGACTCGCAACAATATTTCTAGTTCACAGTACATATCTCAATTCACCGTGCCAGCGGTCGAAGGATTTTTCAGATCTATCAACCTTTCACACGGCAACTCCTTGCAAGACACGCTCCGTTTGTTGACTTTGTGGTTTGATTACGGCCAATGGCCGGAAGTGTACGAAGCCATCATCGAGGGTATCCGTTTGATCGAAATCAACACCTGGCTGCAAGTGATACCGCAGCTCATCGCGAGAATAGACACGCCCCGAGCTTTGGTCGGCAGATGCATACATCATCTTTTGATAGACATTGGGAAAACGCATCCTCAAGCCTTGGTTTACCCCCTAACCGTGGCGTCGAAGAGTGCCAGCCACGCTAGAAAGACTGCTGCCAATAAGATTCTTAAAAGCATGTGCGAGCACAGCCCGACCCTGGTGCAACAAGCGATGATGGCCAGCGACGAATTGATCAGGGTAGCGATCCTGTGGCACGAGTTGTGGCACGAGGGACTCGAAGAAGCCAGTAGATTGTATTTCGGCGAGAGGAACGTTCGGGGAATGTTCGACACGTTAGAACCGTTACACGCGATGTTGGAGAGGGGTCCACAGACTTTAAAAGAAACGTCTTTCAATCAAGCGTACGGCAGGGACCTGATGGAAGCGCAGGAATGGTGTCGCCGGTACAAAGCTTCGCGCAATGTCCGTGATCTGAATCAAGCTTGGGATTTGTACTACCACGTTTTCAGAAGGATATCCCGACAGTTGCCGCAGCTGACTAGTTTAGAGCTTCAGTATGTCAGCCCGAAGCTACTTCTTTGTAGGGACTTGGAATTGGCTGTGCCAGGCAGCTACAGTCCCGGGCAGCCAATAGTTAGAATAGCAAGTATACACAGTTCCATGCAAGTGATAACGAGCAAACAGCGACCGCGAAAGTTATGTATAAAAGGTCAGTTGCCTTTGAATCTTCCGAGTTCATCTAGGACGTTAATCGGATAGATCGAACGTATTTGAAACGTATCTGATGTTTGCAGGTAGCAATGGTAAAGATTACATGTTCCTTTTGAAAGGGCACGAGGATCTCAGACAGGATGAACGAGTAATGCAATTATTTGGTCTAGTCAATACACTCCTATTGCACGATCCAGACACCTTTCGAAGGAATCTCACTATTCAAGTAAACATATTAAAATCTGTATGCAAATCCTATGATGTTACTGTAGTAACGTAGTCTCCTTTACCGACCAAATTTTATGTCCAGAGGTACGCTGTGATTCCACTGTCGACGAACAGTGGTCTGATTGGCTGGGTACCACATTGCGACACGTTACACACGTTAATCAGAGATTACAGAGAAAAGAAGAAGATACTGTTAAACATAGAGCATAAGATAATGTTACGAGTAAGTACGTAATATATACGGGCACGTTGTTTTATTTAATCGTAACAAGTTGATTCGTAGATGGCACCGGGTTACGACCACCTCATGCTCATGCAGAAGGTCGAAGTGTTCGAACACGCTCTCGAGCACACGCATGGCGATGACCTGTCGCGACTACTCTGGTTAAAGTCGCCGTCGAGCGAAGTATGGTTCGATCGTAGGACAAATTACACGCGTTCACTTGCTGTGATGTCTATAGTGGGATATATCCTTGGTCTCGGTGATCGACATCCATCTAATCTGATGCTGGATCGTCTAAGCGGGAAGATATTGCACATCGACTTTGGAGATTGCTTCGAAGTAGCAATGACGCGTGAGAAATTCCCCGAGAAAATCCCATTCCGGTTGACAAGAATGTTGATCAACGCGATGGAAGTAACGGGAATCGAGGGCACGTACCGAAGAACTTGCGAGTCAGTGATGTCAGTGTTGCATCGTAACAAGGACAGCTTAATGGCTGTGCTAGAGGCGTTCGTCTATGATCCTTTGTTAAACTGGCGGCTGATGGATAATGCCGCGTTGAAAGGTAAAAGATCCGATGCTCAGGGGATGAGTGCCAGTAGCAATCAAGAACACAGCGATGTGCTAGATTCTCTTACGGCCACACTACCAAAGAAAGGAGTACCGTGTAGCGTTGAAAATGGAGGTAAACCGTTTATTTTGACAAAGTTATTGCAAATGAAATCCAATTAGAAACGTGTTAGGAACAAAAAAAAAAAAAAATAAATAAATAAAAATAATCGCATTATCATAGGTGATACTAATCAACCAGAGGCGTTGAATAAAAAAGCGCTTGCCATCATAACAAGAGTAAGGGACAAATTAACTGGACGTGATTTCTCTCACGAAGAAACACTGAGTGTTCAACGTCAGGTTGATCTTTTAATTCAGCAAGCTACCAATAATGAGAATTTGTGTCAATGTTACATTGGATGGTACTTTTTTATTATTTTATTTACAATATATATTACAGACTTATTAGTAATCTTTATATAATTACTTGTTAAGTATGTGTCATGAACAATTTATTGTTACGTGTTTAATAAAATTGTGTTTAATTTACAGGTGTCCCTTCTGGTAAATGAATTTTCGTAAATGAGGACTTTAATGTGTATCATGTGCAGTCTCGTTCCTGTTTTTTGCATTTGCATTTTTTATTGTTAAGAAGTAATTATACTTAGTGTCATTACTATTAGAGCATATTGTACATATATAAGCTATATTATTACATTGATTGTATATAATACTCATGTTATTCCTGCTTATAAAGTACAATGTACATTAGAAAGAACACGCTTCAGAAACCACATGATAATCAATTTTTATGTAAACATGAAAAAAAATCTGCTCAGGAATAAGATTATAGTAACGATATTTTTTTCTTAAGGATTGTCTTTGTATTTATTGTATAGGAACTGATATCTGAATTGTTACAAACTCCACACACCAACACTGTTATTAATGAGTTTATACAATGCGAGCCAGTGACGTTTGCACATTTTTATTATAAGATAGAACAATATCTTGGCAAATCAACCGATATGAAACGAACAATGAATTTAAAGGAATAGTAAATTATGTTTTGGACATTGGCGTGTCTGCATGATTTTCTTTCTACTAATAGTTCATTGCAATATTTCTGCATTACCCAACCCAAAGGCACAAGGTAACAACTTACTTAACGATGTTCTTAACACAGATTTCATCAGAGGTTCTGCTAAGTAAATTGGTATATCGCCAAATTCCGCGATAGTTTGCCTACAGAGGCCACAAGGTGTGGTAAAAGTATCGTTCTCTTTGTCAGCTACTACTGCTAACACTTTGAACTTTCTCTTTCCTTCTGACACTGCTTTAACAATAGCTGTTCTTTCGGCGCATACCCCTACGGGATAAGATGCATTTTCTACATTGCACCCTGTGGAAATGGTCCCGTCGATACAAAGCACTCCAGCTCCAACTTTAAACTTACTATAGGGTGAATAAGCGTACTCACGAGCTGCCACGGTCTTCTTTATCAGAGATTGAACGTCTGGTTCTATAAAATATCATAAATATTTACTACTAAACAATTGATGCCACTCGCTTTTGCGTAGTGAAATGAAATGAAAGTTATTACTATCCCAGGGGATAGCAAAAGTTAAAGTTAAAGTAAACTGTTATTCCAGGATAATAAGAGTTACAACAAAACAAGATCCATTAAAGAGCGTTCTGCAATTTGTTAAAATGAATTTAAATCAATACGATAATTATTGATTATAAAAAATATAAAAGTTGCCAAAAAAATAAAAAAAGATCAATAATTTTCTTTCATCATATACGTGTGTTGTAAGCACAGTTATAAATGTGATAACACGTTACTTCGGTACGACGTAATTGCTGACAAATCGTGACAGCTCAATTTATCTGAGACGTGAAATCAGAACAAGTGCAACGATAGTTGGTGAACTCAGTTGCGCGTAAATAGCATGATATTAATGCTTACCTACGGCTGTGAAATCAATAACTTCTCCTATATTCATTTTGGTGCGAATTATTGAGCTATTATATCTATTTTCTACGAAGTCTGGCTATGATTTAATTTGTAATTTACGATTACATTGGATCTATTAGAAATAACCAATCAAGTCCACATTTCTTCACCTAGTCATTTTCTTATCACTGTAATAATATAACGTGTGATCTCATCTTATCGAAAGTGCTCGTCAAAAATATGCGTTATCTGTCCTTTATACTTGTCGAAAATGCCATCTATGGATGATAAGTGACGTGCAAATTTGCAAATTTGCAACTTTACGATAATTGCGTGTGAATGACCAGCAAATATGATAACCAATGGAAACGCGTAAATTAGGAAGTAGCAAACGTCCACTTTCAAATTTCATACTTCGCCTTATTTTCCGCGTGCTCGTGTGATGATTGAGAAGAAAAATTCTGACGAAATTTTTTTATTAACGAATATAAATATTTCGACGTAACTCTCTCAAATTAATCTGTAACGTTCATAACTTAATTTCTAGAGTGCGGATACTTCCGGACGCAGCCTAAATCTAACCTAATCTAAACTTTCCTCATACTTTCTGATTTGTCTTGCCGATTAATTGCTTTACGGGTCTTCGGAATTCTTTAGAAGGGCACAATTACAAATAGTTATAAATAGTAAAAAAACATGACGATGAATCTATAATGTTGTAACGTATCAATTTCGTTATATCATATTAATCACGACAGTTCAGTGTTCTTCGTAAAAAAGTGTGTACCACGTGGAAGAAATTTCCATGGAGAACTTCTTTCTCTGGTTTGAAGACACGCCGATTGACAATGTCGTGCGAATCCGATCAATCGGTGTTTATTTAAAGGCAGAATTTTTCGTGGGGACATCAGACTTCAGTTAGCTTCCGTGGATTTCGCATCTAAGGTTTTATTGTAATATTTATGTGTGTTATAATATCCAGGTATTTACATATATTATATTTATTTATATTTATAATTCTTTTGTAACAGTTTCCAATGGAGTATAAACTGCGTCAGAGACAAGAAATGCGTCTATCCGTTTTGTGGCTTGACAAACCATAAAGTGACTGAAGTGATTATAGTATATACATTTCATTTTATAAGTTTCCTATTAATATAACGATAGTGATCGATGTATAACTGTCGCTGATTAACTGTGGATTAACTGTGAACTGGGTGGAAATGTTCAACAGTGAATTAAAAAATAAGTATCCGTGCAGTTGCCTTTTTTACCCGTCGGGTCTTACTGCGCAATGATGCCACGCCAAAAATTCCGAATTGCCGATGCTGAAAATGATGTCGCATCATCGAAGAGAAAATCCAACGACTCGGAACAGAGAATGCTTGATTGTAAAATCCACTTGAAGAAAATACGAATTATTATTAATAATTTTGGATCAAGTAGATAAATTGATAAAGTAGATAACATGAAACAAATTTGAAAAGGTAGATCCCGAGCTTAGCAGCTGAACAAGTTTTTATCAATGAATCTTTTTTTATAAAAAATAATCGAGAAATTTATTATCCGACTATTTACTTATTTATTTAAAGCAGTAAATTAGGAATAATTTATTGAAATTAATAATCGTGTAATTAATGCCTCTTTCATGGCAAGAGTATTATTTTGAAATTTAGGAAAAAGTGAATTGTTTGCAAATGGTCAAAAAATATGTTTTTTTCCTATAACAATTTCGACAATATGAAATGCAAGCTCGCGTTTCAAGTTTTTAGTAAGAGAGTTTCAGCTGCTATGTTATACCGCTTCGCTGATATGATAATAGTAATATAGACACAAGAAATATACAACACATGGCTCGATTCTTTGAAATTGTAAATAATTTATTTGACAATTTGAAGCAGCAGATCTATTAGATCTGTTGGAATCCCATGAAACGATATGATATTTCAATGATATTTGACAAAATTTAACTCTGCGGTCGTATTGTTTGGATTACATGGTAGTCGTATCGATTGAAATTATTCTTGGGTAGCGTGAGCTCAATTATTACCTAAAAAACATAAATAAATTTTATTCAAATGTCAAAGAGTATTAATTTGGTTAAACAACCGACGCACGCTTCTGCCGGGAATGTCCCGGCATACGACCGCAACGGTAAAATAGCCTCGCCGGGAATGTCCCGGAGTTCGACCGCAGAGTTTCAATAGACAGTTCAAGCAACAGGAAAAATTAATACGGTTTCAACTAATGATTTAAAAACACCTCCATGCTTTCGTAGAATTACGGCAATCTGGAATTATGGCCTCCTTGCCACAGTTGTGGCATGATATAAATAAAGGGGGATCATCTCTGATGACATCGCGTTTTAATGGCAATTCGTCAGAAAATTTTTTCTGTGCGTTTCTTCACACGCACGTGGGCACGAATTACAACAATCGAAATCCCACGACAAAAGCGGTTTCGACTTTCAGTTAGAAAAAATATGTTATTAAATTTGAAAAATAGTGGAAATTTTTAATATCGGGAGATATGTATTTCACAATCAGCCACGTTGAATACTTCAACACTTAGTTTGCAACGGAGATACTTCATTCGTTGTCAGTGCGTTATACTGCTGCGTTGTGAAATAATAAGAGAAAGAAAAGTATGCTACGTACAAATGTGACAGTCTCACTTTTTCTATTCTCTTTGTTAAAATTTGTTCACGTGATATTGCTTTAGAATAATATAATTTTATTATAGTTTTATTAATATAGTAGAATAATAATTTATGAAAATCTTACTTTATATTGCATATTGTCCTATAAAAAATAAATTAATGTACATTTCAAGAAACAAAAAGTTTTACTAAAAGTAGTTAAAAAGAATTAAAAATAATTATTTATTAAAAATCCTCCTGATTTTAAATTAAAAATATTATGTTTTTTTATATTTTCATTTCCTGACAAAAATGCACTTTAGCAAGTATGCTTTCAATAAGAAATCTGAAACCTATTTAAATACTTTGTCACGCTATGAGTAGTCTTAAGATGCGGTCAATGACCAAATCAGAAGAAGGTCTACATATAAGCGCGACGAAAAAAGCACATAACATTTTTACGTCCAGAACTACCAAGTAGAAAATCTTGTCTTTCTGTAATAACATTCTGTAAAACTGTAAAGTATCTTAATTATATCCTTTACAACGTAACGTTTTCATTTGCCATTTTTCGTGAGATTCAATTTCAAGAATCTGGATCTCATTGTCGGTGTATTGTGTCATTCCATGTGTCATCATTCTATTACAAATACTATAGCTCTCAGACTTAATTCAGATTTAGATTTATTTAACTGATTTATAACGTCGCTTGTACACTAATTTATAACGCAATTTCAGATATTTTCCAACAATAAACGAATCATATATGATATATCATACACGAGTCATTGAGTTCGTCAAAACAAATGTCACGAAGAAAAATATATGGTTCCACTTCGTTTGACCTTCAAATTTTCCCCCATCGTTCGAAAAAATGTTGCTCCTTCGTAATGCCAAATTTGTAAAAACATTCCTTTAGTTGCAAGATATGTAAGAATATATTCCGTATATATGTATTTTTCATTAAATTTTCATAAAATTGACGATTTATGTTAAACAAATAATAAAGTTCTGTTATTATTATGATATTGCTAGGTAAAAATACTTTATAGAAATTTTCGAATGATACTTGAATTAGCGAGCGTAATTTTTAACTAACAGAGTAGACTGCGCAATGATGACACGCAAAATCGTGAAGAATTTATGTTATTTGTCGTATTGTCCAATTCATAATGCTGCATAATTATAACGAAACTGTTAAAAACTTAACACAAATTTGAATATGTAATATAAGTAATAAGACGAGAAGATATAATAATTTTAATATTTTAATATTAACAACAATCTAAGAGTTGAAAATTAGTAAAAAATGAGAATGTTTTATAAAATATAAATCAGCTGCAAGTACGATAATTATCATAAAAAAATTTCTATTTATTATACATAAAAAGTTATAAATCTGTAAAACTAGGGACAGAGCTATTTGTGATTTCGATTAGTTACTAGCACAGACGAGATACACGCGTGAATCGTGTGTTTCGGCTCTGTGTTATTAGCTTCATATTTCGATATTGAAAATTGGCAACACTGCAACGAATTCCAAAACTCATGTTTTTGGCGCTTTCGTTGCTTGATCTGCTCCGATCGTTTACTCGACGTATATTCTCCAATTCACCGTTGTTTAAGCGTAGAGCGCGCCAAAAACCACCGACTCTTTCTACCGCATCGGTATTGCAGAGCACGGGATACAAAGTCGCACGAAGTGCAACATCCATGCATGTATCGCGTCTATGTATCGATATTGAAAATTCGACAATTCGCTATAATGAATTTCAAAAATCACGTGCACTCGCGCTGTTTGATTGCTTTACTCGCGATGCGAGTTCTTCGATTCGTCGCTGTTCGAGCGTAGAGGGACCACTGATCTTTCGCTGCGTCGGTATTGAAGAGCACGAAGGGACAGAAATAGTCGCACGAGATGCAAAGTCTGTACGAACGAGCTCGTCTACGGTCTACTACATACCAGCACATAACGACAAATTCATGCCGAATACTACTCGGTTGAGCCTTGGTTCGTCGCGATGGACGCGAGGGCGCGCGCTCTGTCGCGTGTTAGTTGCTCAGCTGTTTTGAAGAATCGGCGCAGCTCGACGGTGCTCGGTCCGTAACGCGGTGTCGAATCGCTGCATTCACGTCCAAACGCAAACAGATGTGGAGTAGTGGCTGTCCAAAATTTTTGACGTATCTCGTTTCAGGACTTACCGTACAGCGGCGAGCAAACTTTTTCTAGTGGATTCGCGCAGCACCAGCGAACGCGGGTGTCGCAGGTGATCGTGTGTCAGAGGTTAGAGAGATCAAACGAAAAAAAAAAAAAAATAATAAAGAGATCGCCATGAGCGAGCTAAGCCAAGAGGAAGTGAGTACCCAATGCACACCGTTTCCAATCGTTATTCGATATAGCGTCCGTAAGTCCGCATTATGTTGTTACATATTCCTTTCGCTTTGCGCTCTCGCCTCTCTCTCTCTCTCTCTCCTTCTCTCTCTCTCCGACACGGCGAACGAGGGAACGTGACAGGGCCTCGTTTTTCCCCCCGGAGCGTACAGCTCTGGCGAGGGTCTAACGAGGGCGAAGAGAGGCCTCGTCGTGCTACGAGACAGAGCAGTTGCAAAACGCTGGCTACTCCGCTGTGGCATCGCGCCGAGAAACACTTACATAACGCGAACAAATTGAAGATTGTTCTCCCATTGTGACAGCGCGGTCCCTCGCGGGCGGTCCTCCACCTCGGACGTGTTTCATTCCCGACGTTTATTTACTCTCCTTTGCAACGTAAACAGAGAAGCCGCGCATCCGGAATCGCATCTCGGCGATCGTTTGGTTGCCGATTGCGCGTCTTAGCTTCGTCGCGAGTGAATTCAAAACAATCGGCGTGGTCACTCGCACTCGCAAGAGCGAGCGATATCCATCCCGCTTCTATTTGCGCTCTCTTTGTTCTCGATACAAATATAGCCATTGTCTAGACGTTGTGTAGCGCGCAGTAGCGGTACTCGTAACGCGAGAACATGTTGTTACAAAGTAAAGTGTTTTGTCGAAGAAATTACTCTCTTTTGTTTTCAGCGAAAGAAGCAGGAGAAAGTACTCGCACAGGCCAAAGACGGAGCAATTAACGTTCGTATGTTTGGCGAATTGCAGGTAAGAAGAAGACGCATGGCCCGTTTGGCTGGCTTGGACAGCTTCAGCTCGACCATCAACACGAATCACAACAACGACCCAGTCTCGCCGAACACGCCGGGCCCGTCGAAGACGTTCACGGAGCAGATCATATCGCCGCTGAAGCAGCAGCAGCAGTTTCAAAGTCCCGAGGTGCCGATGGAGATAGAGGAGAGCAATAACAAGCAATGCAGCAGTACCGAATGCAGCAGAGTCGACATAGACTCGGGATTTGAGAACATGGAGGTCGAGGAGTGCGACAGAAAAGAACTGAAGCCGAGATCACGTGTAAGTGTATGTATGTGCATGTACACGTACACGCGGTTGCTCGCAGAGGGCAAAGGCCGGTGGTAAAATATCCTCGTTTATATATTCGCGTTTCAGACAACGAGTTCCAGTACGGAGATAACCACAGAGCAGATACACGCGGTCATATCGCGCGTGCTGTGCATATCGTGGAAAGAGCACGCGGAGGGTTGTATATTCCTGCCGCAGATGGCAGCGTACGTGTCGTCGACGAAGCTCATCGACGCCACCGAGATAATAAACCAAGCGTTGATGGAGGTTCTGTGCATGTTCATGAGGGACGAGGACCCGTTGAAGGAGATCAACGCTGACAACAGCTCCTCGGACAGGGAAGACAGCCCAAACAGTCAGACGAGCCCGTTCCAGAGTCCCGTCACGACGTTCTGCCGCTGCGACATTTGTTGTAAATCGTCACAACCGAAGAGTCTGATTTATTTGCTGGACTGTTACTCGAGGGTCGCGACCGAAGAACGAAATCACCCAAAGGTGACGACCCGCGATCTTTCTTTTGAAAAAATCCTTCTAGTTGGTGGTTTTAATCGATGATTTTAATAATAATAATAAATAGCGAATAGGCGAATCGAATGCTAATTTTGATTTCTTCCTCGCAAACAGAAATCAAGTACACCGCCGCTGTGTGACGTGCTAGCTGTTCTAAGGGCTCAGTGTGTTCAGTATTCCAGTCTTGTGCTGCAAGGCCTAGTTGGTATATCACAGTCTTCGACCACGTACCCGTTGTCCATGACGCCGCTTCTGTATCCGGTGCTTTCGCAAAGTTTACCACGCGGTTACCTGCACGAACTGGTGGCGAGGACGCACACGAACGTTGCAGTGTGCAACAAGATATTCACGCCGCTGTTGCAAGGGCTGTACCTGTCGATGCAACAGGCCAGTCTGATCAGAAATACGCATCGAAGACCGATCGAGGCGCTGGAGGAGTTGATAGAGATCTGCTGCGGGCCGAGCAGCAACGTACGGCCCATCTGTCGTCTGATCGTTCATCAAGTTCAGTTTTTACCCGACATCATGACGTCGGCGGCTGGTAAAGAGATCACAACGACCTCTCTCCTTGGGCCGTTCTTGTCGGTCTCGGTGTTCGCCGAGGATCAGCTGGACATGGCAGAAACGTTCCTCAGTGGCAATCTGTTCGTCGACAAATCGATAACACTGACGTTGCAGCAAGAGTTGGAGAGCATCAGAACGTCGCTGCACAAGATATTTCACGCGATACTCGCGAGTAGCAACTGCCGTGAAGCTATGCTCTCCTACCTGGCGACGTTGTTGCGTTACAATGAGAAACGCGCTCAGATACAAACGGAAGAGTTCTCCCTCGCCGGGGACGGTTTCATGTTGAATCTGTTGTCGGTGTTGCAAAAGTTATCCGTGAAGATCAAGCTGGACACGGTAGACCCGCTGTATCCGTTTCACCCGGCGAGTTTCATCGACGTAAAGAACGACACGAGGCTGAAACTCACGTGCCAAGAAGTCGCCGATTGGCTGAAACATTTAGAGAAACAAACGCACAAGTGGGTCGAGCCAAAGTTTCCGACACAATGTTGGTTCCTTACTCTACATTGTCACCATATAGCGTTGTTACCGGCTTTACAGAAATACCAGAGAAAGCTGAGGACATTGCGCGACGTGCAAAAAATGCTCGACGATCTGCAAGCTACTGAGTCGCAATGGAAAGACAGTCCTTTCGCCAGCCGTAACAAAGAGCTGATCGAACGTTGTAAGGAACAGTTGAAACACCTCGGCAAGTCTAAAGTGTACACCGACGCTGGACTGATCGACCCCCTTCTGCTCAGAAGATGCCTGCATTTTTACATTTCCGTGGCGGAGATTCTGCTCAGTTTGTTGACGCAAACCTCGCCAGGGAACCCCATTCCCGAACTGCCTTTGCCCCAAGAGGTTCCACAAAAGTTCACAGCATTGCCAGAATGGTACGTCGAAGACATCGCGGAATTTGTACTGTTCACTCTTCAGTAAGTATATCATCGCATCTCGCATCTCCCATCTCCCATCTCCCATCTCCCATATAAGCGTGTAATTTGCCGTATAATTTGCCCGTTCTATTTGTCACGTTATTCTATCACGTTTTCTGTCTTCTGTTTTTCTTTCTAGATTCTGCCCTAGTGTGATAGTAAACAATATGGATAATTCGCTCGTTACGTGGCTACTTGTAGTAGTGTGTACGCCACATTGTATACGAAATCCGTATTTAATAGCAAAAATTATCGAAGTACTGTTTGTGATAAATCCAAACGTTCAGGTGAGTATAATAGAAAAGGTATCGCAGTCCTGTATGTGTATATTTCTTCGGACGACAAATTCACGACAAATTCCCTCCCTGCCCCGTTTTCAGGGACGGACCGAATCGCTCCACGATCAAGTAATGGCGCATCCCATATCGAAAACGTTGCTAGCATCGTATCTGATGAAATTTTACACGGACGTCGAGACGACCGGCTCCAGTTCCGAGTTCTACGACAAATTCTCGATTCGTTATCACATTAGTCTAATACTGAAGTCCATGTGGGACAGCCCGGTGCACCGGAAGTCGATCATCGACGAGAGCAACAACGGCAACCAGTTCGTGAAATTCATCAACATGCTGATGAACGACACCACGTTCCTGCTCGATGAGAGCCTGGAGTCGTTGAAGCGTATCCACGAGATTCAGGAGTTAATGTCTGATCTGAAGGCGTGGTCGGCGCTGTCCCGCGAGCAGCAACACTCGCGGATGAAACAGTTGGCCGCGGACGAGAGACAGGCCAGATCGTATCTCACTCTGGCCAAGGAGACTGTCGCCATGTTCCAATATTTGACGGACGACATCACGGAGCCGTTTCTACGGCCGGAGTTGGTCGGACGATTGTGTGCCATGTTGAACTTCAATCTGCAACAATTGTGCGGACCTAAGTGTAAAAACTTGAAGGTTAGGATACCGCAGAAGTACGGATGGGAACCGAGAGCTTTACTTAGTCAATTGGTCGACATATACTTGCATCTTGATTGCGAGGTGTTTGCCGCTGCTTTGGCTGCCGATGAAGTAAGTTTAGTAAGATTCTGAACAAATTTCGGGGAGGGAATTGTTCTAACGATGATAACGCTATCGTTGTTCCAGCGTTCGTTCTGCATGGAATTATTTATTGACGCCGCAAACAAGCTAGAGAGATCGGTGATCAAGTCCATCATTGAGATTGAGAGATTCGTAGCGCTCGCGGAACGTGCCGCGGACATAGCCAGGGACAACCGTGCACGCGACGCGGATTATGGCGACGCGCCGGAAGAATTTCGTGATCCGCTCATGGACACGCTCATGGAAGAGCCTGTTAAGCTCCCGTCTGGTATTGTTATGGACAAAGCAGTTATTATTAGACATCTTCTTAATAGCGCTACGGATCCTTTCAGTCGACAACCTCTCAGCGAAGATATGCTTACGCCAAGTAAGTATATGGAATTTCTTTTTCTTTTTTTCTCTCTCTTTTTTCTTTTTCTTTGATTTAAAGAAAAAAGATGACGTGGCTTTAATTTAATTATTCCATGTTATTAATTCCCCTAGTGCCCGATTTGGAGAAAAGAATATCAATGTGGAAACAACAAAAGAAAAAATCGACAAAGATATAAATTGTGATCCTATGCAATAATCATTTTAAGGAAACATCACGACACCGTGTAGTCAACGTCACCTACACGGTACATTGTACCAGCCCATAGATGTATCACTCTGTGGTAATTGAATACAGTGCAATGATCTCGCTAAACGTGCAAATATTGCACTCGATAAATTTACAGTTTTAATACATTAAAACGTTAAACAGACTGCAGCTAGGTAATCGCCTGCACATTATTCTTAAAAAAGAAAAAGAAACAAAAAGAAAGATAACTTTTAAAAAGAACTTGTAAATAATTGCTGGCTGACGACATCAGTAACCAGAGAAATTAAAATCTTATTTACAAACTTAGCATTTGTTCCTTTGTACGTTCTGAATAAACACGAGAGACTGCGAATGAAAAATTACAAACATACGGTCGATTATATAAAAATAGTAAGTTAAGCAGAGTAGAAAAGCAGGAAGAATTAACATCTTTATCTGAATTCTTTCGTTCGGAATTTGGTAATTTATGAACGGAAATCAAAAAGGGGAGGAAACATTATTTGATGCAAAATTTATGTAAGTGATTTATATAAAATATTTAAAAAGTTGTTACGAAAGCCTTTTTAAACGTTTAACATGTGTTGCACGATGGAGAAAAGATAATTTGCAGCAATTATGGTTTTTTTTTTTTAAGATGTACATGGTAAATGTATCATGCGTATTCCTTCAATAAATTTCATGAGTAAAGACCTGTATCTGTGTATATAGTAATACGTTATTTGAAACAATTCCAACCAATAAAATACTTCTTTATTTCTACTGTGAAATACTTAAAAAGAGGTTTTAAAAATTTTTGTTTGCAATCATGCTTTCTCTTCGTTACGAATATTTATTTATTTCAAAATTTGAAATTACACGTATAAATATCTACTTTAGAATTTTGAAAATGAATCGCATTCGTCGAAAGTACCTGAAAAGTTTAAAAGTTTGAAGGAAGTAATTTTGATCTTCGTAAAACTCAAATTTTCACATCAAATTAAAACTTCTTTTCAACTTATAAATTGCATTTATATATATATTCGTATTTTTGTATTGAATTATCAATTACTGATATTACATAAATTTATCATTAAATAATGTTGAAGACAATTTAATTACAGATTTTATTATAATTGTAGGTACAAAACATAAAAAGTATTACGCATCATGAAAAAAACAGTCTTAGATAACAAATCATTTGTTATATTCTCACTTTACATATTGCGCTTCATGTACTTTATGTATTACATCTAAAATTTATAAATTCTATAAAAAAAAAAAAAAAATCATCAAAAAAGAAAGATAAGGAACTTGAGAATAACGTAACAATGTATCAACTGCCACTGCAATTGCAAAATATTTGTTAATTTGCAGAAAATTCAGATATTTTAGTTTCCTCGCGTAATAGCCTGTTTTTATAGAAAAATTAATCGTACTCGATTAACGGAGGAATCTTTTACACTGCATTTGTAAATAACTTAAACGATGTAAATTTCTAAAATAAAAGGTTCATGGAACAAATATTAGCGTAAGAAATGTAAGCGACAAGTTATTGTAAATTATATATAGAAATATATTTAGATAATACTAGATCATTTTATTTGGACTAGCAAACGAGGAAGATCCAATCTCCTCTTTGTTGTACTTTTTGAGAGTTCAATTGACAATATTTACGAAATATTGTTCATCGGTATTCCTCTGCCTATTCCAATTTTTTTCAGCTTGTTAATGCTCGAAATAACTTTCCCCCTGCCGATTCCCATTGAACTAACCACCGATTCTAGATCGTCGACGCATGAGTCCTCACTTGCTTCTCTCAACATTGCTTCGGAAAAGCCACGTGGTGCTCTTACAGATTTCATATCTTTACTCTCCTCTTTCTCCATTGCGTGTGGAGAAACGCAACGAGCCCTTGAAATCATAAAACAACAAAGCGACGATTAAATTAATATTCAACAAAAGAAGACAGATTAATCTTTAACAGAAACAAAGGAACTTTAAATTACTTTAAATCAACGTTAACGTTCACGGGAAAGTTTCCTTCGGCGAAGGAATCCTCATCGGTCTCTAGATCCCAATTCTCTGTACAATCTATGGTACTTGAAAGGTCTGAAGGTCCAAAATTTGTTGCTCCGTGCTTCTTTATCTCTATGAAAAGATATACCTTGATGATAATTTTACTTAGAGAGAGAGAGAAAAAAAAAGATAAAATTGAAGATAAAATACGGATAAAGAGAAACCTGAATATGTTTCTAACTCGCATATGTTGCGAGCCGGACAGGTGATAATGTGCTCCTCGAATTCCGTTTCAAGCAACCGATGAGTTGCGTTATATGGACACATGAGCTTCTCCGGGTATTGCTGTTCAATTTAAATTTTATTTGTATTTTATTAAATTTGATTTTATACGTAATTATTACACGCGAAACATTTGTTTTGTTTCGAGTCTCTGAAGGGCGGCAGTGTGTTCGCAACAGTACGTACCTTTTCACATTTGATAATGTGCTTCTGAATACGAGACCTCGCGATAAAGTGATTTTTGTTGTACGGACATACTACAATGGGATCGAGGAGTGTACAACATTTGTACATTTTTGGTTTCTCTTCGAAAATGAGAAAAGAGAGGAAAGCTTTACCAAGTGTATAGTTTTAGGTTATAGAAATATGCGTAAACACGTCCTCCGTGTCCTTAGTCCTTTGTTTTTTAATGGCCTCACTCACGATAGTCGAAACTGTCATAATTTCAAAACTTCGATATATATCGACCAATATCGATAATCGATCTGTTTGAATGAAAGGAAACAATACCAAAAATCTGCATGTGCCGTACATTTACTTACATTTATTTATTTATAATTTATATCTCATCATTTGTTTATAGCGTACACATTTACTTATATTTTATATTTTATAAAATTTATATTTATACTTACATTCACATTTTATGTTTATATTTATATTTTACCATTCGTGTTTCATGCTATTTTAATTTATCTATGCAATGTTTATGCACCATGTAATAACTTTAGTTATTAGAACTGAAATGATTTTCCTTACTAAGGGGAATAAAGGGAAAAATATTAATCGATAAACAATGATTTATTAAAGTATTGTCGTAAAAACTTATTTTTTTTTTTTTTTTTAGTATTTGTATTGTATAACAATGTATCTCGTTTTTGATCGAGATTGCAATTGTCTACATAAATATGTAAACAAAACGAACGATGTCTGTCATAAACTCATTTGTTACGTACAGTTGTAATTAATTTACACATATAATAGAATCGATCCTAATGTAACAGTTCGATCAGTTGTAAGTTTATACCTTTCGCTCTCAGCGTTACAAGTACAGTGTATTGCTTTATCGACAAACAACAGAAATTGAAGTTTTAATTTTATTATTTCGTTTCTCGCAGAACGTAGTATACACATCGATCCTGTATAAAAAAAAAAAAAAAAAAAAAAAAAAAAAAAAAAAAAAAAAAGAGGACGATAAAATGATTGTAGACAAGGTCACGTCGATATAATTTACAACTGTTGCATCATAAATCCGTGTACCAGTACCAAACAATGAAATAATATTCCATCAGTATTACATGTTCTCTATCTCGGGATCGTTACGCTGCCGAGATTACAAAAGATATGCGTATGGTTCGTTTTATAAATAATGCTACTTAATTTCTAAACAGTAAAAAGATAAATTATTTACGATAAGTTATTATGAACATATTTAACTAATTACGTAGTTTGTAATCATGATTCTGTCTTCTACACGTACACTTCTTCAAGTGCAAAGACACGCCATGAGTTACACACGCTGGAGACGGATAGAAATTGAAATTTCTGAATGACTCTGATTCACACCGTATCCAAAACGGTTGCATTATTATCAAAGTTATCTCCAAAATGTCCCTTGTAATGCAAATATTAGTAATGTGACGACACATTAAGAAACAGACGCGTTGTGATGTATCGCGTAATCAATAATTTAAAACAACCTAAATGTCGTGGAAATAACGTTTATAAGTTATTGTAAGATTACATGTACGTAGGCTAACAGCTGCCCATATAATTGCTTGGACATTTAAGTTCCTTTCCGAATAATGATACAAGGCGGTATGTATGTTACAAATAGGGAAGAGGATCCACAAGTAAACAAGCAATAACGTATAAAATGCCCAGAAACATGTTCAATTTAGCTGTTTGCTTAGGCACACTTTGGATCATATGGGGGCTTCTAAATTGTTTCTCTATTTTGAAGGCAGTTGGTAGAGTAGTAACTGGCAACAGAAACCATATAGAATACCTCAATGCAAGTACCACCAGTGTTACGTATGGTGTGAATAGTAAAAAAGCGTACAAAACATGAGACACGGTATGACCAATTAAAATAGCTAACGTCACTATACCTGCCTTCTTGTCACTTTCTAAATCTCGGGTATTGTTACTATGCAGAATAGCCTCTGTGTTTAACGCAAGAGGTATAGCATAGTATATCGTGCCTAGTTCAACGTAACCGGTTTGAGCCATAAATGCAAACAAAACTGAAATTGGGCCGAATATAACTAGGATAAGGACGTCGCCCAGCGCAATGTATTTAAACCCTATTCCTCCCGTATAAAGAAACGAAGAGGATAAACCACCAAAATACACTAGCGCGAGATGTTCCATTTTCGCAGGAGATATAGTGGTTAACAAGACGAAGCCCAAACATCCCGCCGTATATAACAACGCACCTAGCGAAACTAGTTCATCTTTTGACAAAAGTTGATCTACCAATATCCTGTCGTCACTTTTTCGGCTGTCGACTCCTTTTATGTAATCGAAGTAAGTATTCACTACGTTACCAGCTCCGTGTACGCAAAAAACTGTATATACCGTTAAGATCAAAGATATCCAACTAAAACTTGCTGTACTTGTTAGCCGATATGCTAACGCGGAGCCAAGAAGCGTTGGCATTAACGAAGCGCTTAGCGACCAAGGTCGAACGGCTAGGAAATATGAAGACAATTTCATAAGCGGAGAGTTCAATGTGGAGGATGTTACTGGCGGACAATTTTTGTTGTTTGACATTGGTTTTCCCCCAACTTCTTCGGTAGAGACCCAAATACCATTGGACATCATACTTTACGTTGTGCTACAAAGAAAAATATGCCATTATATAACGATAAGAAGTAGAATGTAATACTTGTCGTAATAATAAATTAGACTTATATAATGCAAAAAAACAAATTTATACTAATTTATTTCGATATATTTTTAGTACACTTTTAGTAATATAAAAATAAATTCTTTAATCAAAACGGAGGGTGAATTTTAATTTAAGAGATTAAAAATTATTTACTTTTTTCCTTTTCTTTTTTCGATAAACTGGTAGATTTTGACGAGCTGAGACCAAAAATGCAAATTTGAAGACGATGAATCCACCGAGGTCAAAAGTTATGCCTACATTAAAGTAAGAAACTTCGGTATGTTTTTTATCATTTTAGTGTCACTTTCTGCGTTATCGATACAGCGTTCTCTTTAAAAATTACACATCACATTTTCGAGACCATCTTTGGGTTAGGTCTATATAAACGGGCCGGACGAAAGGCGGCCGGAGATCCTTAGGGCTGCGATCGCCAAACTATTACGTTAAAAAATATTTTTTTTCGGGGGGTTTTAACTTTTGGGTCATCGAAAGTCCTTCTTGCAAACATTGTTTTTATCTAAAAGGACCCGTACGAACTAATAAGATTATGCGTGGAAGCGAATGTAGCGTCATACTAACCTGAAAAGTACGTTGAAAATGCTCACTTTTATATAACTTTCGATCCAGTGGATTCCTCGTCTTAAGAACGCATTCGTATCTGCATTTTTGGTCTGAACGCATCGAAATCTACTAGATCGCTGAGAAAAATGTCGAGAACTTTCAATCCCCTTGCAGTACGGTCTAACCGAAACACATTTTTCACTAATATTTACGAGACAGGCATTCGCAGAAGAATATTACGTAGAGTATTACCTATTGCCTATTACCTATTGTTCATTCGAATGAAGAAAAGCTAGGTTAGAACGACTTCCACAACACTTCAACGAACGTTTCATTTTTCAAATACGTTCCGTCTACGATGAAAAATGTTTGGATTCGCGCGAGGGAAACAATTTTCACATAGACGTCGACATTTGAAATTCGCGTACAAGGAAAAATTCAATTCCTCTCTCTGCTTTGTTACATGCATATGTATATGCATATGTATATGTGCGTGCACTGTTAAATGTATCGATGACGTGTTTTCATTAATTTGCACGTGGCGCTCTCTGAGATTTTATACATCTATTCCCCTTATCCTAAAATCAAACAGCACGACCAATGTTAAGAATTTTATTATTCTCGCCAAACAAGTATTTTAATGTATTCTTTGTTTTCTTCTCTTTTTTTCTTTTTGCAAATTGTTACTTTCTCCGTTTTCTCCATTTTTGATTAATATGATTGATACTATTACGATACTAATACGATTCGAATCGTAAATAAGGAACGATTTTCTTACAATATAATTTTTACAATAATCTTTACGTTTTTTTTTTTAGAAACAATCGATTTGAAACAGTTTAAATTGATCCACGATCGACTCGAAGAGGTAACTTTTCAAAAAAAATTTGAAACTCGATTTGCAAAAAAGTCAAAAATCGAAGGGTAGTAGTAGGCTGTGATCGCATTGGTTAAAGTACAAAGTTAAAGTACTGTTAAAGTTCACATGCGGATGAGCCGTAACGTGGAAACTGCGCGTGCACATGCGCGCGACTGCAACGATTCGACCCGATCGCTGTATACCGTTCGTTACTTGGTTTATGATCGGTGGTGTCAGGTAGTGGCCGAGCATTTTGTTAGATTACTGTTTCCAGAAGTTTCTGCAAGAACCATCCTCGGCCAAATTCCCCGCTAAAATTTACCTCGTCCCGTCCGGTCCAGGTGACCGCGTTTCACTACTCTCAACTATCGATCGTAATTTTCCGTTTTTTCTTTTCCCACGAACAGTTCGTCTGACTGTTCCTCAAAATGTCCTTTTTCGGTTCACTGATGGGCGATCTGAACGACGATCCTATTTTCGGGTAAGTATCAGAGTAGTTTTTCGCTTAGTGTTAATTCCTTACGAAGAAATAAGAGACGTTTATGTCGAACATTTTTTTTTTTTTTATTATTATTATTTTATCGCGATTACCGTCGAAACGTTATTTCGTGAATCTCGCCGCACGAATTTGTACAAACTTTGCACAGGAAGTACATCTAGGCTGGATCTGAAAATTCTGTACGTGTACCAGATAAAAGAAATTTGCCATTTGTGCAAATTTTTTACTTAATCTAATTTAAGATACGACACAAAGAACGCTTGCTTCAAATTTTAAATCATGATTGTTTTTTATTCCATTTCCTCGTTGTTATTTAATGTTTGTGGTCGTATTTCCGTTGTTATTTATTACACAATCATTGATTTTTTTCATGTGATTTTCATTGTAATATTTGTGCGCGTTCCCTCACAGGTCCCATATGCAATCTATGAGGCACATGAATGACATGATGACTTCTCTGTTCAATGATCCGTTCGGTATGATGGCTCATCCTCGCCACAATGCTATTACACATGCTAGTCACAGGGACAGAGGTCGTCAGGATGAGCTTCAAATATTGCCATTTGGATTTCCATCGTTTCACAATGTGTTCTCAAATTTTGTACGTTGACTTTTTTTGCTTACCTCGCTTACAAAGCGAGGTTCATGAATTAAAAAAGAAAGCTAATGCGAACAAAATGTTTTAGGACAATATGGCACAAAGCACAAATTGTCATTCCTTCACTTCAAAGTCTGTAATGACATTTGGTACAGATGGACACCCCCAGGTTTACCAAGCAACCATGTCCACAACGACCGCTCCCGGTGGTGTAAAAGAAACGAAGACAACAGTTTGTGATTCTCTTACTGGAACAAAGAAGATGGCCATTGAACATCATATCGGAGATAGAGCACATATCTTAGAGAGGGAACACAATCTGCACAGTGGTGAACAGGAAGAGCGTCAAGAATTTATTAATCTTGACGAAGGTAATAGATTTTTGAAAGCGAGATTTGTTTTCATCATACATCATAAAACAAATATTTTGTTTCGCAGAGGAAGCAGAGAGCTTTAATAACGAGTGGGAGACGCGTGTTCGTCGTTATCACGGTGGTAATTCTCACTATAATAGCCACGGTCATCGAAATCGATCTGATCATAGGCAGCTGGCTTTACCTGATCCATCGGGAAGGTTAGTCAATTAAATTTATTTGTAACATATCTCGTGGATAATTTTTCCTTTGTTTACAATTATTTGCACAAAGAAGTATAAAACTATTTGAACTCTTTTTAACATTTTTTACAATTAGTTTTTGATCTGTTTTTTTTTCGTATAAAATATTAATACGTGATAGTATTAAGTTGTAGCAATTACATGCATGCTCTATATGAGTATAGACATGTGCTGATGTGTGCATGTATAGCAATATTATATGTGTAGCATTTATTGACAAACTGAAATTTATGCAGTGTGCATAAGAAATCCAGGAGACGTACGAGTAAAAAAAAGTGAATGGAGAAACAGGATCAAGTTATGCCATGTCACTTTGCGCATTCCCTACCAAATTTTGTATTAAACGCATAAATAAAAACATTTAAGCTTTAATTTTTATCTTTTCTGTCTAGTTTCAGTCTGGTTTCAATCTAGTAGCTAGGAAACTATGTATACATTTTATATTTTACTTCTTTTGTGATATTTATATGTTTAGTTTTTTATATCATTTGCCATATAATGATATTATGATACCGTTGTGTTACGTGGATATACGATTAATAATTAGTCTATAAATATCATTACAGTAGTAAATTAGCTGCAACATATTTTATCGTTTCATTTCTCGATAGAAGTGTTTCATAGTAATGTAAAATCATTGAGTTTAATAAAAGATTATGTATCAATAAAACATATATTGTTACGCCTAAATTTTTTTTTTTTGTCTAATATAACATACAAGCAAAAACCAAAGTGTTTCAAAATTTTGAACATTCTTTTACTTTGCTACTTTATCGTATTTTTTTGTGCATTATTGATTTGCTTATTGTATACTTTCATAGTCGATATTCTAATCCTTCGAGATGGACATCTAGACGTAGTTTAAAATTGCCAACACCATCTAAAGTAAACACTCCCACTTCCAGTTTAAGGTAAGTTTCACTTCTCTTTTAGAGTTCTCGATATTGTACATATGTTAAAAAAATACATTCCATTTATTAATTAAGAAAATCCATGTTATCCGTATGGATATATCATGTATTGTAATATCTGTGGGATATAAAATCTATAATTTTACCTGTATTTAAATATATAAGCATATGTGTATTAATGTCATTATGATATATGAGCAATTGCTTTTATGTTTATGTCTCAAAGTTTTTTCATTTATTTAAAATGTTCATGCATCTGTGTAATAAAATTGATAATAAAACATGTCAGAAATAGAATTTTATAGTAGCATGTAATAGTTATAAGCAGTAGCAAGGATATACATATACTCCTAATTTGCTGCATGCTTATTATATAAGTAACGTGTATCTTGTTAATTTTAATTATATTTCAAGGCAAAGCGTTGAAAGTCGAAAACTTGTCTTTTACTTTAAAATTATTTTTTTATTTCTATATCAGATTACAAAATATAAATTATTCGTTACTATATTTGTTTATATAGTCCGTTACTTATTTTGTCATCTGTAATACAACAAACAACATTGGTATAAAATATACCATATATTGTGTATTGCAGGTACAGCCGCAAATATTAATAAAGTAAAAGCATAGTACACAGTGGTGACACTTATGCAACGTAAGTACGTTGCGTTTCACTTAATATTTATGTTCTGATATTTCGATTAACAATTTTATTATAATTTTTTTTCCGATATATTTTCCCAATGTTATATTCTATCTACTACTTGGCAAAATAAAGAATTTATCAATTATCCTCTTTTTTTTTTCCACAAAAAAATTTTTGAAAGTTTGTACACATGGACTAACGACATTGCTGTATTCTCATTCTCATGTTTAATCTTAATCATAATTAAAGACATGTTGTTGTTTAACGTTCTCATCTTTACAGTTCGAGTTCTTCCAATTGTATTGAAGATACTAAATCTGCGTCAGCAGCAACTACAACCGCAATAGGAAATCGAAAACGTAAACATATACCGGATAATAAAGTCTGCAAAAAGTGTCACGTTGTACCAGATAGTAATGTGTAGATCCTCTATTCAACCATTCAAACTACTATATTGCTGATGATATTGCAGAACTTCGGTAAAATTCGTATCGTTTAATAAAATTACGTTGAATCTAGAATAGTTTTATTACCAATTTCTTATATCACGTTCCTATAGATTTAAACAGTTCATAGTACAGTTTTCTAATTTCCGCATATTTTCTGCAAATAAAAATCTGAAATGATATATTTGTATTAGGTATTTTTAATAGTGAATGATTTACCGAAGTTATGCTGCAGTTGTTTTCCATTTTACATATAGACTTACTGTTTCGTAGAATCTTTACGAATGACAACATATATGTAGAAAGTCTACGATATGAAATAATATATATCAATGTGTACGAGTATGAGAGTAAGAATGTCAAAAAATATTTTCATTTTGTATATCTATATACGTCGCAAAAAAGGTATGCCGTAAAATTTAATTTATCAATAAAAATATACTTTGTAGTTGAAATGTTATTGAGGTTTATGACTTTCGTGAATAGCTTCAGTTTTAGTCGTTTAGCTCTTTAATATGAAAAGAGCATTCGATTTTAAGAATATGTTAATATATTCGCAATTTTAAATGAGAATGAACATATTTTGGGGTAGTATATTTATCAATAAATGTACAATTTAATGTAATAACTTTTGTCACTGTTTATTCAAATAAAACTTATAGATTTAGTATAACTCAATTCACCATTATACTAAACAATTGAAGACAAAACAATTGAATACAAGTCAACCCTAATACCATCATTTTTTATGAGTTTTTTTTGTATGAAACGCAAGGAAGAAACTAATTTTTTAAACCCAGCAGTGTTTCGACAAAAACGCTCAAATTTTCTAAGATTTTAAAATGATCTATGATTAATATGATTTATATCGATAATAAGAATAGATAGATGAACAGAATTTTGAAAATATTTAAAAAGTGATTAATATGTACATTAATATTTCCATTAAACTGTTAACAACAACGCATAAAATACATAAATTTCATTAAAACTCAATAGAAAATATTATATCCTATTTTATAATGAGGATAAAATTATTATCTGCGGAACATAGTAAAGCTATTAAAATAATCATTAACAAAATAAAAAGAACATAAGAGGATAGCTGGCAAAAAAAATGATACACTATATATTGTCTGCACCGCACAGGGCAGATTGACTTCTGTTAATTGTCTTCTGCTAAAGTGTTGATTCTCGAATTAATAGCCAGGAGTTGAGCCACGAAGGCTGAGTCGCACATAACTGTAGCAAGAGTACATAGTAGATCCTCTAGAGTATCTTGCGAGAGACCTAACTGCCGGGCACACTCAGCAATAATTTCTTTCTCTTCAGCATCAGGATTTATCTGATAATATCAAGGAACAGCTCAATATTAATTTTATTCACAATCGTTTTGCAACACCAATCTATATGCCTAAATGTAAAAACTTACCTTCGGTGAACTACAGAACTTGTTAAATGCCATTTTGATTCTTTTTTTGCCATTGTTCGTTTGGTAAAAAATTGAAAAAGTTTGTGCATTATTCATATCCAGCACAACAGGGAAATATATGCCGGCTGTAACATGACCCTTGGTGTCTCTCGCGAGAAGACTTCTAAAGTTATAAACCAAATTTCTGCGTTCGGTAACATCGATGGCAGTTAAATAAGGCCTTGCCACGTATATAAGAGCAACTTGTGTTCTCTCCAAGGTACCGGATCGGATTTTTCTCTCATGCCATTCAATGTAATCAGGATCGTTAGCACATAGGAAGTAATTGTACTCTTTTTTGCAATCTGGCTCGTCAGATTGAATGAACCAGCCTGTATGTGGGTACAACTTATCTTCCATCACAGTGATTACGCGGGCCACGTGATATCCAGGATCCAAAAGCATAACTCCTTTCCGTCCGCCAATTTCGATTTTCAGGCACACCAGTACATGTTCCTTCTCTCCGCTATCTGCAGCGGGTGGTCCGCCAACGTAACTAGCGACGTTATCGATCGTCTGTACGCGAAGAAGACTCGTGTAAAATCTTGATTTACAGTAGTAGAAAAAGAGAAGAATTCAGCCCTTGACATACGAGTTAAACGAAACGATGATCGATATGATTGAAAAAAATGATATTTGTTTTTCATTGAAATAGGTAACTCGGAACATAGGATATATGCGTTTTGAAGAGAGCCATATCAAGCACGTTATATCCTTAAATTAAATTATTAACCTGCGGATGTCTCGGAGACGTCATTGTCAATTTTAGCTTAAGAAACGCATGACATCTCCCAGACGTCATGGTATGTCAAGGAGTTAAGGATCATAAATGTACCTCTTCACAGGACACTAAATAGAGGCCGCTTGCTATACCGGGAAATCTTTTGTTCAAACATCTCAAACGGTACAGCAATTCGAATCCCAAGCCCACGCAGGTGTGATGTTCGCGCGTTATGAGTGGTTGGTACTTGTGATAAAATCTCTCCAGTATGGTTTCACCGCTCGCAATGTAATCCTTATAGAATCTGTCAAATGCAAGAACAAGGTTTACTCCTCTTTATCAACAGCCCTCAAGCAAGAACTCGTAAAAGAGTACGTTGTGACAATTACTTAAGGAAATTGCCAATGGTGTCATAGCGATGCTCACGCAGTAAATGTTGCGTTTCTAGTTCAACGCTGCTTGCTAGTTCCTCATATTGTTCGACCGTCGGAACGGTCAAGGCCGGTGCCTCGTAATGGGCCCATACCGGCAGAGGTAGCGGCACACCCCTGATCCAAGGCCCGCGTGCCTGCCCCTGTGGCTGGCACCATATCTCTGCCGTCTCGAGTCAACTTGGCCATTCGCTTCCCCAACGGCCCACTGTTGGCACAAAGCCATGCTCATCCCTGCAGCTGCTTATTGGCTCCACAGGGCTCTCTCCGTGTTTTATACTCTTCTCTCGCTCTGCAAATACAATAATAATTATTCAAGGTAATAATCTAAATTCTCTTATTCAGATGTGCGAATGAGAAATAATTATTCATACGTTTTTTAGGAAATATTCGCGTTTTCAATAAAAAAAAAAAAAAAAAGAAAAAAATTACGTCACTGTACGAAATTCTACGCGGCTGATTTTTCTATCTTCATCGAAAGATCGTTGTTCGAAGGGACACGAAAGAGACAAAGTATTTGCGTCGCACGTCACGCAAGTGTAAAACTGTCAGTTGACGCATGTGATGGATTCATTCGTCGCTAATCACTTATCTCTGTCGATAAATCTGCTTACCGTATGTCCATTGCTATTTAAGCACACGGATTAACACGACTCCGTATGAGAAAATTTGCGAAATGAGTGCGGAGAGGCGGATCGGAGTTGTTGCTGGCTCTAACATGGCGACACAACACGTACGCGCGATGAATCAATACACGACCAAATAGGTACGTAGAGCGTGCCACGTGTCTACTATGACTTCCAGCGATACCATTCGCGCTAGTACGCTGTTTTTTCATTTGTCGAATCTCGAAAATTGAAAAGAAACGAAAAAAAAAAAAAAGAAAGAAGAAGGTACTTGCGATACTGACAATGCGCCGAATATTTATCGAGAGACACAGGAAGGTGTGTCGATATTTCTGGCACGTAACGTGTCCTTCGAACCGATTCAAAACAAATTGACCAGTGCGATCAAAACAATTACGTAAGAATGAAAAAAAAATACACGCACACACATACATATATATACGTATATACGTATGCATTTGTTTGACACTGCAAGGAAAAAATTCGATTTCAAGCAAATTCCAAAAACAACGATATATGACACGCGTGAAATTCCCAAACTGAAACACCGATGTTGATGATTTACATTTGTTTCGCAATCTGGTAATTCACGACCTGCGCGACGTTATTCGCGTCAGTGTTAATAAATAAACTAATAAGAGTCGGTTCGTGGCTTATTGCGTCATTAAAATTAAAAAAAAAAAAAAATGTACTATTTAGGTTGCATGTACGTCGAAAGAGCAGTTCGCTCGTGAAGTAGAGCATTCAGGCAAGATGTTTCAGGCGAATCACGAAACGCGAATCGGTCGCCGTATCTTTCGAAAAGCAAGCAACAATTAAATCCCCCCGGATTCGACGAGAGAGAGAAGAGTCAGAATGTATCGTGTAAAAACTTACCCATACAACGAGCGCACCGAACAAACAAAAACTTTCCCTCGTCGGAAGGCTTGACACAATTTACACGTCCGAAGTCCAACTAGAACTGGGTGGTGAAATGTGTGCTGTGTGCTCAAGATTATATACGTACAGGTTTCTCCTCTCTCCCTCGCCTCGTTTGCAGGCCTTTGATAATTCACCCACGTGACCGCTGCCCACGTAAAGTTTAGAACACGTAGACGCTGCGCGTCTTCTTTCTCATTGTAAACAAATTAGAAAACCGATTCCGCTGCGTCGAACGGGACAGCATCGTTAATCTTCTCATTGGCTTTACATAGCGATCACCTTTTCGCAGGCCTCGACGACAGATCAGGCGTTCGCCTATTCCAAACTTTGCGCAGATCCGTCGAAATCCCTCGTTCCCCCTCGACCCTTTTGTTTAAGAACGGTCGCATAAGCGGTGAATTGCCATCCGAAACAAAGAAAATCGGCCACCGGTGGGAATTCATCCTCGACACGATTGGTCGAACGACGATGAATGTCGCGGCATTTTCTTCAGTTGTTCAGGCCGTCGAAGCCTTATACATTCGCTCCTTGCGCTTTATTCGTAAGCCGTGACGTCATTCTACGAAACTATGTAGCGCATAGTTACTGGAATTTTGCAGGAAGGAGAGAAACGAACGACGAATAGATTATGGAAGAATCGGTTTCACTTTTCGTCTGCTCTGTATGCATATGCATATGTGTACGTGCATGTACACGTGCCGTGTAGCGTGCATGTATGACGCGCACGTGCACATGTGTGCACGCAATGCAAATGCAAACGCGAACTGTTTCTTGCATCGGATCGAGTGCGCTGTTCCAAATGACCTTGAACCGGAATTTCTAAATTCCCAACAACAAAGAAAAGCGTGGAATTCTTATCGCGATACGTCGCAAAAACGAACGTTGGTCTAGCGAATCAGCTGACGTCACGCGAAGGCACACGTACTGTAGGTCCGTATGTATCATCCGGGGTGAAGTACCTACACACGGGCAAATTACTACACAGCCACGCTTAGATACGCTATCTACGCGACCACGTGACCGCAATGTGACTCGACGACGGGAAATTACTACGCAGTTGCATTATTTATTTCGCGAAAATTGGAAACGAACCAATTGCCCCACTGGCGCGATTTCGGTCTCGACGATGGATTATCGTTCTTTCGTTCCCAACTTTTGCATCGGTAGGTAAGCTACCGTGTATGTGAAAGCCGCTACACGACTGCATCGCAATTTTCATCCACCTAACGATGTACACGAATGTCGCAATGTCTTCACGTTGGACATTATTATTCTCTTGGTCTTATTTGTTACTATTTGGTTGTTATTTTGAGTAGCTTCGTGCTATTTAATTAGTCACGTATATATTTCCACGAATTTCCGTGACTGACTAAGTAAAATACTTGATTCTTTATACGTATTTCCATGAAGTTTTCGTGACTGATTATCGTGACGACTACTACGTGATTCTTTGTACATGTACAGGCTGTCTCACGACTCGCGGTTCTACGTGTAAAAATCTGTCGAAAAGAAGGAATAAAATGTTTTCATTAAAACCTTCGCGAGGAGGAAAATCGAGTTTGAAAATTTATCAGCTATACTCGAATTTAGCTAATTCTATGTTGGATAGGCGCGAATAATCGACGGGAGAATGTCCTACGCTCGTAAATAAATAAAATGAAATGTTTTTAACGTTTAAGGCTACGTTTTCAAGAGAATATAAACTTTGAATGTGTTTCGTTAAAAATTACCTTAAGCACACGTGTACTTCATAAACTCTTCAAACTCAAGTTACCCAGCACGAGCTATTTCGTAGAATAACTTCCTGTATTCTATTCTGTCGCGTCTAGAATCAGCTAAATTCAAGTCGATCGAAGTTTTCAAATAAATTTCCGATTTACCCAAAAATCGAAAGCTTTAACGAAAAAATTTCATTTCGACAGATTTTTACACCGTGAGTCCTTTACGCAGGATATCCTGTGTACATTTGTAAAACAAATTGTAGAAAACAAATGCTTCTCCAGTGGAAGGAAACCAGATTTCTGTTAATCTTCCAATCGCGGCAAACAACAAAGGCACGTATCGATTTAAAAAATATTCGTACAAGCGTCACGATAGAACAGTTCAATTGCGCAAGATTGTGAGAATGTATGAGTCATAGAGATCGGTGACGCAAAGGTATATATCCTATTAGTACATAGTTTAAACTCTGCGTTATTGCATTAAAGCGAGTTTAATACACCGAGACAAATAACAATAGAAAAGGGAGTAATTAATTAATTTTATATTAACTTCTCGAGTCATTCGTTACGGTCTTCACGTGATGTTTGTATACGTCTTACTTAAGTCTGAAGTTTGTTGCACGTGATTTTTCTGGCAAATGGACGATAACCTATTGGTTGCAATGTACTATTACAGGCCTTATCATTTCGACACGTAGAACCTAGACACGAGGATATTTTTCTTCTTTTATCGCACTTGGCATTTTATTTTGCGTCTTTCTAACACTGCAGAATTGATACGTGCTGCGTATATTTTCCAGGCATTTAGAATTTTCCAGACGCATACGAGATATGACTATCATGTACGAAACATGAGTGTTACATTTTCTATTGATTACATGCAACACGATACGCGCACGTATAAACGTATATCTATATATCGTTTGTTTTTTAAGCTTCTATCAAACGCACAATCTCAATTTATCATCGATTAATTAATTTGTTTTGTTTCTGGATATCGATAAACAAATATCAGGGCTCTCGAGTTTTTATCAGCGCTTATCGAGTTTAAAAAAATATGCACACGGAAATGTGCGATAAAGTTAAGTGACAATGAAATTACAATTTCGTCTTCAAAACGATTGCGTCAGGCTATTATACAACTTTATAATAGCAACGTTAATTTTGAAATCGTTCCAAAACCATCTGAATTTGGCATTACAGCGTGATAGTTACAAATAGAATTCTTGTATTCGAAAAATATGATTTCAAACGTTTGAAATCAAATGTTTTCGTGCAACAAGTCTGTGATGTGTTATTCGAAGCACGTGATATGGATGGCCCAATCGCACGGTTCGACGAAGGAAGGAAATTGCCTATGCGCAGATAATGCATGTAGATTATTATGAATATTTCGCCAATATGAACTTGCGTAATACATTTTTCTCGTATTAATCGAGATCGATATCTTCTTATCATATCTTGTTTTTCATGCGAAAGTGTACGAAAGAATATCAAACGTGCTTGAGATAAGGTGTGTTAATATTTTGCACACTAGTGAAAAGAGAAAATTTTTATGTTTGTCAGATTGTTCACCGTAGCGATGTAAATGATGATTTCACTACTGTTTCTTTGCAGTCTGTGTAAATAATATTTTGAAACAGTATATAATTTGCGTTTTTCATTTCTTTTCTTTGAAATATCTATTAACTTGATATTTATGAACATATGGCAATATCACCGCCCTAAGGAGTACGTTTAAAATTTTTGTTTGTTTCAGATAATAAAAAAAATACTATAGTGCGAATAAACATGAAGCTGATATGGGGTTAATGCCGCATAATATTTTTTTGCGTACATATCTTTGTAATAACGATGATGTTATATTAGAAAGATGACAACATTAGGAAGAATTATAATATAAATGTACACACGTCAAATGATAATTCAACTTTTGCTATTTACGTTTAATTAATTAAATTACATTTAAATTAAGTTATTCTTTATTTTCAGAAGTTTAGGAAAGCTGCGTTAGCTATGCCTCTGTTGGGGCATTCTGTTGAAATTGAAGTTTCAACGATGAAAGTTGAACCGATAGATAATTTATATCTTGCATTGATACAGTGCTTTGCAATTATATTATGCGGGTAAACTTGGTCTTTGAATTTTTATCATATCAAGTATGGAAATGTACATAAATAAATTGCTCTTTTTTTAGCTACATCGCTGGAAGATTTGATGTTATCACTAAGGCAGAAGCAAATGGCCTAAATACGTTTGTAGGAACGTTTGCCCTACCTTCTTTAATTTTTATGTCACTGGCAAAGCTTGATTTTAGCATAGTAAACTGGAAGTTCCTTCTTGCTGTCTTGGTAGCCAAAAGTTTCGTGTTTTTTATTGTTCTTGGTATATCTCTGGTTATCAAAAGACCATCAAATCCAGGTTGCGCCGCACTTTTTGCAATATTTACTACGCAAAGTAATGATTTTGCTATTGGATATCCAATGAGTAAGTAAATTCATAAAGATCAGTACAGCTTAGAAAGTAAAATAATGTATTTTTATAGTTCAAGCACTATATGGCCAAACACATCCCGAATATGCTGCTTATTTGTATTTAATGGCACCTATATCATTGGCTATTCTAAATCCAATCGGCTTTGTATTATTAGAGATTGGTAAACGTCGCAATGAAGACCACGGAAGTTATGGAAACATGGTTTTTTCCATTATAAAAGGAATTGCCCTAAATCCAATACTTGTTATGACTGTTCTCGGTATTCTTGGTAATATTACCTTCAATCATCTAGTACCTGCTGTATTAGCAACTGTACTGGATATATTTGGCAATGCTTTCTCTGCAAGTGCTCTTTTTTTATTGGGATTAATGATGGTTGGAAAAGTGCATAAATTGAAAGGTACAGCTCTTGTAATACCAGGTATATTGATATCAGTAAAATTGCTGGTACTTCCCTTGGTTATAAGAGAATCTATCATTCTCTTGAATGCTGGAGAAAATACTACAGATACTCAGGATCTAAGTACATATGGATTCTTGTATGGTACTATTCCCACAGCACCGGCCTTATTTATTTTCACTCTCCGATATAATCTAGAAATTGATTTGATCGCATCAGCAATGGTCGCTTGTACTTTCTTATCTGCTCCATTGATGTTTGTATCAGCGAAATTAATCGATGCTGTTTCTACTGGAGTTAGTCCAGAGAACTATGCACATCAATTAAATGTATTTTCTTTCGATGTAAGCATTGCTTCAGCAACAGTATGCGTGTGGCTCATAATCTGTTTCGTTGGATTAAGAAGAAAAAAATATAAATGCGTCACTCATAAATGTACATTTTGCATTATAATTGCACAGGTTTGTATTCAATTTTATTAGCTTAATATTTGCATTGATTTCGTTTGTACGAAAATTGTGATTTTAGCTAGCTACAGCTGTAGGTGTTATAATATGGACCAAACTTGAATCTCATAATAATGGTTCAGTTTTATGGTAATTGCTTTCAACATTTATTCTGAGTTTTCAATTTGATTTTTTACGTTACTTTGACTGCGATTTGTTGCAGGTATATCCAGTTCAGTTTAATTACCGTGGGAGTATATGCAAGTCGTATGTGGACTGTAGCAATAGCTGTTACTTTATTATACTTAAATTCTCGTTCTATAGATTTTGTTCGCAATATTCAGAAATGGTTTTATGCTATTGGATGGGGGTATGATTAATACTTGTTCGTTTATTCTGCAATTAATCATGAAAAGAGAAAAAAATGAAACCAAGCATTAATATTCTTTCAGAATTCCAATTTTAATAGTGATTATAATGTGTTGTACCATGTCTCCAAAGAAATTTGATCTTGAATTCAGAAATCCAAATTTCCAATTTAGTACAGTTCAAGCTGCAATTTCTACTTTTATATTAATATTTTGTTTCATCGGTAAGTGCATAACGTACAATGTGTATAAGATTAAATAAAACATAATTTTTTTTACCATTTTCATTTTTCTTTTTTACAGTAACAGTGGGTTGTTTGGTTTTGCAACAGAGCTACCAGCGTCGAAACATTCTAGTATCTTATTCTAATTTGACAAATAATGTCGAAAATTTTAATAACGATGACGGGGAAAGACGCGTGGTAGATGTTGAAGATCTGATTTCTTCAACTTCTCACACTCCAATGTAGGTAGTAATTTTGTTTAAACTAAAGTTGATAAAATTTTATTTTAATTAAAATATCTCGATGTTGTTAGCATTGGTTGTGAATATGCAGATGGTTGTCCAGATGGTATATGCAGAGGTAACAATAACGAGATTTACGATTGCGATTTATTGCTAGATATCGAGAATGAAAGAAACGATCCTCAGCTTCTACGACACCTTGTATTTGTTATTTTACTTCTATGTTCCATGTTTATCGTAAGTATATAGTAAAAAAATACTCAAACACGATTGTGAAATATTATGATTTACCACAATTATTTTTAGGGCTTGTCGATATCAGTTGGAACGCTATTAATGGAACAATTGACTGGAGTTTACGCAGAATTAGCGTTCTTAGATGTTGCTCTGAATTTTGGCCAATCGTTAATCGCATTTGCTATATTCGGATTGGATGCCGGCCTTGGAAAATTAGGATGTTGGCTACAAAAAATGTGCCGTAAATGGCGTATTGGTACGTTACTATGTTATTTTTATATTTATCATATTTATTTGAAAAATTTTATAACTTAATATATATCTTATACTTGCAGGAAAGGAGTTGCAACTTCCTTCTGAAGATGCATTAAGCCCAGAAGCGAAGGCTATTAGGGATCAATTTAATCGTTGCCATTTGGCTGAATGTCGTGCTCGAATAGCTATATGTCGTAGACATTTATTAAAGGTGTACAAAGGCGTCTTTACCGGTACTGATTTAGTTAATTGGTTGCTCGACGCCAATGTTGCACAAACTAGAGAAGAAGCTATCCAATACGGCCGTAGCTTATTAGAAAGTAGAGTGTTGCAGCATATCGACGGGGCTTATCATTTTTACGACCAAAATTTACTTTATACCTTTAATAGCTAGTTTCAATATTTCGATAAAATCTTACAAAAGGATTATTTTTGCAATTTTTGTCAACTGTGTTGTCAAATATTAACGTTAATTTTAGAATTTCGTGATCTGACAGTCCTATTTATTTAATATATTATAATTATCTACACATATCATAAATATCAAAATAATTTTATTCAAGACAATTTTTTAAATATCTTTTTCGGTTGATACGTAAGATTTTTTCGTTACGCTATTACGAGAATATTATTTAAAATCTATTCCATAGAATTGTAATGTTATATTCTTTGTCATCTGTGGTTATGATTAACACATACTTTACGGTGCAAACAAAAGAACAAAGTGTGAAACAATAATGGTATGACTAACCGAATCAAATGCCAAAGCTTAATATTTAATGTTTTATTTTTAAATATTAGTATTGTGCGCAGTATTGATTTTATACGGTAGAACGTTGTATTTTTTTTTCTTATAAAACTATTGTTAATTTTTATCGTTGATAATTTAAAAAAAATGTGAAAGATCATTACGCGAATAAAATATATAATATTCATTGCAACAAAATGTAAAATAAATATAAAATAAATATCTTCGCTTGGAACATCAACATTTTCTTCTCTTTTGCGATATTTTATGACGCTCAAAATATACAATTTAAAAACACAAATCATCGTCGGGATCTTCTTCATCGAAATCATCTACATCCTCCGGATGATAGTGGATTTTAGATGTGTTCACTGCGTTTGCATTAATCGTATATGGCAATGCCAATTCTCGTCTCTGTTTCATTTCATTCTCGCTTATTTCTATTCTGAACGAAGACTCAACTTTTGACTTGGAGTCTTCGCACGCAGGATCCAACTTTCTACTCTGCTCGAGCTTTCTCGACTCGATCTCACAGGATACGTTATTCTGGCTTATAATTTCCTGTTGTTTTAAGACTCCTCCGCCCGCTTTGCGACGCGAAAGCTCCACGGCGTAGTTGAATTCCTTGCTCGTCGTCGTACCAGGTGACTTTTGTATCTTTACATACGTACTTCCCAACGTTTCGATGCCTGGTATTTTATCACGTACCAAGTCTCGTTTGTAAATGCAAATCACTTGCAGCACCTGTTCGCTCAATCTCTCTAAGAACCACATTGTCTTTGACAAGCCTACAAGCGAATTCAAGGACGTTAAGCAATCAACGATCACTGTGTGTTTTGCGTTTATCGTTTGTAGGACATGTTTTAGATTGAGAAGATCCTTCTCGCTTACAGCGGTTGCGTCAAACTTATCATCAACGTCGATCGTGTAGTAATCAAAGATATTTACGTTACTCGAAGCGAAAGGTTTGGGCTCGTTTTGGTAGGAAGACTTCGAGTCAGAGAACAATAAGAGATCGAACACACGACTGGCATCTCTTTCTTTTAGTGCCTGTATCCATCCTGCGATCAACTTTCTCGCGTGCATTGCAGTTGCCTCTGAAAGCACGTGTATACATGTACGTACGTGACGTTTGTCGCGTATTAACAACAATGGAACTCCGTTTACGCGAAGAGTTTACGCACGATGGAAATTCATCGAACACCGATTGAAATTTCTCTTCAAAAAAAAACAGAATTCCATTGCACAAGCGTAATACGTGATATTGCCGCACCTTCATCAATGACGATCAATTTCGTCCCCTCTGACAGAGGCAACGTTTTTACAGACGTCATTATTACAGGTTATAAATATAAATAGAATCACGCGGTTGACACGTGCACGTGTCACGCGTCATGAAGTACGAAAAAAGAAAAGAAAAAAGATAATTTCAGCTAAAGACACGATTCAGAGACAAACATTCGACGAAAATGATTGAAAATCGTTGCTGGCCCAGTTCAAGATGTTCTCGATGAAATTTGAAGTAACAAACCGTTTCTAACCTCAAAGCAGAGCCCTATATCTAACCTAAAAGCAGAAACTGCGCGTCAACATAGAGAGGCAGGTGCGCGGTGAAACTCGGTTCGACGAACGTTATCTCGAAGCAATCTCGAGCGACGAGTGAAATGCGATTGAAGGTTGGGACGGTGGAGGCTGTTGTCGGCAGGTGTCGCTGCGGTCGGCGCCTAAAAAGGGTGCGGTGCACGCTAATCGCCATACTGGGCGAACGTGACCGAAGACAGAGCGAAAATGAGTACTAGAGTGTGTGTCAGATCGAAGCTATTTTGCTCATAACAGAGGTTTTATTTTGACAGTGTGATCAGCGAATGGGCCGCGCGATGTCCGGTACGCTGGCCAAGCCCTGAGGGAAACGGAAAAGCGTCGATCCGTGCGCGTGGCCGCGTAAGATCAGAAATATCGCGGCTCGGGTTTCTCAGCGACCCTCGAGTTGTCGTGCTGCATGTGTCATTTGCGAGGTGCTGAGAAGGTGTATCGTAGCCCGTTGTCACTGGCCCGTTCCCTCGCGTAACGTTCGCGCGTGTGTCGCTGGTTGTGCGTTTTGCGGTGGAACAGATGCGACATTGAGATAAACTCCCGGAATTATATCACCGATGAGTTTGGCCGCGTTGCGCTCTGTTCGGTGCTGCCCCTTCAACTAATCGCGTGTGTGATGCCCGGGAGTCGCTCCAGCACGGACCCAGAGCACAAGTCACCGCGGGAAAGTGGTGAAGATTCAGAAGATGAGAGTGAAATCCTGGAGGAGAGCCCCTGCGGGCGGTGGCTCAAACGCCGGGAAGAGGTATCACGTCCTTTTCATAACAATGTAGCAACGGTGCCTGCAATTTTTGTGTTTCACGCTTTATTCCGTACAGTCGGGTTGGGATTTTGTTCTTTGGGCTCTCACCTGGTATCAAACGGGTATTGTGTCTCAACATCAAACGGTGTCGCATCTCTATGTGTTCCTCTTACGAGGAGTATTACACGGTCGCACGGAGCATTACTCTGCTACGGGTGACAACAAAGAGAGTTTCTTGCGACTCATTCTATTAGTTTGACATTGACATCCGCTATATATATATAGGTAAACTGCTGCGATGTTTGTGTACGGATAGTTTTGAGCGAACAAAAGGATATGGGTATAGTTCTAGTTGTAACGTGTCAATAATGTATTCTAAGATTTTGTATGTTAATTTGATGAATAACAAGAAGACGTACCAAGTACCGACAATCTGAACGTGCCAGACTGTTTGTCTTGTAATTTAGGCTTAATATTTATTTCGTTCAAGTTTAATAAGCAAGAGGCAGTAATTTAATTTGATTCAGCAATTTTTAACATATACATATATATATACATATATATTTTATACATCATAATATCAAACATGTTGCTTGAAGCTTACCATGTAAAATATGTTTTATCTTATCTACTACGATCTAGCTTTCTCAGAATTTGTGTAAACATTTTGAATTCACGCGTAAATTGACTTTCAACAATTTCTTGGCTCAGAGCTTTCAGTGTCTGTGATCCTTTGTATTTCACTCTAAAAATAAATCAGCGCATTTGACTCATTTTAACTACCTGCATTCGCAAAATTGCTTTACCTGGACAAACTCTTTCATTGGTTTGTACCTTTCATTGGTTTGTACCTGAAAGCTAAATGTACCTTTGTCACGATTAGATTAGAAAGCAATGGACATTTTACTTGACTGAATAGTTTTACTTCATGTTCTATAACTATTATTTTATGTTAGGTATATGTAGGTTCCAAGTCCACGTTAGCCGAAGGCTCTACTTTCGGAGCAGCCAGAGGCAGTGAAAACGAAGTTACTGAAATGGAGGTATGTCTATTTAAAGAAAAATAGGCTATCTCTTTTGCTTTATATATATTTTATTTGAATATAGCCCATTGTCGTAAACATTTTACGATGCCTTCAGTGGCAACCTCTGTGCCCTGAATTATTTCCCCTCCTTAAATTCCTTGCAAGGTCACATTGATATAATAACATTAGGCATGAAATTGTCTCAAGTAACTTTAAAATGGATGATTACAGTAATATGTTCCATCATCTCGTATTCATAAACTCTTCAAATATAATTTGTCAATCTGATTTTATTTTTACTCCGTATAAGTTTTGTACGTTGTAAATAAATATTAACACGTACTTTTTTGTAAACGAAACTTGTAAATAAACTAACTTCGTGTATTTGTATAGTTTGAATTGCATAAAAATTGTATACGAACGAAGTAAAGCATTTATGAATTTGTTACAACAATAAAGTGTTTGCTATTTAGGTGGAACAACGCGATGTACCAGGAATCGACTGTGCTTATTTGGCGATGGATACAGAGGAAGGAGTCGAAGTTGTTTGGAATGAGGTGCAATTTTCTGAAAGGAAGAACTTTAAAGCGCAAGAAGAAAAAATACAACTTGTATTTGAAAATCTTACACAGTTGGAACACCCTAATATTGTTAAATTTCATAGGTATTGGACAGATACCCATAATGATAAACCTCGGGTACGTAATGAGAAATGAGTGTTCAAGTTCAAATCGGTCTTGACTGTTAATTGTAATCTTATTTGTCTGCAATCTTATCGTTTTCTTCAGGTCATATTTATAACTGAATATATGTCTTCTGGATCTTTGAAACAGTTCCTAAAAAGAACAAAACGTAATGTGAAAAAATTACCTTTGCAAGCATGGAAACGCTGGTGTACTCAAATACTTTCTGCATTGAGGTAATATAATCTTTTGTATATATTATGAATTTCTTAAATTATAATGCTTATCTATTTATACACACACGTATTTCCGTTATATGTGTTAATTATGTCTTTTTAAATTTTTCAGTTATTTACATTCTTGTTCACCTCCCATTATTCATGGAAATCTTACTTGTGACACTATATTTATTCAACATAATGGGCTTGTAAAAATTGGTTCAGGTAAGTAACTATTTGACAAAATGTAAAACAACTTTTTACTCTATGAGACACATTTTGTGCCCAGAAAACACAGTTTTAACGTTTCTGTACTTTGTACGATGAAACACTCTGCTAGTAAGCACGAGATATCATACCTACTGCTCGTAGGTATTCAAGAGAGCATTTATTCCTAAATGAAATTATTTAACATACATTAGGAATAGGAGTGCCTTTGCAAGGCACTCGCTTTTTTTTTCTTCACAGGACTATACGAGAGGCTAATAATTTTGTTTCTCATAATTTTCATGGATGAAAACTATAAATCACGATATAAGATTATTATTATTTTTATATATGTATATCAACATATTTCATACGTATAATATATAATACCGATCAACCGATGATGTTAAAACAACTACTGTGAGCTAACTGGTATTTATTTCATTCTTACACGGAGTACAAGCACATACTAAGTACGTGTATTGACATTATTGCGATTGCCTTCTTGGCACTCGTACTCAATAAGTCAATTGACAACGATAAACAAATTGTACACAGATACTCGGTTAATTTCTATTTGGTACTTAATTGGTAACATCGCGGGTTATCAATAAACAATCAAACTATATACGTATGAACAGTATGCGCCAGATGTTTTATCATTATGAAGCTTAACAATGTGCAAAAGAAATTACATAGTTATATATTGTGAAGAAAGTTTTTACTCCATGTTAATTTAACGTTACTCTTTGGAATTTAATTGGATTTTACGACAAGATTTGTTTCCTTAAATCAACTACAATGGGAAATATCTATATCTATATATATAAAGGAAGCGGGATACTATCTCTGCATAATGTTCGTGATAATTCCCTATTTTAATCAGATTCGTTCAGAACCGTTTCACAATGTCTTATCATTACTACTGCGTTTACATTACGACACGATGATTTCCCCTCTTCCTTTTTTCGCTCGCACTTATCTACACGTTCATTTCCTTTTTCAACCTATCTATTAGTAAGATAAATCTGTTAGAAAGATTGTGTATAAAGTACTGTTTACATATTAGGAGTAACTTGAGTCCTCATTTTTAATTGTAGCAAATAGGCTAATCTAGATAATGAAAAAAACACAGCAAAGTCTTCGAAGAAAGAGGAAGTACAATCGTACTTTCGCCCATCCAGAGGATAAAAGTCAACTGATAACGACGATTGCTTCGGTTCTGGTGTAAATTGTGAAAAGGTGGTGAATTCGAAGAAAATGCATTTGGCAGATAATCATCGACTATTGCCAGCTAAGTAATTTAGGCATATTGAGGTAAACATTCATATTTATGTGTGTATGTGTATATATATATGTATATATATATATATATATTTATGTGTGTGTATACATATATATATATATATACATATATATCTACATCTTGATTACTGGTAGCCTGGTTCATACGAACTGTTCGAAATTTATTTGATTTTAATATCGTTCATGTCATTACATTTGCACTTCTTCATCTCTTGGGTTGTAACAACAGAGGAGGACAAAGGCTGGACAAAATATATCCCTTAGTCCTTCTGTGGCCATTGTCTAGCGCACGCATTTTTCTCATTGTGCTCTAATTTTTGTTGTATACTCATTCGCCGACAGAGCAAATTCCATGAATTCCATGAATTTTGTTTGTTTAAAAAAAAAAAAAAAAGAAAATTGTTTCATTATGCTCGATGAAAGTGTCTCTTCTCTTAGAATGCGAGCCATGCAGAAGGCCAAGACGTGTAAATCGTTTTTCCTCGTTGATCGCTTGCGTTTCGTCTGGTCTTGCTTTCATGCTCGTTGTTCGAAACCCAAAGTCCAGAGGCACTTTCGTGCGTTCGTACGCGAAACATGCGAGAGTTGTTAACTATGCTATAGGGCTCAAGTTACTCATAGGCTAATTTTTTCAGTTTACAACACAATTTTTCTAGCGGTTTGTCAATCCACTTGTTAATCACCGAGGTGGCGGGTATTCGAAAAGGGGAAGGAGCTGGTTGCATTTGTCTCTTCTTCTTTTCTTTCTTCCTTTTTTTTCTTTCCTTTTTTTTTTTTTTTTACTTTTATTCTTATTTTTATTTTCCTTCGCGACAAACGAACACGAAGAATTCCTGCTGCCTCCCTCTCCACCCCCCTCCTCCCCCTCGAAAAAAAGGAGAAAGTTTTTTAACTCATTGCTTGTTAAATACTTTCATTGAAGTGTACATATATTTTGCGAGTGCGTATTTACTCGACTTGTGCGAAGTTTTTCACCAGAAGTAACCGTGTGCCCGTGTTGTCGTTACAGTGGCACCCGATGCGATTCATCACCACGTGAAAACGTGCAGGGCGAACATGAAGAACATGCACTTCGTAGCGCCTGAATATGGAAGTAAGTAGCACTTACCATCGATCACCGAACGATTGCTCGTTACGTTATAAATACGTTGTTAATAACATGCAATGCACTTGTTGTTGCGCCTTTCAGACTCTGTGACACCTGCTATTGACATTTATTCGTTCGGGATGTGCGCACTGGAAATGGCGGCGCTGGAAATTCAGGGTAACGGCGACACCGGAACGATCGTCACCGACGACAACGTGCGGAAAACGATCGAGTCGTTAGACGACAGCCAACAGAAAGATTTCATACGAAAGTGTCTTCAGGTAGACCCGCTCAGTAGACCAAGCGCCAGGGAGCTGCTGTTTCATCCTGTGTTGTTCGAAGTGCATTCGTTGAAACTGCTCGCTGCCCACGCTCTGGTCAACTCGGCCAGTAAGTCTAATAATAATATCGTCGTTATCTAATCACTGTCGTTGTCTCGCGTTGTCACCGGACAATTTGTCTCTTTTGTACGTTCTAAACATAGGCTATCTCCGTAACAGCCTTTTTCCGTAAGAAACTAACAAAGCCAGCGATTGTAGAATGTACAGTGTAACGGTTAACAGTGTGACATCGGTGTTGACATGTTTCCTTTATCGCTCTTTCAGCCAACATTTCGGAGACGATAACGGACGAGGTACTGCAAAGGCTGTACGGACCTGACACGGTTGTCGCGGAGATTAAATATCAAGGTCGGCCACCGCAGCAAATTCGACTGAGCGATATCCCCGTCACAGAGAAGTTGGAGAAGTTCGTGGAGGATGTAAAGTGAGTATATGTTGAAACACGTGCGTGCCACGTGTGTGCAAACATATCAGGCGTACTTGAATACCTTTTAACAACGCACGAACAATCATTTGGATCGACAGATATGGTATATATCCGCTGACAGCGTTCATGGCGAAACTACCACCACCTGTACGACCACGGGCGATATCGCCCGAGGTCACCGAATCGGTGAAATCCGTCACACCGGAACCGGTGGACGTCGAGTCACGAAGAGTAGTTAATATGATGTGTAACGTTAAACCTAGGGAAGAAAGTTGTGAATTACTTGTGAGTGGATGAGTTACATACAATATCTACTCAGGTGTCTAACCTTTGTATTCTTGTTTTCTTTTTTTTTCACGCTCGGTATATTTTTGCAGATGACAATATTATTGCGAATGGATGACAAAATGAATAGGCAATTGACGTGTCCTGTGAGTCAATTAGATACTTCGATGCTTCTCGCCCAGGAGCTTGTACATTTTGGATTTATTAACGAGGTATTCGCTTGCATTTGTTCGAACAAAGGAAAAGAAAGAATGAAAAAAAGGAGAGAAGGGGCTTCAAACACTTTATTGCGACTGTTGTTTTTTTTTATTTATTACAGAACGATCGTGATAAGATAGCAAATTTAATCGAAGAGGCATTAAGGAGTTGTTTTAACAAGCAAATGATGAAACCAGGGATGCTGTCGTTAACGAATCTTCCCACCCAGACTACTTTACTGCTGCCTGGCCCGGAATTTCCATGCTTGCAACACTTTGATAACACTGTGTATAATGCTGCAACATCTCATAGTGATAGTGTAATAACTAACCCGCTGCCAAAAACCTCAGGTCTCACCGTGTCACCGAGTAACACGAGCAGAAGTCACGATGACATGGAACCACCGTCGAACGTCGAGAGCGGTAGTTAACTATCCAGGATATCTGGTAACTCAGTTCACTGTGCCACTTTGCACGCTCTATGTATAGACTGGCTATGTATTTTTATATTTAAGTAAAACAGGAGGAAAGAATGAAAATTAAATGATCGATAGAGGAAAACGAAAAAGGAAAATGAAATAAAAAAAAAAAATAAAAAAAAACAGACAAAGAAAAAAAGGGTGCCGTGGCTAAAGCTCTAGGCTGGAAAAGAAAAAGGAAAAAAAAAAAAGAGAAACGCTAACGCGGTAGATTCGAACGTATTTTCTTTACAAACGTGCATGTTTCGTCGTATGTTCGATACGCAAAGAAAGAAAGGAAAACGTAATTTAATCTAAAAGTGGTCAGTGTTTTTTTTCTTTCTTTTTATTTTTATTTTTTTTTTTTTTTTTTTTTTTTTTTTTTAATTAAATCGTAAGATAGTTTCGAAAGAAATGTAGAATGTACACGTACTGGGTAAGTTTGAATCGGATGGAAAAAAAAGTCAAGGACGCGCTATACGACTATTTGATTGACTGTACAGCTCTTTAAAAAAAAACAAAAACAAAAAAAAACAGAACGCGACATGTAACGAGTACAGAACTGTAACTAGTTGTCACGAATAATCATAGTCACCTGTAACTAGGCTGAAATAATAAAGGGCATTTTACTAGTGAATGTTTGAATTCGTCGACAAACTGGAACGAATTATTTGAAGTAATAAAGTGAAGTAAAAAAAAAAAAAAAAAAAAGAAAAAAAGAAAAAAAAAGAAAAAAAAAAGAAAATGTTACTTTTCGTCGTAAAGTGACCAAGATGTATCATAGGATCTTATTTTGTATATACAAGTTGATACGGATTAACTGGAAAGAAAAAGAAAAGAAGAGGAAACGATATAATTATTATAAATAAATGGAAAGACAACCTGATCGTACAGCAACGCAGAGATGATGAAAATAATTTAAAAAAAAAAGGATTACGAGCACTGCACACTCTGTTTTTGCTTCGACGTCCGACATGTATATTGCGAGATGTCCCCGATTTGTGCGAATTGTCGTCTTTTTTTTCACTCGTCAGGATGAAATAAAAAAATAAAAAAAAAAAATGCAGAAACAAGTACGCTTTATTCGTTTGGAAGGGTAAAAAACACGGAGAAGATAGTTTGTAAGATACGGCGATAACACACAGTCTTTTGGCGACTTATTTTTGTTCTTTGTCTTTTTTCTTCTCTTCTTAAACAACTGTAATCGAACACACACAGCCACGGCCCTTCTATACTTCGGTATTATTGATGTGATTAAACCAAGGTTATTAAATCTCGATGAAATTAGTTGAAATCCTTGTAAATAATTTATATTTTTAAGAAAGAATCTGTTAAACACAGAAAACTAGTCATATAGGTATATTCGAGTGCTAACAAACTAACACCGATCTTATGTCTTTTTGCATTTATAACACAACATGCTTGGCCAAGAGTTACTGCTCCAATTTCATACCTCGGAAAGAAAGAAAATGAAAAGAAATTCTCAGTGACGCGTATTTCACTAAGCAAACGACTAACCATTACTAGCGGTAAAGAGAAAAGGAAGATAAAATAAAGTAACAACTATTACCAGCAACATAAACTTTGATCTTAAGTATGTAAGTAGATTATATTGAGGTAAAAATTGAATGTATAGCTTTATAATTCAAATTATAAGAAAGGGGAGGAAAAAAAAAGAAAGAAAGAAAGAAAGAGAGAAAAGGGAAAAGAGAAAGTGCGACAACTGAATCGTGGATATTATCGAAAAGGGCTGTACGATGACAGTGATAAATAAATACTATAACTCGGAATTCCACTGCCTAAAATTTGTTTTTCGTTCATTGAAATTTTTTGTCGCTCCTGTCTTCCTGATCAGTTTCAATCTGTTTGCTTTCCTAACATACACGCGCTTACGTTACTATTCAAATTTGCATTGGTAAAGGAGAGAGAGAAAAAGAAAAAAAGAATGGATGTGCGAGGGAGAAACTTATTTCTTGCAAGAGTCCATGCACCGGAAAGAAGAACACGAGACGTAAACATATCTTTAATATAAAACACTTTTTAATAATGGATGGAGTGTAACGAGAAAACGTCCTTACAAAGAGTAATTCTCTTTTGCGAGTGATATTTTTTTCTAGAAACTACGTCTGACAGAGTTGAGACAGAGTATAAACAGTTTATAAAATGGAGAGAAACGGAGGAGGGACAGACTGTATCTTCCAATCTTGTTTAGTTTAACACACTGCAAGTGTAATGTAATATCCTTATGACGTTGAATCTTTGTTACATATTAAAAAAAAAAAAAAAAACATTAAAGGTTAAACGACATTATACATGATAATAATAACGATAATAATAATCTTCTTTTCTAAAAATGTACCGTTGTTTTACTTTTTATTCATTTGAATTTGCATGCCTGCTCGAATGCTGCATGTTACAGCCCAAACAGTTTCCACTCTTCTACTCTTGCGAATTGAATTTGAATTAGAAGTTGGACTCAAGTGAGAGAGATTGACTTTTTTGCTTGATTGTTAGTTTAGTTGCAGTTAGCGCTGCTCAGTCGTGCATTCCTTCTCTTTCCCTGTGTGTTGTTTCACAACACATAGTCCGTCACTCGTCGTTTCTACGTTGTAACAACAAAGATATATTCCGAACAGCACTGTGCTACAATAACTGTCGTCGTGCTTGGGCCAGTTCGATTTCCTTCGAAACAATTCTTACTTATTTCTCCTAAGGGCATCATTAAGTACCGTGTATTAAATATGTAGATGAAGTTAACGTTATGGCGAGAGAGTATGCTTCCGAATCGTGCGCAATCTTCAGCTGCGAATCAATCTCCTACAGAATCTGTCTGTTTCTTTCCCAAAAATTTACGTCCCATCGGAAGTGTGGGTACGATTCAACAGATAGTCGAGATCATGCGCGATACGATCCAGCATACCACTGGCAGTGGCCTCGCAATTCGTGATAACGATCTCCGGTGCCTTCTCCTCCCCGTCCGGTTGTTTACGTTCCGTGGTGTTTGCGATGTCGGGGATGACGTTCACGTGATGTTCCCTGCTCTTCAGTTCCGTCGCCGACAGCAGCTCGACGTCGTTCTTCACGGCCAGGGTCACGTCCGGCATACCGCTCAGCCGCGACTCAACGTCGGCGCTGCACAGAACCTTCGCCGAGCTCTCCGGCGACGGATTGTGCGCGACGAAGATCTGCCCCTGCGACTCCCTGTATTTACCGAACTCCCGGTACCCGCAGCACTCGTTGCCGCTGTAGCTCTCGTTCACGCAGTGCAACGCAGGCCGGGGCGAGAACACGCCGTCGAACACGATGGTTTCCTGGTACTTTCGCGGGCTGGTGCTGTAGTTCTCCAGATTTATGTCGTCCGTGTGATCGATGCGGATCTCCGGCAGGAACCTGCCGGCCACAGGGACGGAGGTCTTCGAGTACGAGGACGAGGACTCGTTCACGAACTCGCGCATGTCTATGCTGCCCGCTGCGATACCGCGAGCCTCCAGGTACGGTTCCCCGATGCTCAACGACGACGACGGCGGAGCAGTGTCGTTCTCCACCTCGGCGCCGCTCTTTGAACACACTGCCACGAGAAGATGAATTTCCTTTGTCTTTTACCGTATTTATATACACATGTTATCATTTTATATATTAATTATATGTACGATGTAATACAATATTATTATATAAATTATTATATAAATATATTTATATATTTTATATATTATTTATATAAATTTATATATTATATATATAATTTTATAAATTTATATATTATTATATATATATATATGTACGTACGTATGTATATGTATATGTATATATATATACACATTGTATATTTAATATGTATAATATGTATAATATATTAATTTTATACATGTAATTTTGTATACATACATGTAATATATATGTGTGTGTATGCATGATATATAATGTATATATTGTAACATATAATGTATTTCACGTGTAAAATTCTCACAAAATATACCTTTGATCGGCTCGGACGTTATGTCCTCCTCCTCATCCTGTTTCCACTTCAGTTTTCTCAAGATCACGTCAACGGTAGTTAACTCGCCATTCACGACGTAGACTATCATTATAACGAAGCCCTAAATTTTGCACAAGTTGGATCGTTGATTGATGATTTTCAATCGTTTTTTCGTTTCGTTTTTTTCGTTCAATTATTGGTTAAGCTTACCAAGGCAGAAGAAAGAGAGGCGAATATGTAGTGAAAAATGATGGAACTGGAATTTATGTAAAAGATGGAGGAGGTTTCCATCGCGATGATACCGCAGATGACTATGGCAGCTCGATGAAGCATTCGCAATCTGAAGAAAAAGAGGAAATTTCACGCTTTATAAAATTGTTGAATAGTATAGTTTTGTAGGAAATATTTCAAAACAGAGGCAGACACATAATGCCTACGTCGCAAATTTTACAACAACGACTCTTGTTTTAGTCATTTTTGGAACAAATGGATTTTCTTACTACCACCTAGCAGTCAGCCCGAAAGGATTTATTTCTATTCAAAGACTTGGTAATAATTTTAACAAAATTCTGTTTGCGACACTTTTGTAAAATTTGTCTCATTAACGTTAGGTGTTAATGTCTTTCTCTGTTTTGTATCTACACAAACAGTATGAATTCCAAACTGACACATCTAACGTACGAAAGAAGAAATCTTTTTATACTACTTGGATTTCCAACTGCTCCTATCGAATAATTATCTAGTATACAGTTTGCGTATTATTTCTCAAGTTTGGAATTCCCTCTCGTTGACAAAGCTATGCTCTGCTTAGTCCAAGTTATGAATTGATGCAAATTCTTATATGGAGTTAGTTCACAACAAGTGCTGAATGATGGACGACTATAGATGTCGATAAAGAACATACCTAGCCTCTATCACTTCTTTTTTCATAACGTTCTCTTCGACAAGAGCGTGAGCCTTGTGCAGGATGCCCAGGTACAATAACACGAATATAAGAAACATCATCGTCGCGCAAGTAACAAAGATATTGTAAACTCCGCTGCCAAAAATTAACCACCACGATTCGTGTCTCCAACCGGTGCTCTTGTGTGTGAGTTCAGTGCTTAAAACGGCCAGGACAGGGACACCTGTATCAAGTAAAAAATGCAAAGGTCGATAGAAATCTATATCAAATTTTGATTGGTTTCTAACATGATTTTTTGATTACCAGTGATCACTGCAATAACGGTAGGTTGAAAATGTTGACTAGGGCGAACTTGAGTCAGACCGGCATAGATGATGAGAGCCTCTGATATCGGCGCTGACATACCAATCAAGAGGAAAGCCTCCAGAGCTATCGCTACAATCGCGTACGAACTCTAAAGCAAAATAATTGTGATAAACAGGCTTCTGAGAGAGAGGTTAACGTTGTCACTACAACCTCTTGCGCTGAAGTGACGTGCCACGCACGTCGAGAGAATTTTTTGCCCCAAAATTGCCAAAAATATTTTTTCAGTTTTAAATATATGTAAATACAACCTAGGCGAAACAAATAGTAAATTTATTACTTCTTAGTAATAATTTCTATCCAGTGATATTATACCGACGGTAGTTCAAAAAGCGATGAATTATTGCATACGGTTTGGTCACTCGTTATGGTCCGTATGAATCAATTACCAGCGGAAGAGGTTAACGTACGCTTTACCTCCGGCAGATAACTGTGCACCGCGTAAATGAAAACAGCCATTGCTCCGACCAAAGCACCGCAACACTGAAGTTTCAGGAAGTTTAGCCAACTGCGATTCTTCCACCAGAAAGTCCCGAGGATCAACGAAGAGATGAGACACTGCGCCAAACAGCTGCCGCATCCAAATATCACGATGAACGTGGTCTGTTCCCTTTTTGCGACTACTACCTGAATCGAATCGTTCGCCGAGTGATCTATCCACACGCAATCAAAAATGAAATACTTCACCTTGCTCGAACTCACTTTCACAGCGCGTGCTGTTAGGAAAACCGCAAACGTTCCAGCGCTGGGGCAGAGGCAATGCGTCACGGCATCGCCTGGCGATGTGTTGGCGATGCAGCTGTCCAGATCCCAGGAACCTGCGGTGTCCATCACGCCACACGAGACGTTCCACGAACTCGACTGATTCTCCACGTGTTTCAGCTGCAGGTCTACCCAGATTTTATTGTGTTTGTCCGAACTGAAGGCAGGCACAGCCACTGTGACCACTCGAGAGTTGACGCGAAACTCCAGATCTGTGCCATCGCTGACAACAACAACAACGATCAAAATAATTATACAACAATTGAATAATTATTGAAGCAGTGGAATGGGAAATTCAATGATCACGTACTCAAGCTCCTTGACGTATGTGGCTGGAAGAAAGTGAGACATATTTTTGTAAACGATCACTATCCCGTGAAGGGTGTTATTAGACTTTATTCCATGCTGTCTTTTTTTCCACAGTCGTACCGTTGCCTTGTCGTCGTACCAACTTGGATACCTACAAACGACAAGTGATACAATCGTACAAAAAATGAATATTATTTGACAATATAAGTTAATTACGTGGATTCGTCCATGGGGATTTGAAGAGAATGGGTAATGCTGTCTCCGTTGTGTTGCTGCAACTCTTGAATGTCTACCACCAAGGCAGAAAGAGACAAATGTTTCTGAGGATGAGTGACCACCTTAGACCAGTGCATCAGGCTACGTTGGGTAATTTGAAGGAGTAACAGAACTTTCTGAAAGTTGCAAATATATACTTTGTACGTTTTCCTTTTATCGTTAAATTTTCCTTTGGTCTTGAATCTTTCATACCTGTTGGCTCAATATCGAGCTTTCGTCGTTCAGCACTCGATTGATTATCTGTATCAGAGCCTCCGTCGAGACGTGTGAATCAGATGGGTCGATGATACGCTGATAACGCTCTATTTCCGCCAAGATACTCAGAATACGATCACCCTCGCCAGGATAGAGAGGCAAGCTACGCGACTGCAGAACCTTCCAGAGGATGAATATCGTCTGAGAACCAGTTGTGTTCTGGTATCCCAACGTTAGGCTTTTGAACTTGTTGTAACGTGAAACTAGTGGCTCGTACAAGCAAGAAGAAAAGTCAGGAGTCTGCCACTCGGGGGTAGTGGCATCTTTCATCGAGCACAGTCTGGACACTTTCTTGCCTACGAAATGTCGAGGGCATTCCAACAGTGCTTCGGACCCCGGGGCTGTGTCTGGCCAAGTCAAGCCCCAAGACCTCCCCCTCGAGCAGATTGGTATTAACGTTCGATTTACAATCTCCACGCGGACGGACATGGACTTGTCTGCCACGTTGCAGGTATATATAGCGGATTTCTGCAGAATTTAATACGACAAACGTGTATAAGAAACTTTATGGATTGAATTTACTTCTCTGTTGATTATATACATATCGTTATATAGCTATGTGGATTAAATCGACTTCTCCGTTAATACCTGCGCATTTGTAATTTTTAATATGCTTCCAGTGGGATATAAATCTTCCCAGACCTCGCTGCCAAGTTCCAGCTTCAGCAGAGCTTTGTTTTTTGTCCAGCCAAAACCAATTCCAATGTTGGGGACGTTTGGTGTCATGCATGTTAACTGTATGTTGGTTCCCTGAAAGGAAGACCGATTTAGAGAGGAGACACAGTCACTTAAGATTGTTGAAAGCTGCCCTTGCAAAACTATCCAGATCACCTTGTCCATAGTAGCACTCATTGGCATCACCTTTACGTCTGGCTCGTCTTTCACGTCTACGTAAATGCTCTTACATTGCTGCACGCCCCAGTCAACTATCTGACAGGTGTACTGACCGGCATCGAGCAAAGTTGCCTTCTCGATGGTTAATATCGACGTGTGCAGATCGGAACCATCGTTGGGAACATGTTTGTACCAGATTTTCCTAAACAAAACAGAATTTAATCTATCAGTTTGTGCTCCTTTCAATGACATTTTCATCATGTTTGCAACAGAAAAGGCTCGGAAAGGTGTTTTATTCACCTGGTGGCCTTATTCGTGTTCACCAGCATGCTGTCCTTGTACCACGTGAAATTTATGCTGTAACTACCCTGAGCAACGCAGGACAGAGCGAACTGATCACCCGGATGAATTTCGTGCTCGTTTCCTTGATTCAGCCGGAGACTCTGGAGAAGAAATCGAGATGAAAGCCAAATCTACACTTCTGAAGAACGTGCAAAGAACAGGCAAAGAACAATTGTGTGCGTACCTGCAGCTTGAGCGCCGGCTTTTGTTGGAAGGTGAAGTGAGTCGACTCGAGGGAGATCTCGCTGAGCCGTCGACGTTGAACCAATTTATTCAAAGACTCTCGGATTTTGTCCCCGTCCTCGGAGTTCCCGAAAAAGTGGAAAGTGACCTCCGACGTCGGCCTGCGTAAACCGCGAACCTCAAGTAAATAGATAGATCAGCAAACTGTTGTTTTATTTGACTTTTATTTTACACGTGTCTTTCCGTTCGATGTCATGCATTTTCGCGCACTTTTCCTTTTATTTTTCCTCTCTCGACCGAGAGCCTCGAGAGAGAGAAAAGGGTAACTGAAACTCTTTATTGTTTTAATGTACCTACTCACGTCACGCTCAGGATTTGTAAATCCTCCATGGAAGAGATATTAGAGTTCCTCAAATACTTTGTAAGCTGCGGAGAAGTTAGAGACGTATTAAAAGACCGATCACATCGATGGGACGTGGAGCAGGAATAAACGAATGAATAAAAAAGAAAAAAAACAATGGTTTTCTGTTCGATAACATCTGCATATATTGTTACAAAATAATCATCGAATGTTCCTTCGATAATCCAACGATTACAAAACAATTACATTCCATCTTTCATCTTTGTGTTTCAAGTTTAACAATTACGTTACAATAAGACTCCGTGTGTGTGTGTGTGTGTGCGCGTGTGTGTGCGCACATCTCGCACAAGTTTGCACCTCGCCTGTTGTTTCCTCGAATAACGAAAAATTTCACGATATTGCGTCCGTTAATTGCGACCGAGAGAAACTGCGTTTCTACGCAGAAACAATTTCCAGCTTATCTGTAAGAACCACGTTATCTGTAGTACATCTCGTCCACTTATCGATGGCGCTCCACTCGACTCCGGGCGTTAGTTTTTGCAAATCATGACGCACGAAAGTGGCAGAAAGTCGACCTTGTTTTCTCCTCAAAAACGCTCTTCTCTTATCGTCCTCTTCCTCTTCCTCTTCCTCTTCTCTTCTCTTCTCTTCTCCTCCGCCGACGAGGAGAAGCCTTCTCCGACTGTATCCAGAGAGCCGCGTGAAAAAAAAAAGAACTCGTCCTTGGAGATGAGTCTGTCCTAGGAAATTCACTCCGGCGTGTCCAAGAAGTATGGGTCGTCGTCGTTCGAAATGAGGACGCAAGAGAGATCGACGCTTCCGGGGCACAGGTGGTCCCGTATCCTCTCTCTCGACACTCTCAACACCTTGATACCTGTCTCGCGGCAGTATGCCTCCAGCAGGATCATCTGCAGGTGACTGGCAGAGTCCATGTCGGCGTCGAACGGCACGAGGCAGACGACACCTTGGATGTTGTCGCATTGCTTCGATGCCAGGGCTCGCAACGTCGGCAGCATGCCGCACGTAATCGTGCCCCTCGGGCAGCCAGACATCTCCTTCTGCCCCGTCCACGATAGACTCCCGCTGAAAATCAATCGAGATCAACCTTCCAAGATCTTCAGAAACTTCAATTGCTCGGAATTTCTGACTCTATTACGACGCAGAGAAAGTTTGCTATATATATACATATATATATATATATTTCATCATTATAAATGATATATATATTATATATAATGATATATATATTGTATACAATTATATATATTATATATAATGATATATATATTATATACAATTATATATAATGATATATATATATTATATACAATTATATATATAATATATATATTATATATTGATGTATATATTATATATTTTATATATATTATATATTATGATGTATATATTATATATTGATATATATATTATATATTTTATATATATATTATATATTATGATATATATATATATATATATATTTTTACGCGACGAAAATTCGGAAAATTAGAAATTAGACGAACGAATCCTTTCGACGATTTGATGAAAGTGTTGCCAATGCATTCTGCCGCGACGAGACTGATTTACAGGTCACGCGTAATCGTGAAAGCAGTTTGAAGTACCTGTCGGTCATCGTAGCTGGTGCGTACTGCAGGCTCTGGCAACGCGTCATGTCTGTTATCTGCTCTTCACTGCCTTTCGCTCTTCCTCCGCTCTTCCCCGGCACGACTCGCTTGCACACTTCACTGAACGTTGGAATCTTCTCGTCTCTGATCGCCAGTTTACGCCACGCGGGCAACGGTTTTTCCCGCGAGTTTCGCGTCCCGGTTACCGATCCAACCAATCCACCGATCTGTCGAAGATAGATTTCCTCCTTCGCGACCGATTCGGCACAAAATTCACTGAAACGTAGTGGCTTTCGTCGTCAAAGTCGAAAGGATCTCCTCCGAGTTTGAACTTGTCCTCGGTAGGCACAATTCACTACTGATGCATACAATCTTACGCAACAACAGCGGAAGACTTTCACGATCACTCTTCTCTCTCTGTGTCCCTCTCTCTCGAGGGAGTGAAGTATGGCACGAACCAGCGCGTTACGACTCTGTCGCGGTTCAAGCAACGAGTGACCTCGACAGCCGACACGCGCCGCTTTTATACGAGGTTGCCCCTACTGCGACGTTCCTCGATCGCGCTATATATCCGCCGTTATTCCAGATAAACCGTATCGAGTCTGTGTACACAGGAGGACGGGGCTGCTCTCCATCGGTGAATTGGCCGCGAGAGCTTTTACCAAGAAATAAAAAAAATACTCGGGGAAACGAGAAAGCTTCGCGGTGGCTTGTTTATAACTCTTTCGCTCGCAAGGGAAACTTCATTTGTTCGATTAGTTAGTTGGCGTTGATAATCTTGCAATGGGAATTTCGAGGGGGAAAAACTAATTCGTTTTCCTCGAATCCTGTATCTCTGAGCTTGAAGTGAGTTTTATTGTCGTCGAGTGAATGAAGTATAGGGTAGGCCAAAAGTCACCTCCTGCTAAAATAAATCGGTGTTAAATTTTTTCATTATATAGTTTTATTATATAGTTATTTTACTATACAGTTTTCTCTTTTCTTATTTTGAGGTTTTGTTAAGAAGTATAAGTGGGAGGGAACTTTTGACCCACTTGTTACAATAAGTAACGATTTACCTGCAAATTTTAATATGTAGTTAATAATTTTGAAGGAAAAAAAAAAAAACGTTCATTCGTCAGTTTTTCTCGAATAGTATAAAGTACAATGGCGTATGTTGGAAGAGGAAAATTTGGACAAAAAGTAACCACGCATGTCGGTTTACAATTATTATTATAGCTGCGAATGCAAATTCTTTTTAATAGTCATGCCTCGAACGACGTCTGGGTTAGGGGCTTAGTTTATGATCTCTGTCGCGAATGTGTCACTTGTTTGTATCGCGCAGAGATAAAAAGTCCGAAGGAATGTTAACTCGAGAAAAAAATTTCAACTGAGGAATGGAATTTCTTTCTCCTTCTCGTTTACGCGCGAGCATAATATCGTAATAAAGCCTGGTCATGTGATTTTTCGTGTTTCAGGCGCTGGTCAAGAACAAACATAAGACATGTACGAGTCGACAGCAAACCTAACCTAACCAAAATACCATGGAGAATTTGTTTGTATAACAAGTATCCATTTTCCTCTGAGGGGGTTTCTCGGATCGATATCACGTGCTTCTATCAACACACATGATGCAAAACGGTTGGATCTCGCATGTCTGGTTTCGTCAGCCTTGCAACTGGACAGGTTCGCTGATAATCCAGGTGGAAATCTACCCGTGAAAATCACAGCCTGGGGAATTACGAGACGTCGATATCCCACATCTGTTTCACCCTGCTCCTATCGCTGGTTTTTTCCTCGCTTGTGTAATACTATTTGAATAGTAATAGTAATACTATTTTAATTTTAATTTCATTGTAATACTATCTTAGTAAAATACTATTTTAATATATAGTATTTTGTTCTTTAACGCAATTTGTTGAATACTATCTTTATATTTGTGATCTGTTTTTCTAAATTCTTTTACTAGATAGTATCTAAAAGACTTTAGTTTGTTTATTTATTGATTACTGTTTATATCAGGTTTGTTGTTTTAATAGAATTTCATTGCTTAACATGTTTATTGAATGCTATCTTTTTTCAAATTTTATTAGACAATATTTAAAAGATTTTAGTTTGTTTATGTATTGAAGATAAATGTTCATACAGTGTTCATTGTAATACTATTTTAATAGAATTTTGTTGTCTAACATACTTGTTGAACACTTTCTTTGTATTTTGTAATCTGTTTGTGATCTATTTTCTAAATTTTGTTGTCTAACAAGTGTATTATATAAAGTATATTATACACATTAAATTATACATTACATTGTATAAAAATAGAACTTTGTTGAATATTATCTTTGTACATATTTTGTGATCTGTTTTTTAATGTTTGTTAGATAGTATTTAAAAGATTTCAGCTTTGTATTGAATTAGCATGTATTGAAACTCAATATTTATGCGTTATTCATTTGTAATTCCATTTTCATAGAATTTTGTTTAACACTTTTTTTGGATACTACTCTTGTACTATGTGATTTATTCTTTTAAATTCTGTCGTTTAATAGGTATATTGTATAAAATACATCACACCATATAAAGATAGAATTCGTCGAATACTACATACCTTGTATCTGTGATTTGTTTTTCTTTCCAAATTTTGTTACATAGTATTTAAAAGATTTTTAGCTTGTTTGTGCGTTGAAAACGAATGTTTCTACAGCGTTCATTGTAATATTATTACGCTGTTCCCCTGATACACACTCCCTTTGTTGCATCGCCACCCATTTTTTTTTCGTATAAAGAACGGATATATATTGTGTACGCGCGTGCTAAAATTAAATCGATCGCACGTAACGATTCTAATTTCAGTAAAGCTGGAAAATTGACGCGTTACGTAATCAACGTGTTTCATAATCGGTTTCATAATGGACGATGAATCGCCTGTTTTCGGCGATGGTTTTCCGAGAAGTTTTTAACCTGTCTTAAATTTCATTAACTCAATTCGAAAGTCCTTGGACATTTTTTTTTTCTTTTTTTTTTTTTTCGTCCTCGGCTCGACCATCTCGGTCAGCCATCTTGGAAATGCGCTTGCGCAATCGATCTCCACCGGGAATTCCAAATTTCACAGGCGAGCGATCGCCGTTCGTAGAAAAGATCGAATTCCGAGTAACCGATTCCAGTCTGAATATAGCTCAGAAATTAAATCCGTGCATCGCGGATTTATCGACACGATCGATGAAAACAAGGCTTAGAATTTTATTGTTATTTTTTTTTTTTTTTTTTTCCCCCTATACAGGAAACAATGAACAAGGCAGCGATCTCCAATTCCAAAGTTTCGCAATTTTTTTCTTTCAAACTTACTTTGAAAAAACTCGCTTGTTATAATTCAGACCCGAAGAGTTCCCTCGCGAATTGAAAAATTCCGAGATTTCGCCAATTCGAAAGATCGTTGCAGCCACAGTCGAGGAATGGTGCAATCGGCACCGTGACTATTGCAATCGAAGATCCAACCTGACGCCGAGTTCTTTAATACACGACAGTAATAGCGTAATCTTATCAACTCGCGAAAAGAAGAAAAAAAGAAGAACTAGTGTTCTTCGACACTTCGTGGATAAGATCTTGCGATATGCTGTTCCGCGAATGTAATGTTTTTATCGTTTCTTAAGCATTCCTCGGAGCATTAGCTCGTGCTTAACAAAAAAAAAAAAAAAAAAATAAATTACAAAGGTATAAATGATAATAACTTTCTTACGAACGAAATTTCTTTCTCCGTTCAAGTCGTCGTAGAGAGAAAAAAAGGTATTCTTCTGCGAACGTTTCGAGGAGAAAGGTTTCCAAGAATTCCCCGAGAATAGTCAGTATCGAAAAACTCAACAAACCAGAGAGATGCATATAGTTCGTGTCAGTTTCTGAGCAAACTGAGATTGTTAGAAATTAAAAAGAAAGCTGTTTCTTTCGGCTCTCGACCGTGAGCTGTAGCACGCATCGCGCGAAAGAATTTTCGGAATTTGAAAGTGGAACACTCGCTGAATTTGCATTGGGCGAAGAAATTTCGAATGTGGCGCCATCGATTATTACTGACAATGTTTCGCGTACAACTATTTGTTATACAATTAGCGACACAGATCTCGTTAGTGATTAAGAATAAAGAACGAAAAACTGAGAAAGCTTCCTTTGAAACCCCCCCCCCCAAAAAAAAATTCCATTCAATTTTATCAGAGAATTTTCATTCAATTACAATTTAAAAACGACGAACACGTTAATTAATTTTGTATTTTTTCCGTCGAGTGTCGAGAGATTTGATAAAAAGGCGACTTGGAGTTAATAAGTTCTTCGAAGAAGAAGAGACAGATATAATATCACTTCGATCTAGCGGAGAATTATCATTGTCATCGTTGTGAAATGTAGACATTTGTACGAGGAAAGGGGGGACTGCTATACGGGGAAGAACCGAGGGCATTGCGCTCGAATGAGTCAATGGGAATACCGTGCAGAAAAGAAAAAAAAAAAAAAAGAAAAAAAAAACGAAAAAAGGCACTAACAGAATTGACGTCAAAAAGCAATGCATTTGGACGCCAGATTTTTAAAGACTAATCGACACACACACAACGTTGCGTGTACATGCATATTTGTATCATTAATAATAACGACGTATTATTAATGATAACTATAAATAATATTCGCGGTATAGATAGAAAATTCTGTTTGAAGAATATATACATTGACGAAAGAAGCGACTGGTGCAAAACGTGATCAAGAAACGTATAAATAATATATAAATAAAATAACGATAAACTCGTCTAGAAACTCATATGAAATTCTTCCAGTAAATGAGAACCACTTCGAGGCCACCTGAATTTTCAATTTCAATTCTTCCTCAGTTTTCCTTGAAACTTGACTTCACAAGTAACTTCACAAGAAATCAGTCGTTTGATTTAAGAAAAAAAAAAAGAGAAAAGAATTTGCTTTTTTAAAAATCAATGACTTTCCGTTTCAGAGATGCAACTGGGTAACTTTAATGAATAGATTAAAACAACTTCCGAGAATCGATACGCCACGCGTTTTCCTTTAATTGCATTGGCGTGTTTCTCACGTGTTGTTTCTCGAGAAAGCGAATCGATAATAACGCAACATGTAATATACGTTGCCTCGTGTCGTACGTGAAATTCAACTCATTTCCTATCGATGAGAAATTTGCAATGATAATTTCAGCAGATATTCAATCGTTCAATGTATTCGAACTGAGGTTTCATTAAATATCGAAAGCTTTTATTTACGTTTTTGTAACCTAACCTAATATTTACGTTGCCTTGTGTCGTACGTGAAATTTAACTCGTTTCAACATCAATTTTTTTTCAACATCATTAGCTCGTCTCATATCAGTGAGAAATTTTCATTAATAATTTTCATTAATAATATTCGATCGTTCGATATAAAACTGAGGTTTTATTTAATCGAAAAATTTTATTTTGTTTAGTAATGGCTGAATAATAATCGTAAACCTAACCTAATATTTACGTTACCTTGTGTTGTACATGTGTAATTTAACATTTTTCATCAATGAAATTTTCATTAATAATTTTTAGTAGACACTCAATCGTATTCAATCGTATTTAAACTGATTGTGAAGTTTTATTAAATATCGAAATATTTTATCTTCATTTCCGTAGCGGACCAGAAATGGGGAACTGTGTGTTCGAAGAAAGTCTAAAATCTAGGTCAACCTGCCCACCGGTATTCCCCGTATCACGAGCGCGTACGAAGGTATATTTTGTGTCTGGTTCTGCTCGTACGTCAGTGAAAAATCGTTCATTTCTAGGTTTTACATTCGTTGCATTCTAAATCGTCCCCTCGAGCCAATCACGTCAATCGAACATTGACGACTCGTTAATATTACGTTGCAATACATACATTATGTACGTTTTAAATGTCTGCATAATTATGTGATTATTCTATATCAGAAATACGAGAAGATACGTTTCAGATATTTCAGAAAATATAGTATAGTATTCAGGGAATTTATGACGGTCATTTGATCTTGAAATAACGTTGCAGAAGCCACATTTCAATTTTTGTACAAAATATGCACTATTTAACGTACATACATGTACTTTCACAAAACTGTTGATAAATTATTATCTTTCAAAGTTTACGTATCGTCAGCATTAGCATTAGCCAATGAATGGCCTCAGTGAGCGTGTATTTCAAAATAATCTAACACACTCGCAGAAACAATCACGTGTAGGCATCTAAAATGGGTATACTATACGTATATATTAACATGCTGTCTCCATTGATGTCTCGTGCTGCTGCAAAATCAGCTGTTAAGCATCTTTCAATATATTACACATGTAGAACTATATAGAGTTATGCGAACTAATAATCGATGCATATAAATATGTGTAACTTTCAGTTTATATATCCCAGATTACATCTCTGACTTTAAGAAGAGATCATAGTTGTCAACTCTATATATATATATATATATATATATATAGGGTGGACCAAAAGTTTCTCCCCACCTATTTCTTTTTTTCCTGAGAAAACATCAAAATTAAAATAGAAAAGGCTAATTTTGTTAATTTTATTTATTTTAGTAGGAAGTGATTTTTGGCCCATCCTATACACTCCATCTTCCTTGGGTATTTTACACGCTCGTGGCATCTCTATCAAAATTCCTTTCATCTTATTCACAGCTCGCAGACACGTTACATTCTCTCAATCAACACGATTGACTCGAGTGAGTTGAACGAAAATGATTGTCGCTGTTAGAAAGCACCAATGAAACAGGTCGATGGAAATTAATATTTGCTGTTTTATTACTATTACCTTACTAGGTAATGTCACCTTATTCGAGGATTAGAGCACGCCTGGGAACTGCATAACAAATTTGCATATACATATACAGGGTGAGTCACGTAACCTGCACACCTGAAATAACTTTTAAATTATAGGTCCAATGAAAAATTGTTTAATACAAAAGTCGTATGGTTTTAAGGAAGGCAAAATGTGACGTATTGATTTCCTGTGGGTTTCGAAAGTTTCAAGGTCATCTTTATTATCTTTCTAGTCGGGCCATGAATTTCTCTCATCATAAATCGAAAGGATATTAAATTCCAAGTAAAAGAAGGTTTTAAATCCTAAAACCTAACGGTTATTTTCCAATAATTTGCCTCGAGGATGAAAACTGCACAGACCATTAGGACCATTTGTTTGCTACACATCAACGTTTCATGGACGTTTTTCATTGGACTTAAAAGTTAGCAAAGCAGGTATACAGGTTATGTGGACCACTCTGTATAATGTCACAGTGTTTGCCACAGCCATCTTTATGAATGCGAATACCAAATTGTCCCATCGAGAATCATTTATATGAATTACCCGAGAGAAGATTGTCGACGTTAAGGCCCCCATAGACGTTGAAACAGCTACAATGCATGCATCACTGATACAAGCACTATTGAGAAGCAAGGAATCACTGATGGAGGAATAGACTTCTAGCATTAGTTGGACAAAGAAAGTCTGTTTCGGATTTCGCTGTCCTCGTCGGTACGACTGTCGCCCCCTTGTTCTCAAGTGATCTTGATGCAAGAATCAGAGTCACCGTTCAATTGGTGAGCAAGATTCCGAGTGACACTTAACCAGGAAATAAACAGACAGACGAGTTGGGTTTATTTTCATATTACACGGTTTACGACGCACAAGCCTAGAACTGGTGCTTCTAATACCGTGGCTCGAAAAACCGCGCAACAACGGTAAGGGAGAATTTATGTGAGACATCTAGGAAGACACGAGGATTTGAAAAGACGTCTCGATCGTTGCTGAGAAGATGCTGGAAAAGGTAATCAGGCAAAAGATTACGACAGTAGTAGCAACGCTCGGGGGAGTTTCTCAGGTAACAAACAGACAACTATAATATCAACACGTGTGTCGAAACTAGTATTGATTTGACGGAACGTGTGCTTATTTTCGGCCTGCTTAGTTATATACGTGTGCTCTATTATAAGTAGTCACGTTTGTCTAGTTACGTATACGCTTCCGTACACGTATTCGCTTTGTCACAAGGGCGTGCGTGATCGTAAACAAACCACGGATCCGATTTATGGCAGATGCCAAGATAACGTGATCGTCGCGAGCATTGTTTACATCGTGACTTGCACGCATACGTTATCTTACTGTTTACTCTATTTGTTTTTCTGTTTTTTTTTTCTTTTTTTTTTTTTTTCAAGCAAAGATAGAGGATTGACTTTTACTTCCGGAATTATTGAGAGAGTTATCGTCAGGGTAAAATTCACGAAGATTCCCCCCCCCCCCCTCCATAAATTCTACAAATTCTATGGCGGTTCCATAATTATGTTCTAAACCAAGAGCATCAGAGCAAGTTATTTAGAGTAAAAGTAAATTTATTATTATTATCATAAATTAATAATATTATTTATTAAAAAATTATTATTTATTAAAGTAAGTTTATTTTGTCTTTTTTTAGTGTCCTACGTTTACTGTTTATAAACAGGTCTTTGCTGCCAAGATAATTTAGTGGCGCATCGAGAAGCTCGCTTGAGAAAACAATAAAAAATTGGCACAATAAAAGTTCCGCCCAATCCCGGTTCTGAACTATCTCACTCACCTGTTTGCCGACGTAGGACTCCAAGCTGCCGTGTTGCGCAATCAGACCGGACCTCAGGGACGTCACGTTCGACAGTTTGATTCTGCACTCGTATCTCGATCGATCTGCAAGATTTTCCCACAGGATTATTAAACGCGGGGGACTTTCTTTCGTGGATTTCCCCCGAAATCCAGGGGAAATCGGATTCGCGATTGAAGGAAACGTGGCTGTGTAACTTACTGTTGTAGATCTTCGTGCCGTTTTTACACGAGCACGGTTGCTGCTGCTCCTTTCCCTCCTCCTCGTCGTAAGGGCATTGTATTATGCAATTCTCGATCCCGCATTCTGCGAACAAGCATCGACCTCGTGAGAGCACGGGCTCACCGTGAGTCATCGAAATGTCGTCTGCGTGCGGACGATCTCCACCCGAGTTTATCGTTTATATATAAAAATCGTTTCGAAACAAGTTTAACACTTAACAACGGACGGGCCACGGTAAATGTACGTTTCTTCATTCTGACTTTCTGCGACGGATTTACGTAAGAAATACTAGACGTGTAGATAAATAACTTTGTAAAATTTTATCGGAAATAAAATACGTGTGTGTGTGTGTGCGTGTGTGCGTGTGTGCGCGCAAGGTGGTCCATTTAAGTCAATTTAAGCCACCTAAATATCTTTTCGAACTGTAACGATGCAAACAATATTTTTCTAGCCTAACAGTGAACAGTGTCAAACCGTATATGCGTCTTACCAATAATTTGCAAAATCGTTTCGTTTTCCAAGATCATCTTTTTCAGAGTTTTCAAGATCATTGGTGTTCTTTCCCTACAATTACACACACACACACACACACACACACACACACACACACACACACACACACACACACACACACACACACACACACACACACACACACACACACACACACTATATTACATATACTATATAACTATATATATAATAATTATATATAGTTATATATATACATATGTATATATATATATATATATATATATAATAGTTATATATATATATAACTATATATAATAGTTATATATATAATATATATAATAGTTATATATAACTATATATAATAGATAAATATATAGTATATATAGTTATATATATACTATATAAATGTATATATAGTTATATATATACTATATAAATGTGTGTATATATATATATATATAAAACTATATATATAATAGTTATATATATATAGTATACATATATTTTTTTTTTATTGTATCGTGTAGCTGGTGAAAAGATACGTTTAGATGTGTTAAAGAAATGACCTTGAAAATTTAAGTTTTACGTGTAAATTATCGAGATCGCGGGTGAAGACGCAACGATTGAGAGTCGAATGATGAACGTCTGTTATTTATCACATCGCCAATGATGATCTCTTCTAGCAGCTTGAAATCAACGTATCAAAAGTTGTCAGTAAATTACAATGAAATACCCAGCGCAAAGGAAGATCGATATGACGTTTGAGAGGAACAGTCGATTGTAGAAAGATGCAGATGTGTTAAATTTTCAAGCTCGTGTTTATTGAACGAAGAAAAAAAAGAAAAATCATAGGAAAGGAATCGCCGATGACCTTGAAAAATCCGAAAAAAGAAAGAAATGACAAAAATTGGAAAAAAATATTCTTACCAGTCCGATATCATTCGGTGTTAAAGTATTTTTTGCATCGTCGCAATTCGGAAAGATATTTAGGCGTACCTCTATAGTGCAACCAATATAATTTCGGAATTCGTATAGAGAGTCCTACGTTGTAGATCGACATTGGGGTAGATGACAATCTTACCGCCGTCCACGGTGTCCAGAAGGTGAATCTCACAGTGTCGACCGACGTAACCGTTGGCGCATTCGCAGGTCATCGCCTCTGCTCCAATTTGCCTGGGACAGTTCGCAACGAAACATCGTCACTTATCACTACCTCGATAGGTATTTACAGAATTATTAGTATTTACAGAAAAAGAGAGAGAGAAGAGATTTGGTTCTTCAGTTTTTTCAAACATCGACGATAACTTATTGATTTTCTATTCTGGTTTATTCGGATTTCAAGAAGAAAGTTAACCCTTTGCATTCGGCTGCCTCTTCTGAGGGGACTTAAGTCTAGCTAAGAGCTTGAAAAGACCTTTTCTTTTTATAAATTGCTGATAATCATAAAGAACGTATACATTTGGTATTGTACGATGCAATGTATAATAGTATAATATTTGAGAAGACGCTATAAGAGTGAAAGCTATAACAACGACGTAAAAAAAGCAAAAGAACTTTAAAAGAAAAAAATCTCTGAAGACAGTCAGTCCTGAGTCAATCGACACTCAATAATTCATATAATTGGGAATAATTCACATAAACTAGGCTTCTTACTGCTTCTTATTTTTCCAGAGATTGTTCTTATATTATATATTATACTATTATAATATATCATATATATATATATATATTTTATATATTATTATTCTTACATATTATACAACCAAATCCAAGCAATGCACGTTGATGATTGCTTTAAATTTGAAAATTGATTGCTCGAATTTAACGCATGTTGGAAGAACATAATCAACAAAATTTTGTGTTAAATACCATTTGAATGATTATTTTTAATTTTTATACCATTTTACTTCAAGTGCAAGGGAATTGCTGATAAATGATACAGAAAAAAGACTTTCGTCGAGGCAAAGGGTTAAAAGAGTGAGTTTATGTCATGGAAGCAAACGTTTCATGGAAACTACTTTCAGCCAATGGTCTGCAAACGCCTTTGCTATTGGTTAAAAATTTCATCGATCCCAGTTATTCGTTTAGCATAATTTAGGTTAGATCTGCGACGATGAGTTTACGTGAACGATGCTCGTACTTGCAGGTGCCCTCGTTCTGGCAAACAGGGTTTTTCCTGTCGTCGAAGCAGAGCGGTCCTTTGTTGCAATTATTGCCGCTGAAACCGTCGAAGCAGTCGCACCAGAAGCTCCTGCGTGCAAACAACAGACAGATCCTATTATTTATATAACAGGCACGCAAACACAGTGATCCAGGAATAGCCGGTAAATTGATGAGGATACGGGTTTCATTAATGATTCATGAGCTGATACGATATCGCTCGGTGCCATCCTATATCGCTTTGTTTACCTTTCCGCTAGGAACTTTCCGAAATTATCCCGCGCGACAAACGACCTCGAGTGCAAGAAAATAGCTCTCGCGTTTTTTTCCATTTATTTCACACGTTGGAAACTTTTATTTCTCGCTCTGAAAACAGATGGGTTTGAAATTTGTTTCTTTTCGTCAAGAGATGCCAAGAGATTTTTATAAAACTATGTCCTTTGAAAATCTTTTGCAGATTGGCAAGCACGCAGAGCTGGCACGAATACGCGTTTCACTTTTAAAGAGAAATCCACATAAAATTCATATGAAAGCGCTTGTTTGAACTTGCACGAGAACAAACGGGGGCGATAATCCCAGCGAATGATAAAGCGGCTTAATTAGGTTTCAGAGCGGATCCTGTTTGCCATCGGATTAATACACGTTTAATAGCAGCCAAGAGAGGAATACAATGGACCTACTGGTCCCTAAAAGCAAATTGCAGAGTGATCCTTTACTATGATGTAACGTCTAGTAAAAAACATAAACGACAAATATTAAAAACTTACAGGAATACATTGTATAGGTAAGAAATAATGGACAATCTTTCCATAGTTGATCTTAGATATTAAGTAATTTATGTAAGAAATAAATATCATTTTAACAAGATAATAACATACTACAAATTATGCGATGAATAACTTTTTGTAAAAAGTTCATCTTAAATCTCAAATAATTTATCTAAGCAACAAAATATCATTTTAACAAGACAGTAACATACTATAAATTATATATACTGCAAATTGTGAGATGAATAACTTGTGACCCTTCTAGAAAGTTCATTGGTAAAATTCTCAAGTAATTTGTCTAAACAATAAAACATCATTTTAACAAGACAGTAACATACTACAAATTATGTATATTGCAAGTTGTGAGATGAATAACTTGTGACCCTTCTAGAAAGTTCATTGGTAAAATTCTCAAGTAATTTGTCTAAACAATAAAACATGATTTTAACAAGACAATGACATACTATAAATTATGTGATAAATAACTTCTTCTAAAAAGTTCATCTTAAATCTCAAATAATTTACCTAAGCAACAAAATATCATTTTAACAAGACAGTAATATACTATAAATTATGTGTACTGCAAGTTGTGAGATAAATAACTTGTGACTCTTCTAGAAAGTTCATTGGTAAAATTCTTAAGTAATTTGTCTAAACAATAAAACATCATTTTTACAAGACAGTAACATACTACAAATTATGTATATTGCAAGTTGTGAGATGAATAACTTGTGACCCTTCTAGAAAGTTCATTGGTAAAATTCTCAAGTAATTTGTCTAAACAATAAAACATGATTTTAACAAGACAATAACACACTACAAATTATGTGATAAATAACTTCTTCTAAAAAGTTCATCTTAAATCTCAAATAATTTACCTAAGCAACAAAATATCATTTTAACAAGACAGTAACATACTATAAATTAATATATATATATATACTGCATATATATATACTGCAAATTGTGAGATGAATAACTTGTGACCCTTCTAGAAAGTTCATTGGTAAAATTCTCAAGTAATTTGTCTAAACAATAAAACATTATTTCAACAGAACAATAACATACTACAAATAATATACTACAAGTTAGAAATAAAATGACCAGACTTGTGAGTGACTTTTAATAAATTAAGCTGAGGATAAGAATCAAAAATAAAAATACTCACTCGTAATCTCCTGACATTAAGCAGTTCCCGGTGTACGAGCAACGTTGGACGGAACAGGAATCCGAGTTTGGCACATCCTCGGTCATTTGATACGTGATATTGAACCCATACACGTCCAGCAAATCGTTCAAAACCCGCACGTGATTGCCTTCGAGTTGATCGAGCTCGAACTCGATGACCAGGAACGGTCTGAACGTTCTGAACAACTTGTACTCGAACACATTGCCCTCGGTGATCTCTTTTATCAGCGTCGCGCCGAAATTCATGCTCTCCGACTCGTAGTACGCGTACTCGGTGAAACGAAGCCCTTTGTACACGTACACCTGGGTCAGGTAGACGACGATGGAGCTGTTGCTCGCTGAAATATCGGAGACATCGATCACCCAGCGGCATTTAATGGGCACCGGGAAAGCCCGGGGAAAATTCGGGGTTTGGATCACCCCTCTTGGCGTCGTTAGCCGGCTACTGCACGACACCTCGGCCGCTGTCGAACCTCCGATTAGGGTCAAGTGAAACAGAAAGGAGACGCCGATCACCGTGAACCTCATCGTCGGTGGAATTCGTCTGAAGAAAAAGATTTTTCTTTTTTTTTCTTTTTTTTTTTTTTTTTTTGTTTGCGACTTGGAAATCCTTGCCTCGGAGATTCGTCACATTTCTCTGACGCTGGTGTTTCAAACTTTCGTCTCTGTTCTATCCTCCGTATGTATAACACTTGCGAACGTGTTATTCTAAAACCAAGTTGTTTATTTACGAACGTTGCGAGGTTCGCGATCAATTGCTCGTTAAATGCACGTGACGAGTTGTATCCTCGACGATGTAGTTAAAACAGGTCATTTTTATCACATAACCAACATTTCTCCGCTTGCGTCGCGAGAGAGTGCAGCGAGCCGGCAGTTTTTCTCATCAGTGTTCGAAAAAACGTGCACTCGTTCCTTCGTTCGATCGTGCAGTTACACACTCGCGTTTCAGTTTCATGCCAACGCTCGACAATTGTCCTCGATCTCGAGCCCTCATCGTTGCGCATCGTTCGCTGGCCGTACCCACGAATTTAAAGGGCATGATTGTTAGATTAGAAACGTATCGGTGATTCACTGCGCGAAACTAGGGTCTAGAAGATGACACGTATGAATTTGTACGATCACGGGCACGATACGGAAGGTGACATAGGAGGGGTGAGCGCTCGAAGAACATCGACATATCCCAATCGATCTTATCAGCTTTCTCCGGGGCAATTGCCAATCCGGCCAGAAGTCGGCCGACAGTCGAGAGACCTGTGTTACCGCGAACGTACGAACCCGCGATCTGCCGGGCAGCTGGGCGTTAGCCTCTTCCGCACAACTGATCTCTCCACGCGCACCCTCAGTGCATCCCTCGTTCAATCGTATTCCCGGTACAGCTCCGTGGGGATGCTCGGAACGTAGGAAAGTCCTCGTTTGTTGTCGAATTGCTGATCGCAGAAAGTAAAAGCACAGTCGAAGGGTGTGTTCATGTTTTTTTATCGAGGATCGTTGGATTGATTGGATTTTTTCAGGAGACAGAAGAACTCTGTGGGTGGTGATGTACGTGTGAGCAAGCACATTACGATTTTTGGGGGAAGAAAAGTAGTAACGATTACATTTCTATACAAATATAAACGTACGGATGTGCGTAGGTGAAATATTTTAGAAAACGCTGGTGATTACTTTTGTATGATGATATTTGATGCCGTACCTCTGTGTTTGCCAGCTCGCTTAATGCGATAAATAAAAAACGAGATAACAGTGGATGATTGTAATTGTTGATTTAAATAGAGGACAATATGGGCTTCTGTATCATGCGTTCCTTAGTGAAGTTCCTTAGTGAAGGACTATGCAAGGTCTCGGTTTCAAGTAAAAAGAAAGAAGAATATACAAGAATAGAAAAAAATACAAAGTCAACGTCAGTGATTATTTCATATAAACTATTGTATGATAATCATACATATATATATATATATATATATAATGTATATATATATATATATACACACACATATACACATATATTTGTTTATTTATTTAAATTAGAATAATATGATATTCGCGTATGTAATTTACTTATATTACAGCTTACGATTATAATTTAGGTACAACTTGGATGAAAAAGGCAATGGTAACTGATGTATTTTCTCCTTCATGTAAGTAGAAAAGGCATTGCTGTTTACGTAATGGGCGATTATTACATTTTGGTCACGGGGGCTACCGGATGCATCTACGTCCATCGCTTCCGTCGTGTCCGGAGGATCGACAGGTTCTGACTCTGATTGACTGTTATTCGATCTAGGGCTACTATCCTTGTTGTTCAAGTTCACGTCTTCCACGATACCACTGTCAGTTTTCTCTCGTTTGGCCATCTTTTTACGTTGAACGACTGTCTCGTCCTGTTCAGTTTCGCTGTCACTTTCGCTTATATTTAACAACGTTTCAGTATGTTTGAGTAGATTCAAATACGTCTCGTTGACGTTGGTGAAATTCTGCGCTTCGGCTTTGTCCTCCTCCTCGGTTTGCTTCACTTCCGTCGAGTTCGATGCAATTTCCACGCGGTTAACCTCTTCTGTCCGCGAAACAGATTTGTTATTGTCCGTCGAACTTTCAGGATTATCATTTGTCCATTCAACGCCGTTACTATTACTATTGCTATTGCTATTGCTATTGCTATTGCTATTGCTATTGCTATTCACCACTTGCCAATTCTGGCTTTCGTTCATGTTACACAACATGACAGCCCGTACCTGAGAGGTTGTGTACAGATCCCTAGGATCAACGTCTACGTTGAGCAACACGCACAATCTTCTTGTAAATTCGTCATCTTCGTCTGACACCGACTCCTCTGACACGGATTCGTCAGACTCCCGCAACACGGGTATCACAAATCTTGTTAAAGTCTGCTGGGGAGGGCTGAATCTTCGTCGTCTCAGTGATAGTACTATTTTTGTTTCCAAATCCTCGTGCTCCTTCCACACGTTTGATCGCAAGCACCGTCTGATTTTGCCTCTGCACAATTCTTGCAAAGATAACGGGGCACATTCAGCTGCAATTACACGCGAGTGGCGATAGAAAAACGATATGCAAACGCCATTGTTGTTTTTCATTGATCAAGTAAAAAAGAAATTACAGATATACATACGTAAATGGAATAACGTTTGCTCTGAAGCAGTAGGTACGACTAACATTGTAAACGATACGGGGAGCATTTTAAAGTGTAACCAGGTATCCTCGTCTATTCTGAGTACACGTAACAAGTGATCTTTAAACGGCATTATAAGGATACCTCCGATACATACAAATTGTTTAATGAATCCCTCGTAATTTTCAGGACATGCTGCCCCGCAATACACTCTGTCATACTGCCTACTAGGTGTAACGTTCAAACAATTCCCTGTGTAAACGTACAGTTACATGACTCTTTTCTTTCTTTTGTCCTCACAGGAGTCATATATAAGTAAATTCTTTATGTGTGTCACCTTGTATAAAAACTGGCTCACAAAAGTCAAATTCGTCCAGCGCTAATGACTTCTGCTTAAACTCTTCTAGCCGCTCGTACGCGTAATTCAAACAATCTTCGTGCAACTCAATGCCATGATTCGTACCGTGTGTATCTAAGAAAGGCGCAAAGATATCAAGAATATGTCATACTGATTTAGCAAAACAACAGTCTTACTCAATATGAGTCCTGCCATTGTACTGAGGTAACCAGTTCCTGATCCAAGATTCAAAAAGCTCAATCCTGGCTCCAATGAAAGACTTTCCATCACCTCGCTATATATACACGGTGCGGATAAATGAATGTTGCCATGTTTCCAGGCAAGATCGTTGTAAGCTCTTTCTCTATGAGATGGTAAAACGTAATCAGCTCTATCAACAGCTCTAAAAACTTGCTCCACTTTTCTTGTTCTTATGTAGCCATATTTCATTAAATTATCAACCAATTCGTCGTTACTTTCACCACTGCTCACAGCTCCCCCCATTGTTAGAAAGAATCCCTGCAACAGAAATTCAATACGTTGACTCAACGTTTATTGCTTTTGAATATTTTTGCATTACTCCACTTGTGTGATAATTGTTATTTTGTTACTATACCGAGGGCTTTTATCGAGGTACTTTTTTGGAAATGAGTTGAATTTTTGTACAAACGCGTAAGACAGAGTAATCGTAAAATTTATATTTGCGCTTCACTTTAAAAATAACTTATCAGGTCAAACTATAGTATATTATTTTTACAGTTTAATCAACGTTTATGCAAACATGGAGAATGCAATGAATAATAATCTATGAAAATATATTTCCTCCGATAAGAGTGAAGTTCAAATTAATATTGATATCTCATTTTCTTACAGGCATTTGAGATAACATGCCTAATTTTACATGTCAAAATGTAACTTGGATTATTGATAGGATTATTGTAGTCAAAGCGCGTCGCACATACATATATGGTGTATCCATGCAGAACCGGATAAAGCGTATATTGAAATTTTGCAAAATGGAAATTTCTGTCGAACAGCGATAAATAATCAAATGAAGCGATGGTTAAATTAAGTATCGGCGTGAAAAAGAATAAATATCGGCATTGAAATATGCACGAGGAAATGCACGTAACAAATTGTTTGCAGCGTTCTCGTCGGAACGTTCCCTTACCAGATGAAAACACTATGCTCAATGACAGTGAATAATGGAGTCGGTGCGTTACAAGTTGGAAGGAAAACTTTTCAGGGCCTCGAGTTAGCTTGTTAAAATGCACACGGTACTACGCATGGTAACGTGATATTCTGTGACAGGAGAGACCGGGTTTACTGCTCACGATGTCCTCTGTTTTGCCAAGCACGACAGCCCATCAAAACGTATCAGCTGATAGCACAAAACACGAACTACGCCATTGTCTGTTTTCGATTACTCTCCGGCGACGTTTAAATGACGTTCAACGAGCGAATTTCACAGAGGGAGATCCGATCAATTACGAGTATCATCTTGCCTCTTGTTATCTTTTCGAATTTTTTATTTCTTTTTGTCGATCGCACAAAGTACTTTTCTATCCGTTTCTTCTTTTCCTTTTCTTTTTCTTTTCTTTTTTTTTTTTTCTTTACCTTTTACTCCCGAAACGCGTATGCGCGTTGATCGGCCTTTTCAAAGCGTATGACAGTGCCGTCCTCACGAGTGAAGCCCCTTCAACACGGTTCCTATCCCCTCTCTGCAGTTGTCATCCCGAAAAGATAAAGAGGTTCGGAGAGATAGATAGAGAGAGAGAGAGATGAGTTCTCGATTCATGTCGCAGACGAGGTCTATAGATAGATCTACATGCAATGTTTTGTTTGTCCCGTGTTCGTGGGGTCCTGGGACCCGATTACCATTTTCGTGTCACATCCTGTCGTACCGATTTAGGCAAGTTTCGCACCGCAGCGCTGCTAGTGACTAGGGAATTAAAATCAAAAAATATGGATGGCGTTGCCACGTCTGCTCCGAGAATTGCTGGTGATACTTCGTCAATAAAAGGATATAACGATTCGGAATAACAGCGGCTGATGGAAACTGGGACGAGATATTAATATTTACATCTTTTTAAAAGTATCCGAAAAAATTGATTGAAATATGTTTTTATTTAGTAGCGTAATTAGATGTGATGTTTCTTTTACTTATAAATGCGTAAATTCACAACCTGAATATATTATGAATCATCCTTATCTCGCAGACTCGATTTTGTAAAAGAAGAGACCTATCAAGAGAGAGACAGAAAAAAAAAGAACCGTCTACAAACATTACTTGGAACAAACAACACATTGTACGATGTAAATTTATTTATTTTTTGCAAGTCATCCATTTCGAAAGTTCGAAGTCAAATTCATTTTCTTAAATCATATACAGATATTTTCTCTTTCATAGTTAACAATGTTATTTGTTAAGACGAAATCGTTGGCTTACATACGAGGTCGTTTAGTGTTATAAATTGTTAGAAATTGCGTCATGAATTAATAAATTATTACAGAGTCGGATATCGCTGATAGACTGCACTTTGTAACTTCTTATTTCTCTTGTTTCTAAGGGGACACAACAGTCAAAGTAGTCTAGCATTTGTTGTACTGTAAATTTTAATAAAAATGATAAAAACTTTGAACGACTTAATAATACGTTTCAGCATCAAGATTTGAAATATTGATATGAAATTTAAAATATTGCTTATTGCTTATTTTTTTCCATTTGCATGATTTCTTTCAAATTGCATTATGAGATTGATCACGACTCTTAATCTATTGCAGAAGTCGACACCCTAAACAACCCCCTCCCCCTAACAAAGTTAGAAAGACATCACCACTAGAGGAAGAAGCTGTTCAAAATATTGATCTCTGTAACATGTTCAAAAATCATCGAAATCTACGAGGGAATAGTCAATCTGTAAGTTCACTCGGTTATCTTCGAGACTATTTTTATCGTAATAACGGAATGACAAACGAAAAACGAGTTAAAGGGGCACAGGTAAGTTTAGGATTTCCTGATGAAACCTAAACTTACCTGTGAATAGTTGCCAAAGTTTAACATGGTTGCCACATTTCTCTCACTGTTCTGTCCCCCGGAGTAAAATGCGATGAAATGGTCAAATTAGCGAAACAGGCGGGTTACGCGATTATTCATACACCTCGTGTATTCAGTTTAGTACCAACATTGTGGATTTGCCATTTCTCGTAGCTAACAATTAGAGACTTTTATTTCACACGTGGCTCTCAACTTTAGAAGATCTCGGTTTACTACATGTCGTTCCATTACAAGTATTACAGTCACTACCACGGTTCAGACTTAATTTGTAATTTCTAATATTTTTCAATTTTGTGAGACAAAGAGAAAACACTTTGTATATTTTTCACCCTGTTTGTATTTTTCATTACATCTTCGTGAAATGATGATTTCTATTATGCGAATAACGAGGTTATTACAATAAATTTGTTATTAAAATATTGATAGGTTAAAATAAATAGATTGAAATATTAGTAAGTAAAGGTAAAAAACTATTAGAATTTATAGAAAAACTTCAAATAATATTTTAATTACGCTGTGTAGAAACTAAAAGCATAATTTTTAGTTGATGAATAATAAAATTTATGTTTTCATCATATCCAATGCACTGCATAGATTTGTAACAAATTTATAAATTCTATAATTATGTAAATTTGTTAAATTATGTAACATATAAGTGAATGATGACAACAATTGACTTATATCTACGAAAATAATTTTAAGAAATAGCTGAAATCTAGTTAGTTAAAAATTGTTCTTAAGAACGTTTATGAAGTATAAATCATCCACGTTAAAAATTGTGCGTTAGTAGCTTTGGAATTTTACTACGCTACGTGCAGAAATCTGTCGCGAATTCGTAAAATAGATAGTAGAATTTCGCAGCTTTACGTTTTGGTATTTGGAAAATTTGACAACGCTGCAATAGATTTCAGGCATCGTGTCCCTGGCGCATTCAACTACTTGATCAACTTTGATTGTTTTGCTCGATGTAGTTCTCCAATGCACCGTTCGCGTAGAGTGCGCTAAAAAACCAATGATTTTTTTGCAATGTCGGTATTTCAGAGTACGAGACACGAAGTCCCATAAAACGCAAAGTCTATTCATATAGCTCGTCTGTGCCCGAGATGTGACTTCTCTCTTCTTCTAACCTGCTCCTCAGACAAAAGACAATACGCGGGAAGTGTTTGTACTGGATGCGCGCCTATAGCAATGCATTAGCTAGCGTCTCTATGCCATGGTAAGGAAACCAAGTGAGGAAAAAGCTCTCCGAACTGCGAAGCTTAGTTTGCACACCACTGACGTGCAACATCGAGCGCAAGCGTTTACGTACATACGCTCTGGCATATGTTTCTTAAATATGTAAATACATATGTTGATATGCGCAAACGAATACATATATATATACACATATGAACGCATGCATATTTGTAATGAAATGATTCTTAAACATTGCTCGATTGACTGTCCTATGACTGTCCTACACTTTCTTTCACCGTAATAATGAACTTATTCGCAGCAAATGTATGCATGCCACATGGAAATTTTTTCAGTTGCTGCATTAAAAATGAGAAGGCGCTGTCGCTATACGAAAGGAAGCGCAGCACGAAATAAGTGTTTCAACGTAGCCAACAATTCCATCGGATTTATTACATATTATTTCTATTTTTTTATATATCGATCGATATCGAAGAGTGTAATGTTTAATTCTTGCTTTGCGTGACAACAAAAAAAAAAACGTAAATTATTTTTACGCGACTCGGTCGATGCGAAAAACTCGCGTTATTATTCGACGAAACTGAAAGAGGAAAACAACTTTTTGATATTTAACAAGGATTTTCGTACGAAAATAAACGGAAGAATAATTATTATTATTTGTTGCTTGATATGTTAGCAAACGAATTGACGCCACTCGTATTTTGTTCTTAAAAAACCAAAAAAAAATGTATCCGTGAAATAAGTATACCTTGATGTTTGAAAAACCTCTATACTCGAGGAATTACTTACGTACGAGAATTTATTACGTACATGTTAAAATACATATTTCTGAAGTATGTAATTTTTATCTTATTCTATTTTACGTGTAGAAATGTGAATGAGCCTTTACAGCAGAAGCTATGGGTCGATGCGCATGCGCACATAGAATAATATCGTCTCTTCGCATATTATGGCGACTGACAACTTTAAAACGTGAGTTTATTATCATATAATTTCTTATGTTTATATCGTGTTGTTTGCGTGTAAAATGTAATAGTGGTAACATCGAATATTCAGGTGTATGTTAGCCAGGTAATTTCTTTTTCACGATCGACGTTCGACAGATTATATCCTTAAAATTACCGCTCGCAATTCGTTAGACCAACATTCACTTATCCTAGTAAGTATACCTATAAAGCTTTCCGTAACTTCTTGCATCGGTGTACTTGGAAAAAGTTGTGAAGTATTTATGAATGAATATAACGCGTGCAAACTTTCGAGTACACGTTACCACGATCGTCGCAATGATCTTTGCTCGTATTCTTTTTCAATTTAGCACCACTTGTATTTAACGTACTTAAAATATTACGACTTGGTATTTCGAGGTATTGTGATTGCATCTATGTACTCGTAACGATCAATTTGCATCGCTAAAGCTGAAATTAACGAAATAGTTTCGCTTTCTTTTTATTTTGGAAACTTTTTAATAACCTCGATAATCTCGTAGATTAAATACCTCGTGCTTTATCTACATACAGTTTATCATTTTTTTTTCATAAAAACAGTAACGATATTCGTGATTTTAACATCATGTAGCGAAGTAAATAATTAAAAAAACGATTTCCAAATTACCTAGTATACATATATATTGCTTATTTACAAATTTAAAAGATATTCGCAAGTCGTACCTATGTCGTATTATTATCATTGCTGTTAATTTATACCAGGTTCGTAAATTGTTGGAAACTTTGATTTTGGTCGATAACAATTGTTTATTAGCGACTTTTGCCAATTTTGAACGTGAACTTACGAAATCCCGCAGTACTGTAATCATAATCCGACGGTAGTGGTAAATTGTTACACGAAGCGATAATACATCGAACATCGAAGGCATTAGCTTTCATATTTTAGAGGTTAATCCAGAAGTATATCAAAATTGCAACTTGCGTGTTTTCCTAGCGTGCAAAATGAATGCATCGATTACCAGTTCGTACGAGTTACGGCAAATGGTATTTTCGTGTATGGCGTAGCAAAAAATGCAAACAGTTAAATTTAATAATTTTATTAAGGGTTCGCCAGAAATTGCTGTTTCAAAGCGGAATCCTTTTCACCGATTATACGTGCTACTCGTTTGACCAATCCAATCACGATAACAATACGACGTCACGCAAAATACCGGCTGCTATTGGTTAAAACCGTCAACTATGAAAATAAAATAATAGAATCTAACATACACGCGTATGCGTACATGTGCGCATGCATATGTGTGTATATATACACATAATAAGTCAGAGATATTTCACATTGTACATGTTTCTCTCGAATTACGAATACCTTGGTGCATTTAGGTTTTTAAAATTCAACGGGATTATCTCGTTGCACAACGACAAGCGACTCGTCTTTTCCCCTCTTTTTTACAATCGGTCTCGCTCGCATTGATCGGCAGAACGCAAATCGGTTTTTACTTCCCTTTTTTTTTCCTTTCTTCCGTACGACATTTGCGCGGGAGATTTGTCGAGAGGTACAGCGAGAGAAGCGTGTTCGCAAAGGCACCAAATCGGACGGGAAAAGGAACAGTCGGTACAGTGACGCACAATTATCGATCGATCGGGTACGATCCTCGAGCGATTTCGAAATTGCACTGGTGCTCAGGTGAAAAAGTCTCTATTCTCCGATGCGGTTAACAACGTGCCGAGGATGTCCGATTAGCCGGAAGGTTGCGAACTTGTCCCTCGATATGACTCCGATTAACCAATGGCAGGCGGCCTGTTGCGCCGTCGCCACTACAGTCGGAGCCTATGAGGATGTAGATGTAGCGTACGGTGAACGAAGGCTCGAACGCTTGAAAGATACGTGAAAATAATCGTTTGAATTTCGCTTCGGGGCTGCAGTTTCGTTTGCCCTTCGTTCGCGCCACGTTCGATCGTTCGCGCTGTGCTGCGATATCCACCAGCGAGACGATCGGCCTCGTGTAATTTCATCCGTTCTCGTATTCCAGTGAAAAGTGTGCGTGCGCGTTGTGTTTCCCCCGAGTAATTCGTGATGCGCGACCGACGATTTGCAAAAGCATTCGGGTAAAAGCGTTCGCCGCCGTGATTGTTCGTCGCCGCTTGTTCCTGGAGATCCCCAGTGTTCTTGTAGAATGCATGGAACAAATTACTGACCGACCGACACGTTTGAACAAGCGAAAAAATAATAAACGCAACTACACTCGCCGATACTGATTCGGCGCGTGTTTCAAATCGCGTTAGCGAGGTGCTCTCGACGCCCAGTTATGGCTATCCGCGATACCAGGGCATTAGTTGTTAAACTTCGCCTGTTCGTTTGACCGCCAAGTTTCATGCGGATTCTCGTTACGTTGCGCGTTGAAAAGTCGCGATTACTTGCAAATTATGTGAATAACAACGATTCTACTTGGCGATAGACGGATATTACATACTGTTAGGTTTGTAGAAATTGCAACATTCCTTTTCCTTTGGTATTTTTTTCGCCTCGCGGTTTTTTCTTTTTGAACGTTAATACGTTTCTTTCTTTCAATTAAAAAAACGTTCCCGCGTTACTTTTTTTTTTATCGTTATATTGTTTTCGTTTTCTTTTGTGATAATTTTTGAAAATCAGGTGTCATTTAACTTCGGGCCAGTCAAGTTTCATATATTTGAATATTTCAGTCAAATTATACATTTCTTTTTGCATATTTTTTTCTTCTGATGTGGATTGGGATTTTGCGAAGAAGTATGGATTATGGATTGATGCTTTGAAATATTTCTGTGAGATTCCTATGTGCCGTTGAACGTGCAAAGTGAGTTCTTTTTTTACGTGTCTACATGAGAGATATATCGTGTTATGTTTTTTTTCAACAGAATGGAAGAAGAAATAGTAGTGGATGATGTAGATGAGAATAGCAATACGGAGGCACCACCGTCAGACGACCCAACAACACCCGTTATGCCTTTGTTATATATCCAACAAAGTAAATTACGCTCAGCACCGCCAACAACCACAAATCAGACTTTGGTTTCACCTAATGCCACGCAATTGGCTGCTATTATCAATCCGGTCAATAATCAGGTAATTCGTTAGTATCCTTATCTTGAATGAGATGGCTGACTATTTAATAGAGAAACTTCTTTTTTTTTCACATTATGTTTATACATAGCATTGAAAAAGTTCGCGATGAAACTTTGAAGTATTCATAATGATCATAATTCAATTCTTACATAAGTAAAGAATAATATATCATACTATATAGTACAATAAAACTGCATAGTTATAGTATATAGGTCAGAGTAACCTATAATATTGTATAAAATGATCCAGAATAATTGTGGTATCTCAAGTACTCCGTGTACTCTGAACTATAGTTTCATTATGTCGTGTGTAAATGAATATGAAATGTACACGTGTAAAGTGTGAACTCTTATTAGATTCCATGTGTAGATGGTAGCAGTGAATGGTATACATCTTTATAGTAAATGCAGATCTGTTCAACATATTTGCTATAGTGAAGTGAAGAAGTGCAGATTATGTTAAATATCACTTTTATAACCATTTAGTTATTTTATCACAGTACGTTAATACAAAAATATCCCAAATGTTTTTCAAAGGACACTTTATTCAAATGCGAGCAGTTATATGAAATTACATAGTTTTTAATTGTTAAGTGATTTGTGATTAAAAAGTGTTAAAAATATCAAGATAACATTGTTCGATCAATTTTTTTGCATGAAGATTTGTGAGTTATTATCAATAAATTGATTATTTTAATTTCGTTACAGATTGTTACTGGACAGAACAAAGTATTTATACAAGGGCCAAGTCAGGTTACTACTTCTCAAAGTAAACAACATATTGTAATTCATCGGCCCATTAATACTGTCAGTACCACAACCACTTCGCAAGGTCAGAAACATATATTGCTTAGAAAGTCCAATACATCTACTGCTCAGATTGTGCCCTTAAGTACTTCTCAAGGAAATCAAACTAATGCACAAGCAGGCAAGCACACCTTTGCATATCTTGGAACTCTCATCAAACCAAATAAATCACGCGAATCTGTTGTTATTCCAGCAGGTGATTATTTTATTTTCACAACAAAGCTATGAGAAATAAAAGATGCTTTTTGTTGATATATTTTTAACTCATTTTTTGGTCATATTTCATTAGGAGCTCTGACTACGACACAAATAGCTAAACCAAAATTAGTGATAGCACCAGTTATCTCGCAGTTAGCTCAAACTTCAACAAGCACTACCACTGGATCTCAAAGTCAAACTCCAAAACACATGGCTAATTTATTATTACCAGTCAGTATACCTCCACAAAGTGGACCTAAGTCTAGTATGTTTAATTTAAAAATTAACAATGGCCAAATTAATACAGAAAATAAAGGAACTATTACGGGTAAATATTTGAAATTATATTATACTCCATTGTATCGTTAGACTGGAATTAATAATTATTATGTTATCTTTTTATGTTATAGTGTTGCGGGAGTCGAAAACTACAAATTCAGCTACACACCCACCTCCTTTGCATCCTATTGCAAAAATGAGTTTACTAAACGCAAATAAAGGAAACAATAATTCCACAGATAGTATAAAAATTACAGAAAATCCAGATTCCGCAGTTATTACTCCTATTCCAAAAAAGGATGATACCGGTATGCCGGAGAAGCGGAAGAAAACGATAAGCAATATATTAAGAGGATCGAGTGAAAAACGAATGAAAAAACAAAATCTTCCAAAGTCTCCTCAGGAGAGTATAGTCGACGTAAGCTACGCACTAAGTAGTCCTGAATCAGAGCAAGATAAAGATAAAAAAGTGCAAAATGATGATGACATTACTTTGATCAAGGTAGTTCCTAGCGAAGATAAAATTGTGAAGTTAACTAATGCTACCGTGGATGATGATATAAAAATTGAGATTATTAAAACACGCACAAGTTGTGGCATTGAATCAGTAACTGACAATAAAAGTGATACTAAGATTAATATGAATAATCGTGAAGACTTGAAAGATCATTTAAATACGACACATCCGAATGATTCGAATTTCGATGCGACGAAAGTTTTGGATTGGAAAGACGGTGTTGGAACCCTTCCTGGAAGTACATTAAAGGTATAGTAACATATAATATTAGAAAATTAATTTACGACATTGTGGTTCGATACATCGAATATATTCCACAGTTTTGTATGAATGAGTTTGGAATCATGGAAGTAGTGGACGAGGACGAAAATAACAAACAAGGCAAAGATTGCATTGGCGACAAAGAGAATGTTTGTTCGACACAAAATTCTTCCAAATCTAGTCCCGTAACTGTCAACAATGTAAACAACGAGAAGAAACGTAAGTATTAACAATGCGAATATATACGTATTTTCTTCAAAAGAATAAAGAATGGATTTCATTTGAATTTGACAGAGTTTATTTTTACAGCCGACGATAGGAAATCAAGGACTGTTTCGGCAGACACAATGTACCATTGTGAAGGCTGTGGATGTTACGGATTGGCTGCAGAATTTGAAAGTCCGATATCATGTGGTCCAACATGTACAGAAATAATAGAAGCCAAGAAACAGCCTGCGTTGCGAAAAGAAAAAGAGTTGAAGTATGCATGCCAGTATAAAATTTTCTAACACTTAATTAAATGTTCCATACTCAGATTCGTTTCGATTTTATTGACAGGGATTTACGCGCGAGACGAAAACGCAAAAGATTACTTCAAGAGCAGCAACAATCTAAAGAAATGGAAGACAAGTCCGAAGACAAAGGACAGGATAAAGTGAAGTCTGAAACAGACGAGGATACAAAGGAGTCTATTACAGGAATTGATGAAGATAGTCAAGTAGATATCACTGAATCGAAGGTACTTGTAATCAAACTTCACTTTCATAGTTATTGAAACGTACTACTCATAAATGTGTTTCTGTATTCAGTATCCTTGGCAGACAGGAAAACTCGGATTTTCATGGTCCAAGTATCTTGAACATTGCAAAGCGAAAGCAGCGCCTGTTAAATTATTCAAAGACCCCTTTCCGTACGCTAAGAATCATTTCAAGGTTGGGATGAAATTAGAAGGAATAGATCCTGAACATCCGTCACGATATTGCGTCCTGACAGTTGTTGAAGTTGTGGGTGAGTTATTTCATTTTGCTTTCTTTCTTCTATTCGATGCATAAAATAGCATGTTCAGCATGTTCAGCATGTTCAGCATGTTCAATTCAATTTACTTATCTGGATAATTCTAGGTTATCGAATACGTTTGCATTTCGATGGATACGCGGAAAATTACGATTTTTGGATAAACGCAGATAGCATGGATATTTTCCCGGTCGGTTGGTCGGAAAAGAATGGACATCGATTAGATCCGCCGAAAGGTTATGTAGCTAGCAATTTTAATTGGAATGCGTATTTAAAAATTTGTAAAGCTACCGCAGCGCCAAAAAATATATTTTCAAACAAAAGTGTAAGTGTAAGTTAATTGATTTTTCATCGAACTTTTCATTTTGAGAATTTCATGTACATCACTGATGGATTTTGCTATTCCAGTCGGTGTGTCCAACTGGTTTCCGCATAGGAATGAAATTAGAAGCGGTAGATAGAAAGCACTCTTCGTTGGTTTGCGTAGCAAGTATAGCAGGCCTAATGGATTCCCGTATATTAGTTCATTTTGATTCTTGGGACGAAGTGTACGATTATTGGGCAGATGCAAGTTCTCCGTACATTCATCCAGTGGGTTGGTGCCATCATAATGGTCACAGTCTAACGCCACCAAATAGTAAGTGAAACAATGTATATTCGATCTTTATATTTTTTTAATTTTTCTTTCGAGAAAAAAAGGCGATGCATACGAAAATGTGTGAACTTACTGTTTCAGACTATAAAGACCCCAAATCTTTCACGTGGGATGCATATCTTAGAGAAACTCGCTCAATGGTCGCGCCAGCTAGAGCTTTTAAACAACGACCTCCTTGTGGATTTAAACGTGGAATGAAATTAGAAGCAGTTGATAAACGCGTGCCCCAACTCATAAGGGTGGCAACAGTTGAAGACGTAAAAGATCATATGTATGTAAATTACAAGTGTCTATTATTCTTTTTTCACAATTAGTTGGAGCGTAATAAAATTATTTCCATTCTTGTTCCACAGGTTGAAAATACGTTTTGACGGATGGCCAGAAAATCATGCCTATTGGGTCGATGACGATTCTCCTGACATACATCCTATGGGTTGGTGTATGAAAACTGGTCATCCTTTAGAACCACCATTAAGTAAGAGTTTTATAAATATCTTTTTAATTTTCATGTTTTTACGTTCTTGTTTCAAATGTGTATTACTGTTTCCAGCGCCAGATAATTTAAACGACAGGCCTGAATGTGGAACATATGGTTGCAAAGGAATAGGACACGTAAAAGGGCCTAAATATGCAACGCATAACTCCGCATCTGGGTGTCCATATTCTCTTCAAAATCTTCATAAAGTTAGACAATTAGCTGATAGACTTAATTTGAAACACGAGACTTGTGACTTTGAAGAGGATATGCAGGACAGACCAAAACTAGAGAAAGCTGATAAAATAAAAATGGAGAAGTCGGAGAAACCATTGTTTTCGGATGAACGGTTAATAAAATCTGAAAAAGACTTAATTAAGCAAGAGGATGGGGACTTTTCCGACAAGAATGATAAATCTGAAAATTCAGAAAGGTAAATTATACAAATGTTTTTTTTTTATTAAATTTGTAACATTTTTATAATTGATTCATAATTACAGGTATAACAGGTCGAGACATCATCACAGTGATGGACAAACGGATGACGATGAACTTTTAAAAAAGAGGAAAAGAAGGTTAGCTTATAACTATTTTTCTTTTTTGCATTTGTTAAATTTTACGTACTCGTTACCAGTTTATATATGTTTGTACATTTTGCAGGCGACAGATTTCAGAGGAACCTTTGTATTCCATCTCGAATTCGTACGGTGATTCATCGCTAACTACTATACCTTATGCTGCAAATATGCCTGATAAACAGTTGCGTACTGAATTGTACCAATCTGTTTACAATCCTGGGTACAATCCGTTACCGGATTCGCCGCATATTTGGGCGAAACATAGCAACGCTTTAAATAGGGTAGTAGCGAAACAGAACACAAATCCACGAAGATGGTCGAACGAAGAAGTGATTAAATTTATACAGAGCGTACCCAACTGTAAAGAAATTGGAAATATCTTTAGGCAACATGTACGTGTCAAAAAAAAAAAAAAAAAGAAAGAAAAAAAATGTAATATAATTCTCATTATATTCAAACGGTATTTAATTTGGTGTATTTTATGTTCGTAGAATATTGATGGCGAAGCATTTTTAATGTTGACCCAAGAAGATTTGGTATCGCTACTAGGATTACGTCTCGGACCTGCGATTAAGTTGTACAACAGTATAGTTCTTTTACGTCGAAGAGCAACGTGAATGATGTGCGATGAACGCACATACAATTGGGTTTTAAAAAGTGCAAAGTGGCAGCTATCATGATTACGTCAGACATATTTATTTTAAAAAACAACAAGAAAAAAAAAAGAACGAAGAAGTTTAAGAATCATTGGGATAGAAACGTATCTTCTATCGCGATTTGATTTAGAAATTAAATGAAAAATTTGTAACAATTTCTAATTTTGATGACGTTAAAAAAGACATTTATCGAATCGAAAGAGTATTGCGCATTTGAAGTTGAAGTTGAAGTGGACGTTTTTTATCGACTTGTGATCGCGCGATATAACTCGCGAAATATAGCTCGAATGTACGCTCATGATGAAGTACTTACTATTGTCCATTCAAATTTTTTCCTATACAGTGAAGTGTATTCAATTGTGTACAAATGTAAATATTAACGATCTTAATAATTAAATATTGTAATATGAAATACAAGCAATCTTCTACGAAGAAATTTACACCTGACCTGCGATAGTTACACTTTATAACTAATTCTCCTTCGTCCTTCGAACACTTTGGGATGGATTTATTAACGACAACGTTTCTTTCACGTTTCCTTCTATATTTATATATACATATTAACGTCTCAAACATTTTGCAATTACATTTTGCGGTTCACATTTATATTGTAACAATCGAAAGGTCTAAATTGAACAAATCTATACTGTATAAAAAAAAGTTGAATTATAAAAGTTAAGAAATTCACTGGTTATTCATTAATTGTATAATATAAAATATATAACAAAAAATATATTTAATTAATAATAATATATATTTAAAAATTAAAACAATACGTATTAATTTTTTATATTTTTATTCATATATTTATTTTTATATTTTTATTTGGGATATTAGTCCAGACCAATGAAGAGTCCCTGTTCCACTTAAAGCCCCTTATTTATTAATTATATAATAAAAAATACATTTAATTATCAATAATAGATATTAATATATAAAAAAAATTAAAATACGTATTAATATATTTGTATTTATATTTTATTATATTTGTATTTGTATTTATATTTTTGTATATTATACTTTTATATTTTTATTAGGATATTAGTCCAGATGAACGAGATGTTTCATTTAAAATTCCTCATTTATCGATTACAAAATATAATAAAGATATTTAACACAAAGATATATAATAAAAAATATATTTAATTAAAGTCCGGACCAACGAAGAGCCAGTGTTCCATTTGAAACGCGTAATCCCTTATTAATTATATAATAAAAAATATATTTAATTAACAATAACACGTATTGATATATATTTAAAAATTAAAGCATAATAATACATATTAATACGTGTTTATCAGGGTACTATTAAGTCCAGGCTAACGTAAATCCGGGGGTTGTTCCATTTAGAATGCGTAACCCCTTCTTCTCCTTCGTTCGTTCGAGACACGGTGCCACTCTGCAGACCGCTCTCCCACCACGCCGGCCAAGTGGCTGCTGTGGCGATGTTTACAGCGTAGTCACAACGACCGGCCATGTGTTCAGTCGGTGGCTGGTCGCGCGCCGCGCAGCACTCGTCTCTGTCGTTCGTGTTCGCCTCGTGACTCTTCGTATACCTTCGCCTCGCGAAAGCGTTCCCGTATGACAACCACTCGATTGTCAAACGCTTGCCGCTGTTCTACGGCGCAACGCTCAAATTAATCGACAACATTTCAAAAGAATTCGAACGATCAGAAATCAACTCGCAAAGAATCTTATTATTATTATTATTATCATTATTACCGTGTTCAGTTACAGCTGCTCGTTATGATAAATTCGCGGGGCGAGTTTCACGAGTCGCCGGACTCGATCCGTTATCGATCGTTCGAGATTTATGACTGTTCGATTATTCCCGGACGTGTGAATCCCGACGTTTCGATCGATTCGGCCGGAAATTAGCGGGGAAACGGAACGATGACATCGTCGGCTGTGCCGTCGGGAATCAGGTACGTGGAAATTTCGCTGGTTGTCCTGTGTCGTGTCATCGAGTTACGAAGTGACAGCGAGGAACATTCAACGGACGTTCGTACACTGCACTCCTCGTGATCGTGCAGTTGCAGTGCAGAGTCGAGTGTTGTTGTCATGCGCAAACGCGATCGTTTTGATCCCGCGTCGATTTGATCGTCGTAAACGAGTCGATTCGTCGCATCGATATCGATATTTCGGAAGAGCCGAGGTTATACGCGTGATCGCTCGTGCGTGTGTTATGACTGGCGTATTTTTCACGCGGCAGAAGGAGGGGAATGACGCGGGATGGTCGCCGTTGATCGCCGGTGCGCGTGAAAAGCGTGAAAATCACGAGGAGGAGGCACGGTCGGTGAAATTCGGCGGCGGTGGGCCGCAGGCTCGTTTATCGGTGATTGGCGCGGGATACGCCGGCACCGGAAGTGCTAAAATGCCCCGTAGCCTGCCGACTAGACGAGGTCTTCAGGCGTTGGCGCTAGTTCTCGCCACCGCTTATGCCACTATCCTCCTTTATCAGGCAATTGCACCTCGTCAGGTAAGCGTTTCATTAACTTTTACCGTATAACACTAGTATAGTTACTGCTGACATTTATCGTTATTACCGTTTTCGATCGTGCTGTCAAACGAAATTGATCATCGAAGCTGTCAAGAATAGATATTTACCCGCCATTGTGACCGTTTCGATATTTGTGTCGAGTACGTTGTCGTCGTGAAGAGACGCCATTTTTTTTTCGTTCGACGAAACTAAAGTTAGAAAATAGAAATATACCCGTCGCTATAGAAAAAAATGAAGCGTCGTTCCATGGAAAAGATCGATTTTATTTTCGAGTGATAAAGAACGACTTGCTGACGTCACTTGCAACCGACGTCCAATCGTTCGTTTCTCGAAGGTGCGATTCGATTAGCCAGTTACGCCGATCGAGCGACAAATCGAGTTCGAAATTGCCTCGTTGCACGCACGAGAGAGTAAACATTATATATATATATATACATACGCGTGCTCGCTTCCTTTCCGAGAATTCTCGATCGAGCTCTGTTGCTCTATCTGCGCGCAGCTCTATGTTTACGAAACGTTATTGAAATAATCCGTTATGTTTATGAAAACATCGCGGCTATACTTTATATGCACGCGCGTGTGTCCGCAGTGGGTTGACGAGATGACGGTCGAAGTGAATAGTAGAAACGTGTTGGTGGAAGTGCCGGCGTCGAGAAGGATGATGATCAGCGAGGAATCATCGGTGACACCTGCGATCGCGACTGCGACCATGGCGCTGTTCACCACGAATCTCGACGACGTGTTTATCAGCGTGAAAACAACCAAGCACTACCATCACTCCCGCCTGCCAGCTATCATCAGCACGTGGTTTCAATTCGCCAAGGATCAGGTACGTGACAAATCGTCCGGTAGCTTTCATGTTTCTTCTACCCTCTATATAGAATGCTGTTACCATGTTACATGTTACATGTACATTGAGACGTTTGCCCTATTACAGATCTTTACAGTTTATCTTCGCGATTCTCTAGCTAATGTAAGATTGCAGCGTTAAATTGAATTTAATAGAAAGCCAATATTAAGTATAACGTTGGATATGATGCAGCATGTTAAACATGATAGATAATAGTACGTATCGTGTTACACGTAGAGAACATATCAAGTACAATATTAGATATACATATTACACGTAACAACGTAGAAATAGAAAATAGAGTATGAGATATACAGTATATTAAACATAGCAAATATGTACATGTAACGATATATTAAGTACAATGTTAGATAATACAACATATTGAACATAACGTACATATATGTACATATATATATTATACACGTCAAACGCAGTCTTAGAGATAATAGAATTAAATGTTAGATATTAAACATAGCAGATGTACATATACATGTAACAATATATTAAATACAATGTTAGATATGATACAACATATTGAACATATGTGTATGTGTGTATTATACATATCAAACACAGTCTTAGAGATAATAGAATTAAATGTTAGATATTAAACATAGCAGATGTACATATACATGTAACAATATATTAAGTACAATGTTAGATATGATACAACATATTGAACATAACATATATGTACATATATGTATTATACACGTCAAACGCAGTCTTAGAGATAATTATTAATAGAATTAAATGTTAGATATTAAACATAGCAGATGTACATATACATGTAACAATATATTAAATACAATGTTAGATATGATACAACATATTAAACATATGTGTATGTGTGTATTATACATATCAAACACAGTCTTAGAGATAATAGAATTAAATGTTAGATATTAAACATAGCAGATGTACATATACATGTAACAATATATTAAATACAATGTTAGATATGATACAACATATTGAACATAACATATATGTACATATATGTATTATACACGTCAAACGCAGTCTTAGAGATAATTATTAATAGAATTAAATGTTAGATATTAAACATAGCAGATGTACATATACATGTAACAATATATTAAATACAATGTTAGATATGATACAACACATTGAACATAACATATATGTACATATATTATACATATCAAACACAGTTTTATAGATAATAGAATTAAATGTTAGATATTAAATATAGCAGACATATAGTACATATACATATTACAACAATCAAATATACATATAATACAACATATTAAACATAGCAGATACGTACATGTTACACATAACAAGATATCAAATATGTTAGATATAATACAACACATTGTCACTATTATGTTGTACGAACGTGATAATAGAATCTTGTAACATATTGTAAAATATCATACCTAATATTGCAATCTTACAGAACTTACATCTTAGAATCAATTTATCGATGGACTTTTTGGATTCATCATTTTGTTGCTTCAATCAAAGTTATCCATCGACAATTGCACGATAAAAAATATACGTTTCATTCATTTTATTGGTAGTGAATCGTCGCGCATTAGATATTTGGAATACATAATGGTAATTAGCCTTTCAAGTCAATCTTAAGCGAAGAGTAATAATTGATTCCTGAAAAAGATAATAGACGTCTGTTTGGGGTCACTCTGTGTGCGATTTGTTACTGTTCGGTCGAGCATATACACGGTGGTTTTCAAGCTTGATGCGCACTCGTCTCGTGGGAACGGCATTCCCTGTGTTTCTGTTTCACCCTTTTTCTTTTTCCCACCGCGTCTCTTGTTCCCCGCCAACACCGTACATCGTTTCGTTTGCGTATCGAGCTCCCGTTCTTGAAACAAACGAATCTTACATATCCGTCTGTCCGCCTATTTTATTCGCCGAGTCGTCTATCTGTTTCCGGTCTTCGTTGTAGCGTAGATGGTGGTAAAGTATAGGTAGCGTCGCACAGCCACAGGTAGAAGGCTCAGAAAGGCTTTCGCGATATTATCTTGCCACGACTAATTGCGTGCATTGTACTCCCCATTTTGCTTTGGCCCTCTGCTCCTCCAGCGCTACCGGCGACGCTTCCTGGAACTAGCAGCCCAGAAAAGTCGCCAGAGGGGCCGCGGCTAATAATCGAGATTCTCAGGAATCGCGCACTCGAACGAATTATCCAGTGGCCTAAAAAGCCCGTGTTCTCGAGGCGACGCGATATTTGTCTGTTATTACTCTGTCGGTCGGCGCCCTCTTTGAAGCGCGCTCTGTCTCGTCTTGTGGATGATGGATTTAAAAAGTAGAAGTTTGATCAAATTACGTCGTGTGGTAGAGCAGTCGTGTATCGTTGCATTCACGGCAGAGCGGTCGATGAGAGTGTTCGATTAGATTTTGTTAAAATTCTCGACCTGCCGAAAGATATTGTGACACCTGTTGATCACGTTGCTCTATCTTTGTGCATTTACGAGAGAAATTCAATACTAAATTTATCACGCCAAAGTGACCGGTTTAAAAGTTTAATTCTTAAAAATTCTGCACTCGTTGTTATTCCTTCCTTTCCATTAAGTTTGATTTCCATTAAGAAAAATGAAAATATATAATTTTCTTTTCTTATTATTCAATAGTTGTTTCGTGTATTATTTTCTGTATTAATAATTTGTGGATTCTTTTATTTCATAACTGATTGTTTGATAGGAATAAGTATCTATGTATAAAGACACTGGTACGTTTTGCGTTAAAGATGCAGAAATGTACTGATTGCAATATTTACTGGATGAAAGGAATCTCTATCTATATTTTATTTTTTTCAATCATAAAAATATGAATTTAAATAAAAAGCCACAACCTAGATACCTATGATATACGTAGATATTTCTAGTTCTTCAGAGTTTGTTATATAGTTATAATACAGTTAAATATAGGATTTAAATAAAAACCCATAATCTAGATGTACAATACAGGTACATCAGGGATATTTCTAGATCTTCAGAGTTTGTTACACAAGTGAAGTTTAAGAAAATTCTAGTACAGACACTTGATGAAAAGAAAAGAATTTTAAAATCCTCGAATACTTGATGGAAGATCAAGATGGAATAGAAAGGATGAATTTAAATAAAAATCAATAATCTAGATATAATACGAGTATAATGCAAGTTCTTCGGAGTTATACAATTGAAGTTTAAGAAAATTTTATTATAGGCATATGATGGAAGAAAAAGAATTCTAAAATGCTTGATGCAAGATCACAATGGGATAGAAAGGATGAATTTAAATAAAAATCCATAATCTAGATGTAATATGAATATATCAGAGATATTTCTATATCTTTAGAGTTTAATGTCATACGATTAACGATTAAGAAAATTTCGTATATTTAAGCACACGATGAAAGAAAACGAATTCCTCAAGTATTTGGTGGAAGATCAAAGTAAAATAGAAATTGATGATGAATTTCATGAATCAAAACATGATGTAATACAGGTATATCAAGCATATTCCTAGATTTTCAAAAAGATTGTCATACAATTGAAGTTTAAGAAAATTCTGGCACAAACACTTGACGGAAGAAATAGAATTCTGAAATCCTCAACTACTTGATGAAAGATCAGAGTGGAATAGAAAGGATAGAAACGGATTTTCAGTCTTTAACTTCAGAGATCTTAGCAACAAATTGATTTGATCTATCTAAGGATCTCTCAAAAACTTTCATCGTTCTATCACTTTTTTATTTTTTATAATATTGTATAACTTAAACAAAGGGGAAAGAATGTTAGAAAGAAAGTATCGAGATGCGTTCTTCATTTCACTCTGTTATTGATTCACGATCCAATCTGCGGAGGTGAATGATTTATCGCTAGCAAAGAAAAGAGGTTAGGTAGGAAAGCGGACTACTGCCAGCGGTCACGTGTTATTTATCTGCTGATACGAACTCGTTCAAAATGTAAATCGCGTTGCTTTTTACGTTGCTGACGTTTCTTTTGCTTATACGTACATACTAGCGATTGACAAAAATATTTGAATAATTAATTATAAATAATAATAAATTAGTTCGACCACCGGTAAAAGTCGGTTAATGTTGATATTTTAAATAATCGAAGAAGATTCTGTGCCACGTTGAAATAAAACAAACGAATCATCTCGCATCGACAATTGTCACGAAAACCTATTTACGTTATAAATTGCGCCTGAAACTTTTAACAATATCTGAAGATTTTCTGATTACGCACATTTGATTCACGATAAGACGATCGATCATTTTCGAACCTAATAGTTCTCTTGAAAAATAGCGAAGAAGTTTCTTAATCATTTAACCTGACGCCTGCGTTCTAACAGCGACTTTATGATTCGCTGTAATAGACGCGTATTTGGATGTAATATTTATATTTCGAATAATGTTGATAGTTAATTTTATTGTTTGATTATTTAGACTCATACTGGTGCAATGATAACACAGCTGCGATAAATCAAACGTTAGTAAAACCTAATCCAGAATCATAAAGTCGCTGTTAGCACGCACGCAATGTTAAACGATTGAGAAACTTTTTTGCCATTTTTCAAGAGAACTATCAGGTTGCGACCTATGGAAACCTAATTTTAAACCTTCTTGATAAAGTAAAATGTAAAAAAAAAAAAATTTTGACTTTAAAATTCAAAATCAAGATCAATTTTGCGGTTCTTTACATGTATTTCCATCAAATCGAAGGTATAGAATTCATCAATGATAGGACCAACTTTTTGTTTCCACCTTGTACGAAGATCGTATTACAGAATTTTTCTGTTCTCTCTATTTTAATGTTTTCGATGGAAATTTTATATTTTTATCGTCTAGTATTTATATCGTCTAGTGTTAAGATTGTGCCTAAAAGAACCGCAAAAGAGAAGAATCCTAAAAAAAAATTCTAAAGGATCCTTGAAGAATCGCAAAGAATCTTAAAAAAAAAGTACTCGGACGATCATGTTGGAATTTTATCGTCGCGTCGAGATTACAGCGGACGCTTTCGATTTCGACAAATTGCTCGTACCGCGTAGCGGAATTCACAAGTTGCAATCGAAGAGTCATTGTGCTCGATTGGCTCGCTGTTGATGTGCCGTGGGTGTATTCTCCCTTCGTCAGAGAGAATTTCGTTCGGAGGAAAAGGATCGCCGATCGATCGATTGATCGTCCAAGCATTTGTTGTCATTAGTTTCAGTGACTCGCTCTATATATATATATCAGTGACTCGCTCCACACACACACACACACACACATCGCGACCCTTTAATTTACAACAGGAGACCATTTCGCCTCCGAAACGTTCGCGGATAATTGATCAATTATCAAGTCGTTTATTTATCTGGAAACGTTCAGCGTCACTGTAATTTCACGCGAGTATAAATATAGGGCGCATCCTCTTCGTTTCGTTTCTTTTCGGCTTCTTCTTTCTCTTTCGAATCGACGATTGGCCGATGATTTCTCGAAATTTATTGGATCTCTGTCTCTCTTTCTGTTTTGCTATCGTCAGAGGGTGAAAATTTGGAACGTTGGTAGTTTTAGTTGATTTTTACGTTGGTGCTTCTGGCTGCTTATGTGGCTTGTATGTTCGGTGTATTTTAGAGCTCTCACGATTTATGAGGGCACTATAGGTGGTTGATGTGTTTCAGTAGGTTCAAGTTCAAGCACTTAAATGCTCGTCGAGCAGACAAATATTTACACGCTTGGGTACTTGGATTTTCAAACACGTGTAACTTGGACTATTACTGCGTTTAGTTATTGGAGTATATTTGCAATTAGATACAGGATTGTTCGTATACTCGATGAGAGATCTTATAATTAATTATAAAACATTCTGGCACCCTCTGTCCAGGATAAAAATGAAACAGCCTATATGAGAGATGCACGAGTTAGTGTTAACACTAATAGATATCAATCAATTGAATAAATTTATAGTTTTGATGTAAAACATTTGCAACCCTGTGTTCGTACAACATCATTTTCTTATAATTAATTATAAAACATTCTGGCACTGTCTGGCAGGATAAAAATGAAACAGCCTATATACAAGAGGTGCATGAGTTGGTATTAACATTAACAGACATCAATTGATCAAATAAATTTATAGTTTTAGTATTTTTATCACAACTTCCCAATAAAACATTTGCAGCTCTACACGTTTACACGTCTTTCTCTTACTTTCAATTATGGAACATTCTGGCATGATGAAAATGAAACATCCTGTACATAAGAAGTGCACGAATAGATGTATGAAGTGTGTAAATGTAAGAGATACAACCTCAGTAAGAAATACAACATCGTCAGCACAGTCCTGTGCAACTAAACTGTGTATGTGTGTGTTTCTTAACTTTTCTTAGCACAAGTCTGTATGTGTAACCTCTTCCAGCTCAGATTATGAGCCCGTTTAATTCCTAACGTCGCTCGTAGAGTTGGAAATGGCGACTGGGACCAAAACGTTTGAACTATTCTTGAGCAAGGAAGAAAGGGTAAGAGAAAACATAGAGAGAGAGAGAGAGAGAGAGAGAGAGAGAAAGAGAGAGAATCGGGTCCCAGTGAAGAGATCATCGGCTTAACGACGATGCCCGTTTTAGCCGCGACGTACGTGCGTGGATTAACGTAATTACGCCGATGTAACGCGACGCCGGTGCCACTGACGTCATCGCGTCTCTCGTCCCTCTTTCTTTCCTTGGCTTCTCGCGAGGGGCTCTGGCCTCCCAGTCCCCCTTGTTTGCCGGATATTCGTGTTCCTTCGGCGAACGCTGACTCGGGATTCTTATTCGTCTCACCTCTTTTCTTCCTCTTCTTTTTCCTCGTCTCTCCCTCTATGCCGCGGTTTAATTGCCGGTTACGCAGGACATCCGTTTCGTCGCGACGGCTCTTATCACCGAGATATCAAATGACATCCGCGGGGACTTTGATCTTTGGGAGGCCGAGAGAAGCGAACGAGGCACGAATAAGCAAATTGTACATATACTATATTAGAGAAGTAAATAGGATGAAGATATATCAATAGAATAAGACAAGTGAAATGATATTATACTAATAGCTACACATATTAAATAAACAGTGAAGACAGTAATGGATAAAATATGACGTAACATATAAAATAGGTGATATAGACAATGAAGATAGATTGAATGCAGTAACTATACTATATGTTAAATAACTGTATTGTACTAATAGCTACACGTATTAAATAAAAAGTGAAGACAGTAATGGATAAAATATGACGTAACATATAAAATAGGTGATATAGACAATGAAGATAGATTGAATGCAGTAACATATAGTATATGTTAAATAACAATATACAATGAATGCAATTAATTACAATTAGAGAAATTCATAGTGAAAGGTGAGATTTAGATAAAAATTGACACATAGTCGTACGCATATGCAATCTGAGAAACAGATCATGCCATGAATTGAACTTCTTCTTATTGTTAGCTTATTGCTTCAAGAAATAGGCATAATTCACAATTCATTCGCTCTGTGCATTCACTCTGTACATCTCATTTTACTGCATTTATTAGTACACTTGCATTTATTTTCATTAGTTTTATCTATTGCCATCTTTATTTCATTTATCTTACTCTTATGAGAGAGTGGGAGAATATGCAATGGAGGGGATAGCGCTAGCGATCAAGAAAGTGGGGATAAGGGCCGCCAGTTAGCCTATTCTGCTTTATGTTGTCATTTAAGAAGTTTACACTATTTTGCCTCTGATGCCAGCGATGCTAAGATTAGTAGAATATATTTTATTACATTTATTATGTATTGTGATATGTAATTTATAATTATACGAATATAATATAATTATAAATATTATAATAATTTATTATAATATTACAATATCGCTACAATGAAGAAACGAATGTGCATTCACAATGTGACGGCTTTTTTTGGTACAATTTTTTGCTTTTGTTCTGTCTAAAAATTCGGAATCTTTTTCCTAACGTCTTCTACAAGATTCTGGTTTCCCTGCCATAGGCAGGAATTCATTTCGTGGCATAGTTTTCTCTATAGGCTTGTACGCGAAGGAAGTTTCGCTCTTTACATCGTTTATAAAGATAAAACAAGTGAAAATCGAAGAAAAGCGTTTCGCGAACGGTGAACTAACTCACCCTCAGTAAAAATAAATCCATTGAACATTTCAACATCCATATATCGGTGTCTATCGTACAACGAACAGATTCATGTTCGCGTCATTTGGGCTGCCACGTAAAATGCAGCGTGGCATTCGACGTGGCGTGATATATTAGAAATTACAGAGTAGATTCGAGACGAGGAACCGAGTTGTTGTTCCCTCGAAACGAAAGTCGCAGGAGATCTGCCGCGAGCGATCGATCGAAGCAATCTCGCTCGCTCCCCCCAACGGACTTCCAGAGGCCACTTCGATATACACGAGTTTGCCACTTTCTACTCGTTTCATTTCGAAATGAGAGGAGAGCCCGCACGTTTTCTCCCACAGGTTGTTCCTCCTTTTCCAGCTAGTGGTAGCAAGTGGCATCCGCGTTTCCCCGGATGCCCCGAAAGGCGCATCCCGCGCGTCACGTGACGATCCTCGGAGAGACAATGCTCCGTCGTGACTCGTCTGCCGTCCGCGTCGTTCGCCCTCGTTCCGTCGACGATCGCACTTCCTGGCAAGGGAACTCCCGCCGACTAAAAATAGGCGACTGACTGACTGACTGACTGACTTGACTGGCTTCGCAACACGTGCGCTGCACCGATCTTCTTTCAGCATCCGTCGGGTTAGCTCGGATCGCAGAGACGAGATCATCGTCCAGAACTTCGAATCTCTCAAGGTGTTACCGCCTTACTTCCTCTCCCGCTTCGTTGAGCTTCCGCTTCGCTGAAATCATCGGCAAACGAGACAGGAACGCACGAGTTAATCGCATTCGCCGAGTTAATCTCACTCTGTTGCAGTCTCTGTTTTTTTTTTTTTTCTCTCGAGAAATCGTCTATTCTCTGTATAATTTTCTGCATATTACAGTTACGAGGAGCCAAATTTATGCGCAGGTTGTAGAATTCACTGACCGAATTCAAGCGAATTATATTTCACCCCTTTGCAGTTTTTAGACTTTTTTTTTTCGTTTTTTTTCCTCGAAATCTCTCGAGCTTCGCTTAGATTCCTTCAGGCTTTATTCCCTGTACAATTAATTTCTACAACGTGTTCATACGAGGAGTTGATGTATCCGTAAGAAACGACGAGAAACACAAGTTAATCGCGTTTAACTGAAGGATCGAGCGAATCCAAGGCGACGATTTCACCATCTCGCAATTTTTATTTTTCTCGAAAGGATCTGTGTGTCTCTCGATATCTTTTACACGTCGATCTTATTATTTATAATTTCTATGATTTACAAGGGGCAAATATAGATGAAAATCTGTCGTTTCAGTTAGTCGTCTTTCACTTGAGGGGTGGGAGAGGGGGAGCGAAGAAAATGGAGTCTCGCGCTAGAGACCGATTCATCGAGTTTCGATTTTCGATTTTCGAGAAAAGTTTTAAATAATGGCACCTGCGTACGCGAATCGTTAGACTCGAAACTGATGTACAGAGTGGGCCAAAAGTTTCCTCCTGCCTGTTTTCTTTTTTTCATAGAACACCAAAATATATAAGAAAAAAAAAAAAAAAAATTCATTTCATTAAATTTAATCCGATTGTTAAAAATTAACGGATTTATCTTAGCAGGAAGTGATTTTTGGCCCACCCTGTAGTTTTTCGTCGTGTGTCTCGACCCTCGACTTAACCTCTCTTTGTTTCTGATTTCAGACGTGGTTCTTTACCGACCGAGACGATCCCTACTTCCAAAATGAGACCAGTGAGTACCACTTTGTACCTTCTTTTTCTTTCTTTCTTTCTTGTGCTTTTTTTTTCATTTACGTTAGAATTCGTCAGCTAGGATGTTTGAAAAGAAAAAAAGAAAGAAAAAAAAATTGGAACTTTGCACAAGCGTAGATTATGTGTGATGCTAACAACGGGTGAAAGCTCCTCTCTAAAGAGATCTTGACTCCTTGTATTATATTTAGTATACACTATACTATAGTACTATATTTATACATATTATTATTTATATATATTATCTAGTATACACTATGCTATAGTACTATAGTGTACATCTGGAAGAATGTTGAGACATTCGATGAAAACTTTACATATTTATTCGCAACTTTGCGAAAGGAAATCGTATCCAACGATTCAGTAGTATCTGAATGTTTGTGATTTTTTTTAAAAATACGTAATTATATGAAAAAGAAAGAAAATGAAAAGAGTGAAAAAGAAAAGACGAAAACGACCGGAGAATATTGACCGGAGAATTTAGTATCGTTCAAGTTTTTTTTAATTAATTCAATTTAATTTAGACAAAGTATATTTCTCGCGATTGAATTAGTTATTTGGGGCGATCACACTTGAACGAGACAGCGCCACGTATTTAATTTCCATGACGATGCAAACGGCCCGACATTGCGCTCTCACCGCGTAAATCGAGAAATTCTGGAAGCTTCTAGAGCGCTTCTAGCGAACGTTCGACAGAAATTTTCGAGCACAGTTGGAAGATCCCAGCCCACCAATTGGCAAACACCATGGAAGCGCAAACTTCCTGATTCTCCGTAATAACAAAGATTAAAACACCTACACGGAGGCTGCCGTCTCTCTCGTCGCCCCAATTCAAGACTTTCGTTAATTAAGCAAGTAATTAAGCCCGAAAATGTCGCCGTTTATTACGGTCGTAATAACCGCGCTCCGTTGAAGCGGCTGAAAACTTCCACGACAGGCTTCATTCATCCCCTCCTAACCTAGCTTTCCGTCGAGTTCAACTGTATCCAACGATTTCGCGAAACACGTACGACGAATTCGCGAGTTTTGAAATTCAATCGTAAGACGATGAAGATTCAGTCAAGGAAAGAAAGATTTAATAATAGAGAAAGAACATTTAATCAAAAGAAGATCAAGATTTAATCAAAAAAAAAAAAAAAAAAGAAAAGAAGAAAAATTTGATCAAAAGAAAATTAAGATATATATATATATAAAATACATTTTTCATTACATATATAATACATTTTTCATTCAAATGAAATAAGTCGGATAAATCGGTCGAAAAAAAGTCGCGTCTTAATTTTTAGGTTATGTTTAGATTACGTTTTCTTAGGTTAGGTTAGGTTCGTGGATTGAGAAGAGAATTTTTTTTAATTCCCCTGTAAAAAAAAAAATTTCGAAATGTTCGTTTTTCCACCGGTTACGTCGCGTACGAGCAAAAACTTGCTGGATGGATTCTGAAAGCAGAGACTTTCTTCTTCGGAAAGTTCTCGGACCTCCAGGCAGAAACATTGCGCAACTTTCGATTAAAATGATTACAGGTTGAACGATCGGTAATTTCTCGCTTTAAAATAATTTTACGATTTAACGAGCGATTATTTTCAGCGATTAATAATTTTGTGGAGCGACGAAGAGTATATATATATATTCGCTCGTTAAATCGTAAAATTATTGTAAAGCGAGAAATTATATATACATATATATAATTATATTTATATATATAATTATATATATAATACATTATATATATATAATGTATATATATATATATATATTCGCTCGTTAAATCGTAAAATTATTGTAAAGCGAGAAATTATATATACATATATATAATTATATTTATATATATAATTATATATATAATACATTATATATATATAATGTATATATATATATATATATTCGCTCGTTAAATCGTAAAATTATTGTAAGGCGAAAATTATATAAATAGATATATATAATTATATATATAATACATTATATATATATAATGTATATATATATATTTCGTTAATCGTAAAATTATTGTAAGCGAGAAATTATACATATATATATATATAATTATATTTATATATATAATGTTTTGTGTGTATATATATATATATATATATATATATATTCGCTTGTTATCGTAAAATTATTAAAGCGAGAAATTATATATACATATATATAATTATATTTATATATAAATTTTTATATTTATATTATATTATAATTATATTTATATATATTATATATATAATTATATTATAATACATTATATTATAATTATATTATAATACATTATATATATATACTGTATATATATATATATATTTGCTCGTTAAATCGTAAAATTATTATAAAGCGAGAAATTATATATATATATATATATATGTAATTATATTATATATATAATGTTGTATATATATATACATATATATATACATATATATATACATACATATATACATATACATACATACATACATATATATATATATATATATATATATATATAATTGAGAAGAATATATTATAGAAATGAAAGAGAAAACGAGAGAGAGAGAATGGAAGCGTTTATTTCTGTTGTAATACGAGGCACGGATAATTACGGCTGAGGCTTAATGACTGGCCTCGTTTACGCGATAATTGCTCGCCGCGGACCCACGTGCTCGTCAATCATTTCAAAAGTTCGCTCCTCGTCCTCGCGGTTAACGCTCGGCCACCGAAACGGCACGATTCTCCTCTCGCCACGGGTTTGTCATACGCCCTGTCATGACCCCCGAGGAGCGATAAAGACCCACTACTTTCCCCTCAATTCCCTGAAAACTGCCGACAAAGATTTGTGCAAGAATGTGACTGAAAAAAAAATAAAAGAGGCAGTCGGCGTTTAACCTTCAAATTTGTTTGTTCACCGTGTTCGAATACTCACTAGTTAGCCGATACGTCGCTACTTTCGGTTCATTACCATTTGCCACGCGTAAATCATGATTTTGTAGACTTAGTTGTTGAAGGATCATTGGTGAGATTTCTACGAGGAACCTCCCCGTGCTATTCGATGCTTACGATCAGCTAGTTTATAACTTGGAGACTCGTTGCCTCTGGTGATTCTAGCAAACTAAGTGCGTCGAAATTGTCGCGCATTTATGTTTCATATGGAGATAGGAATTCAACGAGACTCTCACCGTGACAGGTTCAGCGTTTCAATGGCTGCACGATAACGATACGCGCGCGCGCGCGTGTGTGTGTCGCGTTATCTGAGAGTTAAAGAGTGTTATCCGACGCACCGTATAAGTGGAGTCTGAAGACCGCGTTTCTATGGGCAAAAGTTTCGCCAGTGTTTCAAGTTTAATATTTCGATGAAATTTTTCCCTTTTACGAGATAAGAAAACTCTTTAAAACTGAACTTCAGAAGGCTAACTGGCGGCCCTTACCCCTAGTTTCTTGATCGCTGGCGTTACCCCCTCCACTGCATCAATCTCTCCACTCGCTTGGTAGGGAAATGAACAGATTGAGAGAGTGGGGGAATACGCAGTGGAGGGGATAGCGCTAGCCGCCAGTTTGCACTACTCCGCTTTAAAAACCTTTGGAATCTAAAGTATCATTCACATCAGACAATTACGCGAACGAGTGCAACGTGTTAATGTGAAAATTTTGGAAGTCAACGTGAAGCTAGAATTGTGGACTTTACAAGGTAGATAAAGGAAGATAAATTTTAAATTGTCGTCTTTTGTACGTCGATGTTCGCGTTTTTTTTTTTCGACTATTCAATTGTATTTTAATCCATGCACGAGCGGAATATACTGTTTATAGCGATTCGAACTTTGAGAACACTTCAAGGTGTTCAACCTCGTGAAACTTCGACTACTTTAAGAAGTAGAAATCTCGTGATATTTGGATACGCTTGAATTTTGAATTCTCATCAAGTTACTGACGGCCCGATGTAAGAACTTGGAATGAAAATTAATCGGCGTTTCAGTCGTTTTTTCACGAATTTCAAAGTAAAGAATTTCACAAAAACTCAGGGTTTTTTCTTCTTCTATACATTTTTGACTCGACAGTATTAGAGCTGACGTTGAAATTAATTCAACGGCCTACTACGGTCATAAATCTTGAAATAATTCTCGCTAAAATAATTTCGATCGCGAGAATTAACGCGGTCTTCGGACGATTGTGTGCATCGGCGTAATTGGACTGGCGTCGGATTTGGGACTGATTTAGGGGAAGGGGTAGGGAGGGGTTCGCGTTGTTCGCTGATCGACCACCTGCTGGATTCGATCGGATCCAATGGAAATGGACCTTAAGCCGCGATTCTTCTCCCAGCACCCTTTGTCGAAGGGATCTTTGTTCAGGGGGTTGCTCGAACCCGAGAAAGTTTCCAGTTTCGAAACTTTGTATCCTTTTTGGTAGTTCGATGTTCCCGAAATAATTTCTCTCTCGGATAAGTGAAAGTATAACCTGAACATTTTCTCAGTTTTTCGATGATATGACAGTCACATGACTGCCGACGATAGTAATTTAAACTATTTCAACCTAACCTAAAATTTAAAAATATCATTCGTTTGTTTTTTTCCAAGGTCGTTCGTAGTTTTTGTACGTATGATTTCTTTCTGTTGCACATGCAGCTGACACTGTTTCGTGTAAAATACTGTGACCTTGAAACGATTTTCTTATCGTTATTTGAAGTACTATCTCTAACCTAAAAAAGATTTCGAAAGTATTTGAAAAACATTGAAACTCGTTTTTCTAGTTCGATGTTCTTTTAAAAAAAAATCTGTGTCAGGATCCATCAGAACGATGTTCTGGATACTTTTTTTTGTAGTTATTTGAAGTGCTCCCAACGAAAAGTTTTCGATCAAATGTAAGTGTTTCAAAAATATTGAATGAATATTAAAATTCTTTTTTGTATTTTAGAATCGATGTTCGAACCTTCTTTTCGACGAGTTTTTCTTTTTCTTCTTTTTTCTAAATCTGTCAAGATTCGAATGACATCCTGTTATTTGAAGCGCTATCCCTAACGAAAACCCTAACGATCAAAACGAAAGTGTTTTTCGAAAATACTAGAATATGAAAATTGCTTTTTCTGCAACATCTTTTTAACAAATCTGTATATTTTTTAATCGTATGTATTATTTTGAAGTACCACACCTGGCAGAAATTTTCACTCTCGATGAAATTAGGATTATTACTGAGAAATATCAAAATTTCAAAAAAAACATCGAGATGTTCGTATCTCTGTTATATCTGTGTCTTGAATCATGTAGAAAAATAGTAAAAAATCAGCAGTTTCAGGTTCGATTCGCCAAAGATGTCAACGTGTTTTCGTACACCTTCGAATAAACCAGTTCGATCGAGAATTTCATGCGAGGCATTGTATATCGAGAAGATACTTCAAAGAGTCTCCCGAAGTTGAGATGACAGCTTCGTTCTCCGATCGATCTTCCAGTCTCGTCCGTTAGATAATCGCGCGCGCGTTTTTCTTTTATCGTCAAGAAGGAAAGGGGAGCCGCGTGTCGATCAGGCTAAACCAGATTCCACCTTGCAGAAGATGCATCTGTGACCGGTTGCCGAGACGATGGATCGATCGTTCATTCGAGTCGACGTCTCGGCCACGCGCGAAACTCTCGACTCGTGACGAGATTCTTTCATCGAATGAGAACTGGAAAAACCTCCAGCTACTTTTCTGTTTTTTTCTCTTTTTTCTTTTTCGATCCCCTTAAATCTCTCTGGCAGGAAGCCAGAACGGCAGCTCGTCTTTCACAAATACGAAACACGCGTACAAACATGTAAAGATTAGGCTAAATTTAATTCTCAATCGCTTGAATTTAATAATAATTTCTCTGATTTCGATTATTTAGAACGCAAGAGTGACGATATCGTGTGAAAAATTTAAATTTCCAGGCTGAATTCAATTTTTTGATCTACCGATCCAGTTTTATAATTGGTGATTCCTTTATCGAACAAGTACTAGCCTCTTTCTTAACCTTCTAGTAATAGTAATAATAATAATAATAAGAATAACAACAACAACAATAATGATAGACCAATGATAATAATAATTTTCACGAATACACGATATTGTGCGAAGATAGGGTAAATTCAGTTTTTGTTTTACCGACCCAGCTTCATCGGTTTAGGTTAGGTTTTGAAATATGGTGATAATTTCGATGATTCTTTCATCGAACAAACACTACAGAATAATAATAATAGTAATAATAAAGTAATAAATAATAGTAATAAATACAGAATAATAATACAGTAATGATAATAATAATAATAATAACAATGATAATAATAATTTTCACGAATACACGATATTGTGTGAAGATAGGGTAAATTCAGTTTTTGTTTTACCGATCCAGCTTCATCGGTTTAGGTTATGTTTTGAAATATGGTGATAATTTTGATGATTTCTTTCATCGAACAAACATTAATGAAACCTTCCATTATTTCTGCAATCCTCAAACTTGTCTGCACTATAGATTAATAGTAATAATAATGATAATAATAATAATAATTTTCACGAATACGAGAGATACACGATATTGTGTAAAAGTAGGCTAAATTAAATTTTTGTTTTGCCAACCCAGCTTCATCGGTTTAGGTTAGGTTTAAGAATATGGTGGGTCTTTCATCGAACAAACACTAAATAAACCTTCCATTATTTCTGCAATCATCAAACTTCTGCACTATAGACTAATAGTTATAATAACGATAATAATAACGATAGTAATAATAATAATAGACTAAATTTCACGAATACGAAAGATACACGATAGGTAAAAATAGAGTAAGTTTTTGTTTTACCGACCCAGCTTCATCGGTTTAGGTTAGGTTTAGGAATATGGTGATAATTTCGATGATTTCTTTCATCGAACAAACACTAATGAAACCTTCCATTATTTCTACAATCCTCAAACATGACTACACTATAATAATAGATTAGCAATATAACGATGGACTATAACATTAATAACAATAGACTGATAATACAATGGTAGATATACAATAATAACAACATAATAATAGACAATAACGATAGATTAATAAACAGTGATAATAATAGAACCAGACTATATAATAATAATGATAATGATAGATTATTTTCTCCGAATACGCGATAGATATATATATATATATACCGCGTATCGTATATATAAAAATAGGTTAAATTTAATGTTTGACGTGGCCTGATTCAGTTTCCATCGGGTTTAGGAACACGCAGGTGGTAATCTCGGTGGACGAAAAGGTACGAGGGTGGATTACGCGAGGCAGGTAAAAAGTAGGGGGAGGTGCAAACCGGTGCAGAGCGCGTGGTGAGGTCAAATGTCGGACGGTGCCCGAGGGCTCGCGTGCTCGTATCCCTCCTCCTCCTTGCTCCTTTCTTTTTCGTGCTCTGGTATTATCCTCCCTGTTTGTTGGCTCGGCTGCGTCCACCCACGCGGCCAACGTCGATGCGTCAGTTTTGCCGCAGGGGAACACGCGAACCTCCATCATCGTTTGCTCCGAATTCTCCTCCGATTTTCAACCTTTTTCTTTCTTTTCTTTCCCTTTTCTCTTTTCTTTTTCCTGGAAATTTTCCTAGACAATTTTCTCTCTTTGTTCGCTGGACTGTGAATATTCGTACGTGGATTAATAATTAATTTTGCACTTTAATTTTTATAATAATTTCGACTCGAGATAGGTGTATCTTTGTCTGTCGATGTTTGAAACGTAGAAATATATTTTTTTTCTCTCGCTCTCGAGAATTTGTAAAAAATTTCAAAATTCATCTGTAAAAGCATTTTCTTTTTTTTTTTCGTTACTTGATCCACCAATGAACGTTGAACTTCTCTTTAGAACTTGCCGCACGGTTTTCTTTTTCTTTCTTCTTCTTCTTCTTCTTCTTTTTTTCCTCCTGGCCAAATTTCATTGAACTTTGAACATTTGGGATTTTTTCCGAATTTTTTAACTCTAACGTTCTCTAAAGTCGTCATCGATAAAATGACGAAGAAAAGGAAAAGAAAAGAAAAGAAAAAAAATCGTACAAGTTTTGATATACTCTCAATGATCAAGCCTTGGATTCCTCGAGAAAATTCAAGATCGAGATCGATATATCGCGGCAGGATTCCATAAAAATCCGACAGAACGGCAGGATTCATCTACGAATACGACCTTTCCTTATCGTTCCACCCGCCGTACTTTCGATCGGTGCGTGAAATTTTTTTACAAAAGGGATAGTTGTTACGCCAGTTGCCGTTGTTGCAAACAAAGTGACGAAATTAATCGGCGAAAGCTCGGCCGGATAAACCGGTCGTTAAACCAACCACGGGGTGCAACCAAAGTTAAAAAAACAAAGCCAGCTCGCCACCGATCTCCCGGTAATTATTAAGCGGCCGTGTAATTACGACAAGACAGAGAGAGAGAGCTTTACGGTTAATTGTCGCGTATTGTTCGAGCATAATTGAAACACACACCGGCGTATGTATCGTGGGAGCGATGTGTATCGCGATGATCGAGGTGTGTCCTCTCGATGAAGAAGCAGCTTGGTGAAACGAGCCCGGCAGGGGAGGGGAGGGGATCGAGCCGAATTAATTGAACCTCTGTACCGGGGAAGACGATTATTAACCTTTTAATTAATTACGCCACTCGTCGTCCCTCTCTCTCTCTCTCTCTCTCTCTCTCTCTCTCTCTCTCTCTCTCTGAACCTTGATGTTCCTGTTTGATTGCAGACGGCCACATGATCAACACCAAGTGCTCGTCGTCGCATAACAGGCGGGCCCTCTGCTGCAAGATGTCCGTCGAGTTCGACAGGTTCCTCGACAGCGGCCGCAAGTGAGTACTTCCGATTCTTTCTTTTTTTTCTTTTTTTTTTTCATTCTTTCGATTTCTTCGAAAGCGAACGAAGAGGGAGCGAGTGATCTCAATCTCTCGTTTGATTACGTTTTTCGTTTTTTTTTTTTTTTTTTTTTGTGTTTTTGTTTTCACTCGTCGAGGGATATAGCTCAGACTTTAATGTTTTTTCTTTTTTCTCTTCTTTGGCTTGGGACGATTTTTTAATTGAATAAAGAGAGAAGAAAGAAAAACGGTTCGAACGGTTGCAAGATAAAGTGAATTAATGTACATGTGAATGATAAATTTCTACATGATAAAAAAATTTCGTTTGAATTCGATGAATTTAATTTGGAAAGGTTCCATTCGAATTTCGTGTAATTCAATTTGAAAACATCTCACTCGAATCTGGTAAGTTTAACTTGCAACAAATTTCGTTCGAACTTGATGAGTATGATTTGATGAAATTTCATTCATCGCACGGTGGATTTTTAATTAAATTCTTGTAGATTAAATAATGAGAATCTTTTTGGAGAGAAAATCGTGTCTCATCGGAGAGATATCATATACAGTGTGACTCTCATTAACATTCACATACTTAAATATTGAAACAGTCATAATTTTATGAGAAGAAATCGTACAACAATACACTTGGACACGTTTTATAAAATTTCGAAGCGTCTAACTTTCGAAAACGCACGAAGTGATTCTTTTTTTTTTTTTCTCGAAAATGCTATAAAAATTTCTCGTCGTTGCAAAACGTCGTTTTTCACGACCGAATCCATAGTGGATTTCATAGTCGATTTGTGTCAAATTCGCGTTATTAAAAACACAAGAACAACGGAGAGATACGTATGACCCTCGAAGAAGTGAATTTTCGTAAAATTTGAACTTGCAATAGAAAATCCGCAGTTCAGCTATTATCAATATATATGAAATTATATTACAACGTAAATAGCACGAATATAAATATAAAATATATATTATATATTATATATAAAATATATTATATATATTATATAATTATAATATATATAATATATAATATTAATATTTAATTGTATTAAATATAATATATAACATATAATATATAATATTAATATTTAATTAATCATATTAAATATAATATTATATAATATATAATATATGATATTAATATTTAACATAATATATAATATATATATATTATATATTATATATTTATTTTATATATAAAATATCGTACCAGTTGAAGCTCAAGCTTCATCACAAATTGCAACACTTGCTGATTACGAATTTCTCTTGGCAAAATCGTTGAACTATTAATTAACAAAACACAGATTCTAGATTCCGGAATATCTCCAGCGACGTGTAGCCATGGGTTTATAAAGCGCAAACACGGAGTTAATATTAGCCTGGCCCTAGCGTAGCCCATTAGGGGCTTTCGTATATTAGGAAAAGAGGGTCTTATGGAGTTTTCTGGGAGATTCGTATCTGCGTTGATTGTTTGCTTTCCCCGAGGGAGCGTTTCAAGTTCTGAGCTTCTAATGTTCCGGCAGGCAGCTATGTTCCCGGCTGGAATTTTGTTTTCTCTGCTTTCTCCGAGGCGCTCTTAAATATCCCCCCTTGCACGCCGTGTATTCGACGTTATGGGATTTCGAAAAGGGGACTCTTGGTATCCCGAGGATGATGGTTCATTACTTGACAATTTCTTTTTCTCAGACAAAATGAAAAATCGTTACGAATCGTTACTTTTTCTCAGACAAATGAAAATAGATTTTTGGGAGGATTCTTTTGAAATCCTGGCAGCTTGAAAAAGGAAAGAAACTCGTAAGATGTCTACAAGTACAAATAATAAATATAAAGAATAATAATAAATAACGATATAAGTAATAAATCAGAGGGTGGCGAACTGGCGGCCCTTGCCCCCACTTTCCTGAGTGCCATCCCCTCCACTGCACTGATCTCCCCCACCGCGTCGAGAGCGTCGCGGCCACAGTACTCGCATTATGCTTATACATATAAATTGTTTTCTCTAACAACGTAGCTGCTTAAATTAAAGGAAGATGGAGAAAGTAGTAGTTTGTATGGCCTGCTGCGACCGGACAGAATAAACAGAATGGGAATTAATTTTCATGATAGACGGAACCGGTAGATTTACAGTGAGTGAGCAGTTCGCAACTATTACAAAATTTTGTAATTTTCATAATTTTTTTTTTTTAAGTGATTGACCAACACACACACACACACACACACAGAGTTTCTTTTGTGGTTCATTTAGTTTCTTTCCTGTCGTACGTAACGATTTTTTATATAGTAAATTTTTGTTGCAATATGTTGATGTAATATATAACGAACGTAGTAAATAAAAGTTGCAACAATTGTAATAATTAACAATAACATGTATAATATATCATATTATGTAGTTAGTTGATTTGTAGATTTTTTTCTTTGGTTTTGCGAGTTTTTCAGAACATGATTTCCTTAACTGATCTTTAATTCTTCCTTTATTTAGTTTCTTTTTCGCAGTCGTACGTAATAATTTTATTTACGATAATTATTACAATTGTAATAATTAATAATTATATATATATAACATATTACATTATACAATTAGTTAATTTTTTGCAACGAAATATGTCTCTCAGAACATGATTTCTTTAATCGACGTATTAATTTGATTGATGGTTCCAAAATTTACTTTTACCTCCCCCCCCCCACCACCATCGTTACTAAAATTACATTATTTGTCCAATATTCCAAAATTGTACGTTCTTCCGGAGGGAAAGGGATTATTGAAAGACGGGAAGTTCCTCGTTCCCGGACCTTCGAGCCTGTTTAAGATCTCCACTCGGGAAAAGTCTCGATGGCTTCTCTTCTCGCTCCGGTCTCGTAAGTTTTCCAAAAGAGGGGTGACAGGCGACGATGTGACGAGCGACTTGGCCGAAAAGCGTTCCGCTTGTTTGCGAACGAGATGTTATTGCTGCCGCTTGACCGCCGAATATTCGGTGTTTGGATAGGCTGGCACGATCGTCGCGTCAAAATATTATTCCTGACTGAAAAAATACGCCTAATGGGGCTCGTCGTCGTTTCGAACCAATTACCGCGCTTCCACCACGCTTTTCTCCGTCATCTTTCCAGCCTCTTTTGCTCTTTTCTTTCTCTATTCATTTTTTTTTTTTTTCGTTCGATCTCGATCTGCACGGAATTCTTCCACGTTTCTCGTCGTCCGTTGAAAAATGTCAACAGCTTTCGATTGTCATTAATTAGCTAGAATTATCGAAGGTAGTCGAAAATCAGACCGGGTATTTTTGGAGATTTAAATGATGTTTTTCGTAAGATGAATATGAATAAAAGCTCGTGCGCTTTCATTTTTGATTTTAATATCCTTGATGGAAATTTTACGCTATGATTGTCGGTGTTAATGCATTCAGACGCTAAGTATCGAGACTGTTAGGTTCGTAAAGTGAAATCGTACAGCTTGGGCTGACTCGTTTTAAATGTTGAAGCCGAAATAGATCTTATCAATCGGGGCCATTGCCACAGAACTATTGCGATTAGCAGACGTTGTGACTATCTAAAACAGAGTCGGCTAACTGGCGCTCCCTTTCCCCTACTTTCCTGATCGCTAGCGCTATCCCCTCCACTGGTACCCCCTCCACTGGTACCCCCTCCACTGGTACCCCCTCCACCGCGTACCCCCTCCACTGTGTATTCCCGCCACTGCACATCCCCTCCACACTCTCAATCTGTTGATTTCCCTACCAAGCAACTGGAGAGATCGATTGTTCGCTGTGCGTGGTTACATTGTTCATTAATAAAACGAAACAGAGTTCCGCGACAGTCGAACAGTCTCAGTATTTAATGGGAGTCGCTCTAGCTCTCGGGCTAGACTGCAACAAAAAGCAAAAAAGGCGGGCGTACGCGTAAGATTAGAACACTGGAACTACAGACGACTAAAGTATAAATATTTATAGCAAGGAGAAATTAAAGTGCAAGGTAAAGAGAGAAAAGTTAAAGAAAAACACAAGCCTCCGTCAATATATTTTATTAGGAATCACTGTTATTTATTTATAAATAAATATTTAAAAATACAATACAATACACGAACATATAAAATTTCCATAGAAGAATATTTTGACTGAAAATATTGTATTCCACAGGAAAATATTGTAGACCAATTATAAATTCGTCATTTTGACCACTTTGACTTAACAGTGAAGATACACTCGCGACGCGAGCACAGAAGAGGGCGCTGAAAACTTCCGGTTTCGGGAAACGAACAACTCGGTGGCCGTTTTTTCTCGTAATAATCCCTCGTCCGAGTGTTTACGTGAAACGCGTGAACCAGCGTGCCGATGTACAATCGCGATAAGTGGGATAAGAAGATCAAGGGAGCAACTACGAGATCCTTGCCTCGCGGCGGGAGAGAAAGGCCAGAGAATAAGTTGTAATTGCAGCTGTTAATCTGACTACGGAAAGACTGTTATCGCATCCGGTCTTTCTGCGTGTTTCTTCGACCAGGCGAAATATTCTCATCGGCAATCTGTTGTTCTTCGATCTCTTCTCGTCGTTTTACCTTAACCAATTAGCTGCGAATGACGAGCATACTCGTCGTGAGCAAGCGCCAATGATGAAAAAAGTGATTACAATTTATTTTGGAAAAAGTCTCATTTCCCAGACTTGTTTACTAAAAATTTCATCGAATATATTTGAAACATTCTCAAGTTTTCCAAGAAGGAAAAAAAAATGGCCACAGCTTTGGGGAAATATTTGACCGCGATTTTTCACAGAGAGAACATGGTCGTCGATTTCTTTCCTCAAACTTATTTACTAAAAATTTCATCGAATATATTTGAAACATTCTCAAGTTTTCCAAGAAGGAAAAAAAAATGGCCACAGCTTTGGGGAAATATTTGACCGCGAGTTCCCGCAGAGAGAACATGGTCGATCATCGAGCTGTCGATCTCTTTCCCCCGACTTATTTACTAAAAAAAAAAAAAATCTCATCTAGCCTTTTTGTCGGAATTGGTCCGTTTAATTGGTCCATTTCGGCGTTCCTTTCACTTGAGCCGGCAGTTCTTTCTCTTCCCCTAACTGGCCAGCAGCCAGCGGCACACGTGCTTTGGAGACGGGCAGCAGCGGCTCCTCTCTCCTCTTACAGGGGCGAATCCTTTTGTCCTTTCTCTTTGAGAAAAGTCCACAATACGGCACGACCACCACACGAGCCCCCCGAAGGACGTGCAGGACCAAAGCTCTTCTGCTTCTTATGCGCGCACGCTCGGTCGTAGTTGTGTCGTCCGTCGTCGCCAACGATGGGTAGGGATTAAAAGGCAGGAGGGAAGAAGAGGCGTGCACCAGCTGGCCCCGAGAGATGAAGACGATTCAATCTCCCTTTTTCCTCCCCCCTCTCTGTCCCTTTTTCTTCTTCTTCTTCTTCTTCTTCACTCTCTCCCTCTCCCTCTCGCTCTCGAGAAAGGAGAGTCTCGAATGTCACATGCGGGCTCTTGTCCTTTCACAGAGAGAGAGAGAGAGAGAGAGAGCTCCTTTCTTTGGATCCTCTTCCTCTTGTCCGGAACCCTTCTTTTTCTTCTTCTTCTTCTTCTTCTTCTTCTTCTTCTTCTTTCTTTTCTTTTTTCTTGTTTTTTTTTCGCGTTCTGTTCCTACCCTTCACTTCGAAGCTTCTCCTTTCTCGATTAAAAACTCGTGTTTTTTTAATCCTCGCGTTTTTGTTTTCCTCTGCACTTGTGTGTGTGTGTTCTTGCGTTCTTCAACCCTGCGCGCGCAGCGGGTTTTTTCGCGCACAGGGTACGCTTGATTTATATCGGGGCGCGGAAACTTTCATACGAGACACGGCTCGTTCTTATTGGATTACGGCGGATATTTGTCCGCGGCGATGATTTGTCACGGCGGATGATTTACGGAGCCCCCATTTTTTGGGCCCTCCCTTTCCGAGTCGGCGCCATTCGGAACAATTTCTTATCCTTTATTGACCGATTACCGATTCAAAGTTTCGTGGCAATTTTCGCGTTTGTTTTCGAGTTCGAAATTTCCAGTATAACGTAATCGAATAATACAATACGAATAATTCTACCAGAGATTTCTCCCGTTTCAGCGTAATTTTTCTCGAAATTTGAAAATCTGTCTCTTCCGTGTCAGATCAAACGGATTTGTGTATACGATTTTCCTTTCTCATAATAATTGAAATTTCGATCAATGGGATTATCGGATTGTCTTTCCATGTTAAATCTCGATATTCAAATTTCATATAAAATTTCGGCATTTAAATTAATTTCAACGCTTATCAGAACGATCAGATTCATAATTTTTCGCGCTAGACATTTTACACGCGCGTATTTCGAAAGATTTGAAAGACTTCCACGCGAATTTAATTACGAAGTTTCTCTGTCTTTCTCACCTCGATGTCTCTCTGTGGCTTTTAAGAATTTTATGCCACGATCGTCGGTGGTTCTAGCGTTAAGAACCGTGGGGAGGGGGGGGGATTTTAATAAACCAAAGGGGAGCAACAGGTCGAGCGATATCTTTCAACCTAACTCTGACGAAGAGAAAACGTCTCAATCTCTTCAACGCGAGGAGGCCAGGATTCTCGGCCTCGTCAGCTGTAAGCCCGCTACTTATCGTCCCCTTATACTTAAATTACCGACAACAATTTCGCATCTTTCCCCCCCGTTCGTTCAATCATGCGAGACGTCTCATCGATAAAAAAGTACACAACGAATTCATGGAAATAATCTTTCCCCCGATGCATCGCGGTGTTTGACGATTCTGCCGCCTTCGTTCGATGAATTTAACGGCTTGTTTATATGTACAGAGGGTGAACGATGAAAGAAAAGTTCGCCAATGGGGCTATCATAGATGAACTTTACACTTTCGATTCGATGGAAATACATATAAAGAACCTGCTGCTGACAAATTGACTTTTACCTCACAAGTTTTCAGGTCGAAATTTGTTTGTTTGTTTGTTTGCATTGTATTCTACTCGTGACGAAGGTAAAATTTCCCCAAGGAACCATAGGTCGCGACCGAACAGTTCTGTTGAAAAATGCAGAAAAGTTTCTTCGATCATTTGCACACTGCGAACGCTTGCGTTCTAACAGCGACTTTATGATTGTGGACGCGTAAATGTCAATTTTACGCAATTTTCGTATCAGGTTTGTTTTGATTTGTCATAGTTGTAATATTAGTGTGAGTCTAAATGATCAAACTATGACAAAACTAACTGTTAATATTGTGCGAAATATAAATATTACATCTAAAACCGTAAAGTCGCTGTTAGGACGCACGCGTCCGCAGTGTCAAACGATTAAGAAACTTCCTTTTTTTTATTTTACCTTGACGGTTCCAAGTTTTTCTTAAAATATTTTTTAATGGTGTTTTTTACATCATGCAGCGAGTACGAAAAGAATGGTTACATTTATTCTCGAATGTTACAACGAAGAGCGTTGAATTCTTTTCTCGCGACTAGATCCTCCACCGTGATATATTGAAATTTTCTCTTTGCAACTTGTCGCGTTTTGATTTCTTCTCAGAGATTTTATCGATCCCTGAACATCAGATGAAATATTGGGATTTCTTGAATAAGTTTCGTTTTAAACTGCTAAAATTTCAAACACCCCTGAAGACATTGAAACGTTTTCTTTTCGACGACTAACACCTATCGTGGCGTTGAAGATCGACAATTTCCTCTTTACGACAGTTCATTAAAATTCGTTGCACGATTTCTTTTTTTTTTTTTTTATAGAGATTCTAGGGATTTCTTGAACTCTCGTCTCGAATCGTGAAAATTCAAACCACCTCTGGAAACGTTGGAAAATTTTCGTTCACGACGAAATCCATCCGTGGTGTTTGAAGATCGAAATTTCCTCTTTGCAATGGCTCGTCGAAATTTGCACTGTCGACCGCGCCGTCATTTTAAATAAAAAAAAAAAAAAAAAGAAAAAAATGAACTTCGCAACCATGTGAACGAGGCTTGCACGAGCACTGGCGTACGATTTGTTGGCAACGAATTTTCAAAGAACTCTCTCGGTCCTCGTCCGGCGTTCGCGCAATCGGAGAGTGAAAATTAAACGAAAAATTTTGCATTGTGATCCAGTGATCGTGCATCGAAGGAGCACTCCTTGCGTTTTACGATTGCTCCAAATTCGACGGACGCTCCGTCTCTTTTCTTTTATTCGCCTACTTTTCGCACGATTCTCTTCCCCCGACGCAATGGCTATCGGTAGCGAAACCTTCGATCGAAAGTGAAAAATACGTCGACAGATTGAACGCTCGACTTCCTTCGTTATAGTTCTCGATATTCGATACGATCAAAGTCTTACACACACACACACACACACGCCAGCGAACAAAGCAATAATGAAACGCGCGTCGATGGTGCGTTCGTTCTGTTCGGATCATCGATAATACAAGCTGAGGGTTCGAACGGTCGATATTTCACGCGATTTACGCCGCGGAACCGGACGATCGTCCGCGGATTCTATTTACCGAGCTTGAAACAAATATGTTAACGAGTCCGCGTTTCTACGACTCGAGTCGAGTCGACAGTGCTCGCTTCCGCTTTCGCGGAATGCAGCGATCTTCTGCAGTAGATTTGCAAGAGCGTGTTTCAGATTTATATTTCTATGTGTATCCTGCATTCTCTATTTTACATTTTTATATATCCTGTATTATTTTATATATCCTTGCCTATTGTTTGCATCTTCGCACTTGGAAGCATTCGAAAATAATAAAAATTCCTTTATCGATGATAACAGTTACTTATATCACGAGAATGAAATAATTGCCATCCTGCGGTAGGCATATTTTCATTCTCTTTTCACATAATAATTCTATATCCCTGCAATTAGAATTTTCATATACAACACGCATGATAAAAATAATATAAAATGTTTTCTGCCTGCGTGATCGTTTCGAATCTTTGTATATGCTCGACGATCGACGATGGCCACGAAGAATTGTAATTCGTGGTACACGACGCGTGGTTTGAAGTTTGAACCGCGGCTGGGCGCGGGCATAAAGCCTTTTTTACGCGTGGCGGTGGCGGCAGCCGCGTGACCGGAATTCGTGAGAAGAATTGCGCGCGCGACCAACCGATACGCGACCAGAAACGCAATCGGCTCGGCCGTGTCCGTGTCCCAAATCGATATATCTCCTCGCATCGATTCGCTCCGGGACATCGTGCTCGACCTCGTTTCGTTCCACCACTTTCATCGGCAATTGCTGCTTCGCTCCTCTGCTATGGACAGAGAGAGAGAGAGAGAGAGAGAGAGAGAGAATCGTTTAAGATTGCCAGTGGCGTGAAAAAGTTCTCTTCGTGTTTAAATTCGATTTACATTTGAACAAACGGGGGGAAGATTCAATTCAATCTAATTAATCGTTTTTTGTTCAAACGAACGAAAGATTTTTTTCTCTTCGAAGAAAAAGAAAGAGTAAGAAGTGCGAGCGTCAAGGACAGTATCGTAGTAGTATTACAGATATTACAGATAATAAAATAAGTGAGATGAAGATAGATGTAATTTTTTTAACTTGGAGTTCGATGTTCTTCCGAATATATACGTTATTAAAAAAAGATAAACTTGACCTTGGGAACCCACGGAAAACTGATACTCCCTTAAAACCACGCAACTTCTCTATCAAACAGTTGATTCATTAGACGCATAATTTTCAATTTATTTTCAGGCGTGCAAGCTACGTGAATCACCCTGTACGTCCATCGGTCTTAACAAAAAAATCGATAACAAAAATATCAAGTTTCCACTTGTCGAGTACAATATCAAATTTCAAAGACTTTTACTTCATTCACTGATACACTTGTGACACGTTATCGTCGACGACAGCCATATGTCATCAATACGCTTTTCTTTTAAATTTATTTCAGGCGTGCAAGTTACGTGAATCACCCTGTACATCCATCAATTCTAACAAAAAAAAAAAAAAAAAAAAAAAAAATAACGAAAATAAATAAAATTTTCAACGAAATTGCGTCGAGTTTCAAAGACTACTTCAATCATCGATACACGTTATTATTAATAATAATTATACATCGTCGATATATTTTCCTCTTCAAGTATTACACTTGCAATCGATCGTCCATGTACGTATGTCACTATTTGGATTTATCGTTTGGATTTTCGGCGTGAACAGGGCTTAAGGGTCGTTCTTTTCGCCCCGCACGCAGGTCGGACAAATTTCGAGCAAGCGCGAAACGTATCGCGAACGGTGGCACGGGGCTCCCGTCCATTGTTGCTCCGGCTCTCCATAGAATTTTAGATCGGCAACGACGATACCGATGATTTATAGGTGGAAACGTATCTCGTACGGTATTCCGCTCGTGGCCGGTGAAAGGATCAGCGAGCCTCGGTTGACGAGGAGCGTGCGGCATTTCAGGCTGTCTTATCGCCGAGAGAGAGAGAGAGAGAGAGAGAGAGAGAGAGAGAGAGAGAGAGAGAGAGAGAGAGACTGAACCGCGGGTTTCCACACCGCTTGTATCGCCTCGTTCAAACAACGCGGCCGGACTTTGTTTTCTTTCGAAATCGGCGAGAGTCGTGAGCGCGACGAAAAGAGTCGATAAGGAGGGAAATTCTCTTGCCTCGGAGAGCAATCTCTGTTTCAATATTTGAGACTCTTGGGGGATTCTTATCTGCCGAGGGAACGTGGTGGTTTTTTCTTTTTTGTTTATCTTGTTCATCATCTGATTGCGAGATGTAGAAACTTGCAACTTGCCGCCGCGACAATTTTTGGACACTCGGACACTGATACTGAACGTTTGAACTGGTTAGAATAAAATGATAAGAATAAAACGATACAATTTGGGCACCGAAACTCGAAGCTGTCAACTCAAGCTGTTTGCTTTCAATGTGTAATTTGACGTACGATGATTTTATCGAATTTCGAATACCAGGTGAAAACGATTACTTGAATTTTCCCGAAAGAAATTCAAAATGGCGGAAAGAAGAATCACACATGAAGTTCTTTTTCGATCGAAAATTTTCGTCGCGAAGAGGAGGGTCCGATCTTCAAATTCATTATAATTAACTTATCAAAGTGGTCGAAATGATTTATAATTTCTGTTAGATAGATCTCGTAGACGTAAAGATTCGGATAATTTTTTCGTAAAAATGTTGTATCGCAAAGTTTCTCCATTTCTCTTGACTTCGAATCGAAAATTTTATGCTTCAGTTCGTCGGTAATTCTAACGTTGATTAATTTCAGCAGTTTTCGTCGTTAGGTGCAACAATACGTTGGAAAATATTTGAAACCGAATATACAAAGCCTCGAACGAAAAAAATCATATTCTTTTGTTTCGAAAACTTATTTTTCCACGTAGAATTTTCTTCATCTTTTTCACTTTAATCCCTCCGACGGGAATTTTTATGCTTTAATAGTTTCACATATGTTTCTATAATCTGTTTTATGGTAATATCTGGAAATGTAAAGTGGTCTGGACGTAAATGAATTCGTATCGGCGAGCAGTGAGAGGGAACTACCCCCTTCTTTTCACCTCTTCTCCCCTCCTTTAAATTTTTAAAGAACTTTTGCATAAATGCCATGATCTAAGAGTCCATGATCTAATAACCAGATCGTGGATTTTTCTGCATTTTAAAATTCTCGTGTACGTAATTAAAAAAAAAAAGAAAGAAAAATGGAATCTAAATGGGAATTCGTTTCATCAGAGTAATATAATATATATACTGTACTTTGCATATCTCGTACATAGTTACTAACTTAACACTCGGATACTTAAATAATTAAAGTGCGAACTGTTATAATTTGTTATAGTTTGTATAAAAAAAAAACAAAGTCGTAGCTGCGATTACACTCTTAGCTGCGAATGACGAGTATACTCGTCACGAAGAATGTTCTTTTTTGGCCATTTTTCATGGCGAGAGAATCGATTGCAATTTATATTTTCTTGTAGAAAATAAAATATATTTGTGTAAATGTTCAACGTTTTAGAATATTTCGAGACTCGATTCGAGTTCTTTTCACATCGTTTCTAAATATTTCCTTGCTATTAATACTAATTAATTGATATTAATTAAGTTAACCCAATAGAATCATTGATTTAAGAAAAAAAAAAAAAACTAGTGTCATTTGCTTGTAATTTAATTCAATTTCACAATAGCTGCCGGTACTCTGCGTTCGACGAGTATAATCGTCATCGCGTCGTTCCATCAGCATCCGTCTACTATGTAGATAGACAGTTTTGAAAAGTTTCGAAAATCACACGCAAGAGTTCAACTGAAAGATGAATTCGTGTTTGAAATATTTTTCAAGAATAACAAGGTAGATTATAAGATAAAGTAGAATGTGTCGATAAAAAGAAGACGATTTAATCGACAGTCGGGGACAGAAGGACGCGGAGGACGGAGAGAAGGTCGGTTACCGATGCGAGGAAGAAAGAAAAGGGGTGGTCCGGGTCCGCGTCCCTAAACGCTTATTATGTGGCATTACCGGCAACCCCGCCTCTGCCTATATGTATAATACTAAGTCACGCGAACATTCATCGTTCCGAGGAACCTCGTGTCCAGGAGCGGAGCAAGTTTTTTGCGAGATGAACTCGTAATTGCGGACACGCAGGATACACCCTCCCCTCCCTTCGTGAACCTCCGCCGAACAACCAGAAGAACAGGCCCCAGGTCGGTTATGAAACGATTGCATTGCCGCGTCCTTGCTCTGTCACGCGTCGCATTTTCACATAATTATCGTACGGGATGAAAAGAAAAATTTGTCCGTGGCTATCGTAGCTATGAATTCTACATCTTCGATTCGACGAAAATGACGTGTAAAGAACCTGATCGAAATTGATTTTTGATCTTGAATTTCAAAAAATTTTTTTTTTTTTGCGTTGTATTACACTCATCGCGAAGGTAAAACTTTCCCAAGGGATCATAGGTCGCAACTTAATAGTTTTTTTTTTTTTGAAAAATTTCTTCGTCATTTAACACTGCGAACGCACGCGTGCTAACAGCGACTTTATTGTTCTGTTTTAATGTAATTTTTGTATTAGGTTCAGTTGTAGTATTAGCGTGAGTCTAAAGAATCAAATGATAAAACCGACTGTTAACGTTATTCGAAATATAAACATCACGTAGTATAGTACGTCCAGAAACGTAAAGTCGCTGTTAGAACGCAGTATGATTTAAATGATTAAGAAACTTTCTTGCCATTTCTCAAGAGAACTATTAGGTTGCGATCTATGGTCCTTTGGGAAAGTTTTATCTTCGTGATGAGTAGAATACAAAAAACAAAATTGAATTTCGAGAACAAAATTTTTTTTGATGCCGTAATGGTCAAAATCCGTGAATATCAAAAAGTGATCGAACTATCATCTAAGATTTGCCTCACTTGGAAATGCTCGTTGCTTCTCCCGATTCCAAAATGGCCAAACATGGCCAAAATAAAATAGGCGAATATCAAAAGTGATCAAACTATCTCAGACTCATTCCACTTGCAAAGGCTCGTTGCTTCTATTATAATTTCCCTTGATCTAAAAATGGCCAAAATCCGCGAGTATCTCTCAAAAAGTAATGAAACTATCCCAGACTCGCTTCACTTGCGAATGCTTCTCCTAGAATTCGTCCCGATGAAAAAATGGCCAAAATCCGCGAATATCAAAAAGTGATCGAACTCATCCAAGACTCCCTCTTGCAAACGTTCATTGCTTTTCGTATAATTTCCCCCGATCCAAAAATGGCCAAAAATGGCAAAAATCTGTGAATATTTCTCAAAAAGTAATCAAACTATCCCAGACTCGCTCCACTTGCGAATGCTTCCCCTAGAATTCGGCCCGATCAGAAAATGGCCCAAATCCGCGGATATCAAAAAGTGATCGAAAACTCATTCGAGACTCATCCCACTTGCAAATGACGAAGTTTTCCCCCGAATCCTCGCGAAGAAGCTGGCATAACGAGCGTTCCACAGCACGTGGAACGACTCGACGATTGGAACGCGTGGTACGTAGAGTCTGTACGGCCTGGCGGCAGGTGTATCGTCGGACGACGCCCTCCCTCGTCGTCTACGTGACGCGAATTCGGTGATTCCACGACGACGTTCCCGGAATCTCCGTGCTCCCCGAGGAGAATATTATTTCTTCGAGTGGAACAGCGCTCAGGGACGAGACAGAGGCAATAAAGCACGCGAACGCGATGGACGGGGCAATTGTTCACGTACGATTACCGCTGGTCGTTCGCCAGTGTCGCCTTTTGTCCCCGGTTGTTGTTGCGCTCGCCATCAGCAGGCCCTCTTCTTCCACTCGATGCGCGTCGCTGAAATGCTAATGCCCGATAGGAATGCGCCTCCGGTGCGCCTCCATCGATGTGTTTCGTTCCGCCTCGTCCTTTTGCCTTGGAATTTCCACCTGAATTTCATATTCCTCGCGAGATTTCATATTCCGTTCTCGCAAAACGTTCCCTCCCCCCTCCCCATTCTTCTTTACCGACCGCGACATCGGCCAGAGCTCGGCTTCCTTTCTCGTTTAGAAGTCGGGGCTCGGAACCGAGCGGCGGTTGCCCTCGACAATTTTCGTGCTCTCGAAATCATTCGGTCGAGTTGCGAGAACGTTGCTAGGAATTACAGACGGAATCTCGATGCTTTCGTACTTAATTGATTTAGCTTAGGCACAGACGAGGTGTAACCTAAACTTAGGTTAGGTTAGGTTTAACGTGTACGAAAATAGAGCAATGTAAGAAAAAAACGTGGAGGGAAGAACACGTCGAAAAGTGTTTTTAAAATATCTATTTTTTAACGAAGCGTATTTGCATGTAAATGAATAACACTTTATCGACCAGTGTCTGATGTTTTTTTTTTTCTTCGGAGAGGATGGGAGGGACTGATGATTAATGGTCGACGAGGAGGGGAGAGTCATTACAAAAAGTATGCGCGTATTTTGCGATACATGTCGATGAAAATCCAACTTCTAAATATAGTAATAACGAAATAGCGAATTTAGTACGAAAGTCGAGGACCGCCTGTAGTAGTCATGTACGAGTCGTTCTAAGGTACTTTGACCAGGGAAAATACGAAACGGATGTACAAGGATGTACAGGGTGATTCACGTAACTCGCACACTTGATATAACTTCTTAATTACGCGTCTAATTCAAAAATTGTTTAATACAAAAGTTGTATAGTTTTAAGGGTGGCGTATAAAATATGTTGTATCGATTTCTTGTGTGTGTGTGTGTGTGTGTGCTGAAGGGTTTCGAAATTTCCAAGGTCCTCTTTAGTTTTTCATTTTTCTTTTTATTGGACCATATATTTTTGTTCATCATAAATCGGACGAATATTAAATTCCAAGTGGAAAAAAGCTACTGAACCACATTTGTTCTAAACCTAATGGCAGGAAGTATCCACCATAGTCGGTACATATACAGGATGATTCACGTAATTTGACACACACCTGAAATAACTTTCTAATTATGCGTCTAATGAAAAGTTCTTTGTAATACATAAGTTGTTTGTGATTTTAAGGGAGGCAAAATATGTCGTATCGATTTCAAAAATATGGCAGAAATGGCATAAATGGTAAAAATGGTAAAAATGGTAAAAATGGTAAAAATGGTAAAAATAGTTATTCGTAACAACGTTTCGAAGTTGAAGGAAGTTGACACGTGCACACACCGGCTACTGCGCGTTGTTTTCGAACGCTGTCGCGTCGACGATCGATCGCTTAATCGATTTGACCCGGCGTGATCGCGGCCAATTGATTCGGATGACGCTGGTCCGTTGGGCCGTGAGCCTCGCGGCCAGTCGAATCGATCGTTGCGTAACCCTGTCGAAATTAATGCTGATGCACAAGCCTCGCAGCTCCATCGTGTGCGTCACTACGCATAATAATAATAATATGTCTTTCGCGATCTTTCGCTCCCGGCTCTCTTGAGAGGAATATTCCTGACGTTAGGTTTGTTCAATTCGGATCCGTGCAAACGAGTCAAACATTGACACGTTCACGCCGCGCGAAACTTACCAACGTTTTGCCTGTGGTACGACACGTCTACATGGAAAATACAAATCGCAAAAAAAAAAAAATAAAAAAATAAAATAAAGATGATAAAATAAAAAGATAAGTTCGAAAATAAAGAATAAAATTCGTTCGTTCGAGGCTTTGTTGTAATTCGTGAGTAAATCAGCTTTGATAATTTATTATTAAACGAAAACTGACACGACGTTTTAAAATTTTTACTTTCGAAAGATCGAGATCCCAGTGACGAATTAACTCGTACGTTTCGATCAGCAACAAGTTGACGACAAAATTCTAGTTTAAAAGTCGAAAATCGACAGGGAATATCAGGGAATATCTTCGATCGATATAAACTGAAACCTAACCTAACCTAAACTTTAATCTTCGAAAACACAATCAATAGAGGTAGAGTACAATTTATTGTTAAACGAAAACTGTCACGACGTTTTAAATAAAATGTAGGAATTTTTCCTAACCTAACCTAAACCTTAATCTTCGAAAACACAATCAATAGAGGTAGAGTACAATTTATTGTTAAACGAAAACTGTCACGACGTTTTAAATAAAATGTAGGAATTTTTCCTAACCTAACCTAAACCTTAATCTTCGAAAACACAATCAATAGAGGTAGAGTACAATTTATTGTTGAACGAAAACTGTCACGACGTTTTAAATAAAATGTAGGAATTTTTCCTAACCTAACCTAAACCTTAATCTTCGAAAACACAATCAATAGAGGTAGAGTATAATTTATTAATCTGAACCTAAGCTAGCCTAAACCTAACTAATATTGGTGTTCTCTGAAAGTCTCTGTAGTCTCTTTTAGTCAGTTATTTATGAAATATCTCGCGCTGTGCAGCGCGCGCTGGGCTTAATGAGCCGCGAACTCGTTCAGAAACGGGACGCGCGAGTGCGTGTCGCCATTTGCAAATCCGCGGCCGGTGCACTTCTCTCCCGTATGCACCGAAACTGGTTTGCACCTGATACCGGCCCCGCGATCGAATGACGCGTTTCAATGCGTCCTCTCTTTGCTCTTCTTCCCTTCTTCTTCTCTTCAGCTCCTCGTCCCTTCGCTCCTTTTTTTCATACCATGAGCCCTTCTCTCTCTCTCTCTCTCTCTCTCTTTTTTCACCCCTTTCCCCTCCTGTGCCGATTTGCTCTTTTTTCCAACGTTCACAAAGATCACGCGAGCACTTCTCTCTGTCTTACTCTCTCTTTCTCTCTTTCGTTCGTTCGCTCGCTCGTCTACCCCGATCCCTTTGATTTGTCTTCTGCAAAATCTTCGCCTCTGGACGAACTTATCACGACCGAAATTATCTGCCTTTTTTCTGGGAAAAACTTCCGAGATGACACCCTGTGTAAGAAGCCGAAGAATCGATAAAGACAGTACAGTTGAGAGACGTGTGGAAAGTCTCTCTCTTGCAGAATTCTTTTTTTTTTTTTTTACTTTATTTGCACCTTGTCGAACCTATATCAGTTCTATGTCTTCATCTCAATGTCCAGTGTTACGCGGTTAAATACAACGGGTGGCCACTGAAGAACTGAAGGGTTTGAAAAAAAGCCCTGTATTTGCGAGCAGGAAAATGGTGTCATCATTTGAGGGTTGTCGCTTTTCACACATAATACTGAATGGAGAAATTCCATTAATTATATTTTCAAATAAAATGATAAAAAATTAAAAAGTTAGACACGCGCTTGTAAAAGTTACTTTTGTTTAATATCATTCGGTTGTTCAGTGGCTGTCCTGTACTTAAATTTTTTAATCGTGGACAAGATCCGAGTCTAACAATCTTTCCTTCGTCATAACGTATTTCCAACGTCAGAAATACGTTCCTTGACGTTGTTCAGTGCTAAACAGTATTTTTTTTTTTCTTTTTTGAGAATCGCGCCCGAGAACAGCAAGTGGACGATACGCGCACGAATTCACGGTTTGATACATTGGTTGGGAAAAGTGGAGCAGAACCGGGTCGATCATGGTAATCTCGAGTGGCGCTAGTTGCCACGTCCGAGCTTCGCTCGTTGTTTCTTGACACACGCTTAAATTATGAAATGATGAAAAAACATTTCTTGCCATTTTAAATACAACGGGTGGCCACTGAAGAACTGAAGGGTTTGAAAAAAAGCCCTGTATTTGCGAGCAGGAAAATGCTGTCATCATTTGAGGGTTGTTGCTTTTCACACATAATACTGAATGGAGAACTATTTGATTGCAACTTACAGTTTCTTGGAAAGGTTTCACTTTCGTGATGAACGGAATATAATGTAGCCAAAAAAAAAAAAAGATTTGACCTTGAAACTCAATTTTTTTTTTTTTGTGTCGTATTCTACTTATTACGAAGGTAAAAGTTTTCCAAGGAACCATAATAGTTCTCTTGAAAAATGGCAGAACATATCTTAATCATTTAACATTGCGAACACCTGCGTTCTAACAGCGACTTTATAGTTCTGTATAGTATGTGGGTGCAATGTTTATATTTCGAACAATATTAACAGTTAGTTTTAAGTTTTATCATTCGATTATTTAACACCACACTGATGCTACAACTATGATGAATCAAACGTTAGTGAAACCTGATTGCGAAAATTACGTAAAATTGACAACCACGCGTCGAGAATCATGAAGTCGCTGTTAGCACGCTGCCGCAATGTTAAACGATTTTGCCATTTTTCAAGAGAACTATTAGGTTGCGACCTATGGTCGCTTGGAATGGTTTCATCTTCACAACGAGTAGAATACAATGCAAAAAAAAAAAAAAAAAAAAATTTTGACTTTGAAATTCATGGTCGAGATCAACTTTCCAGCACATGTTCTTCACATGTATTTCCATTCAAATCGAAGGTTTTCTTTTCTTATCACTATTCGACACGAAGGAAACATTTCTTTTCACTATTCGACGCGAGATCTAAGTAGCGCGATCGCGTTGAATGACACTGGAAACAGTAAAACTTTAACAAGCCAAAAGAAGGCTCGCGCTCAGCGCTTCGTGATACCACGTAGCTCATATTTTCCTTCTAATTTAGCATCTAATTAACAGTAAGTGCAAGTTGCGTGCGCACGCTTGAGGATCGTAAATCGTGGTTCCCTCGATATCTCCACCGTCGGAAGGATTGGCCTCGTGGTCGTGTCGCAACGCGAGGTCGCTGCACAAACAAATCAGTTTTGCTATCAGCGCGGCGTTCGAATAATTATCGGTCGGCGGGTGGCTAATAGCCGCGAAATATCGCTCGGCGTTTCAAGCAATCGCCCCGCGGTAGATCGAAACGAGACGACGCCAGCGGAGTTTCCGTACGTTCATTGGGCGAATCGCTCGCGGCATTTCAACCGTGAAATCGTTAAACGTCGGTGTTTTCCTTTATCGAGGAACGTGCTGGATATCCTCGAGTCGGAGACGCGTTAAGCTGTTAGAGTTGCTAAACGGAGTTTAAAGGGCTTTCCTGTTTCTTTTTTTTTCTTTTTTTTCTTTTGTTCCTTCCACAATTTAATTCCTCCACGTTGTAACTTCGTCGTATATATATATATATAGGGTGGGTCGAAGATCACTATTTATTTATTATTATTATTTTTTTTATTTGAGTTGTTATTTTCATGGTTTCTGGTTGTTATTTCTAGCTAGACTTTTTAGTTATCTTTTTTTTATTTTAGTTTATTTACTTTGTTGTTATTTATTTCAGTTTGTTTACTTAGTTTAGTTTATCTGTTTGTTCATTTACCAACAGAAAGTAGATTTTTACAAGTAGATTTTCTTTTACGAAGTTCTAACAGTTTTAAGTGTCGACAATTTTTCATCAACGCGTGTTCAGTTATGCGCTTTTTGAGCGAGTGCGAGCCACGATTTATAGCAATGAAAAATGTCAACGATTCAACGTTCGTGGTTATTTGAATTACTTAACACTGAGAAAAATACAAGTACATCCAACAAACAAACCCTAACCTAACCTAAATCTAATCTAAACAGAAACTTGTAAAAAAACCTGCATGTTGCAAAAACCTAACCTAAGCAGAAATTTTGTGAAAAATCTAAATGTTGAAAAAACTTAACCTAAACGGGAATTTGTGAGAGACCTAAATGTTGAAAAGATCTAACCTAAGCGGAAATTTTGTGAGAGACCTAAATGTTGAAAAAAACCTAACCTAAACAGGAACTTGTGAGAGACCTATAAATGTTGGAAAAACCTAACCTAAACATCAATTTGTGAGACCTAAATGTTGAAAAAAAACCTAACCCAAGCGGAAATTTTGTGAAAGACCTAAATGTTGAAAAAAACCTAACCTAAGCGGAAATTTTGTGAAAGACCTAAATGTTGAAAAGATCTAACTTAAACATCAATTTGTGAGAGACCTAAATGTTGAAAAAAACCTAACCTAAACAGGAATTTGTGAGAGACCTATAAATGTTGGAAAAACCTAACCTAAACATCAATTTGTGAGACCTAAATGTTGAAAAAAAACCTAACCCAAGCGGAAATTTTGTGAAAGACCTAAATGTTGAAAAAAAACCTAACCTAAGCGGAAATTTTGTGAAAGACCTAAATGTTGAAAAGATCTAACCTAAACATCAATTTGTGAGAGACCTAAATGTTGAAAAAAACCTAACCTAAACAGGAATTTGTGAGAGACCTATAAATGTTGGAAAAACCTAACCTAAACATCAATTTGTGAGACCTAAATGTTGAAAAAAAACCTAACCCAAGCGGAAATTTTGTGAAAGATCTAAATGTTGAAAAAAAACCTAACCTAAGCGGAAATTTTGTGAAAGATCTAAATGTTGAAAAGATCTAACCTAAACATCAATTTGTGAGAGACCTAAATGTTGAAAAAAAACCTAACCTAAGCGGAAATTTTGTGAGAGACCTAAATGTTGAAAAGACGTAACCTAAACAGAAATTTGTATCCGCTACTAAATATTTGCCTTCTGTAATAAGTATTTAAAGGTACATTTTTCGCAAGTATTTACTTCTCTGGAACAAGATATTTTATATATTTCTTTCGTACATTATATTAAAAACATTGCTATTATATTTAAACACAAGCAGACCCTCTTCTCGAATGTTGGCGCCAATTTTTTTCGAGGCACGTTTTGAAACTAGGCAAAACCTCGTGCTTCAGATTCGAAATAAACGAGTCGCGTGTTCGAATGGCAGGAAGACGAAGATGCAAGACGATAAAATGCCGGCGACGAAAGAAAAAAAGCCAGTGATAAAAAAAAGTTTGCTCGAAAGCTCGGATAAGGTGGAGTGGCGTGGTCCGATTCGCTGCACTTTTTACAGCCAACCAGCGTATGTGTGTGGTGCGTGTCCTCGCATGAATGATTCCATTGAACATCGGGGCCGAAGAAGAAGAGACACCAGCACGGCGACGCGTTGCGATGGTGCTCGATCGAATTCGCGAGATTCGATCGTTCGATTTCGTTTCTCGGAACCACCACACGACCTCGCGTTTCGTCCATCGTTCATCTCGATCTTCGCCGATCGACTCTTAACGATCACGTGCCTCTGATTTCGTTCGATTGGTATGATATTTGATTTCTATCGCTGATTAATTAAAACGTTGAATAAATTCTTCGCATCGTGAATTAATCGTCATTGTGACAATGAAAATCGATTGTCATTAATTTGCATTCTAATAACAACAGTTAATAACAATTAATGATAAAAGTGATTTGATTCAATTACAAATAAATTCAATAATGTAATGAATTAATTATTCGATAATTGAATGATTTAATTCACCGAAGGTTCGTTAATTCGATGATTAACAATTCAACAAATTTAACCACCACGGCGAAGATGCAGTGATTCTCATTATTATTCGGACTCGAATGATTATGCAAAGAGAAATCGTACAACGATTCAATCGAACGCTTCTACTTTTGAAATGCATCGTTCATTTCATTTCCACATCTTGTTCTTTCTACAGAATCGCAACAGTTCCGATATATTCAAGCGTATTTCAAATATATCAATGGCGATCACTGTACGTGCGACGATTGATTAAAAAAAAAAAATTATTCGTTTAATATTTAAAGCACGAAAAGTAGCTCAACTTGAAATGGATTTGAACAACCCGAGTTACAACCGAGTGGCAGGCAATTTCGCAATTTGAAAGAAAAACGCGAGATTTTCAATGTGTCAATTCTTCGAATTTAGAGGTTATGTTGCAAGATTACGAGAGTGACAGATACAAATTATACATATATATATATATATATAAATAAATATATAAATAAATAAATATATAATAAGATATATATGTATAATATGTTATATATATAATATAATATAAGTTATATATTTAATATGTATATGTTATATATATAATAAAATATAAATTATATATAAAATATAAGATAAATTATATATTTAATATGTATATGTTATATATATAATATATATATATATATGTTATATATAATATAATATAAGTTATATATAATATATGTTATATATATAAGTTATATATTTAATATATATATATGTTATGTATAATATATGTTATATAATATATATATAATGTGTATATGTTATATATATATGTTATATATATATAATAAGTTTTCGATAACACGATTGATTGAATGCTGGGAAGAAAGTTGCCGTTTCAGAGGGCAACCTTTTTTTCAGCGATGCCCGTCGTCCTGGATCTGTCGTTTTAGAAATGGCAGGCCGCGTCGTCGTCTCCTCCGAGGAGAACGTCTTGGACGCGCGCGGCCTCACTTGGAAGGCAATTTCTGTTATCAATGTAATATTCTGCAGCGAGAGGCCCCGGAAATGGCTCGTTGACTCTCGCCGCGCCGCTCATTGCTACATCCGGCACGATGCTTGCCGGTACACAATATAACTTGATACACTCGAAAGTGGAACAAAAGAGTTCCACGGAACGGTTTCGTCTGGGCTCACGTGCTGACTGCCCCGATAATTGCCTCCCCCTTCCCCAATTTTCGCGATTCCTCTTCCTGCTCCTCGCCCCCCCCCATCCTCGTAATTTTCGTTTTGTTTTTTCATCTTCGTCTCGTTCTCTTTCTTTTTTTTTTAATCTATTTCTTTACTTTACTAACTTGCACCTGCGTTTCTTTCTTTTTTTATTTTTTTGTTCTTTTTGCTAACCTCCCTTTTTTTTGTAATTTACTAACGTGCACCTCCGTTTTTTTATTAATTCGAACGAACCAGCGAGAATTGATTGAAAATCGATGGAAATCGGGCTTCTCTTTTTAATTGGTCACTCGCAACGACGTTACAGTTTTGATTATTCTTTTTTTTTTTTTGGAAGAAATTATCACGTCGTCGAGTTTTTGTTTTGGGAATCATCGCGGTCGATGAAATGTTCGACTACCAGAAATACGTACGTACGTACGTACGCACGTACACACACACACACACACACATATATATTGGCCGATGTCATGCTTACAATTAGACATTTATTTACAAAAAAAAACGGCAAAAGGTAATTTAAGACACGTTTGATAAAAACTTGCCGAGCATGGCGAGTATAATGTTACAGATTGTTGCAAAAAAAAAATGTGCAAAGTCGTTCGGCGATAGCCGAGAAACATCGCAAGAAAAGCGAAAAATAATGTCGGTTCAATTCGAAACAAAAAGCGGCGGAACATCGACGGCAGTCGATTTATATTCGATTTTACCAGCTGTTCATCTCTTTCCAAGCCACGCCTGGTGCTTAAGTATCGCGATACGTCTCGACGACTTTGCTAGTTCCGGCGCGGGTTAGGGGAGGGCGGCGGCGAAGTTTCACGCTGTCTTTGCCAACCAAAGTTGCCAAGGATGACTCGGGGGCAGCTACGTGCTGGAAGTCCCTTCAAGGCTCGGCTTACGATCGAGTCGCGTTATGATTCGTGAAACTTGTCCAAACATCTCGACTTCCAGCGGGTGGATTTCCAAGGATTAACGCGTAGAACAACCTAATGAAATATTCGACGCGTTGATTGTGTCGTACACGTCAAGGACCGATCACAATTGTAATTGTAATTTAGATGTGACAGTAATTTTTTTGTTATTTCTATCAACGACGATTTTTATTTTGTTCAGTCTTTGATTTTTTTATAATTGCAACTGCAATTTAAATCTGACAATGATTTTTATCTTTCGCTTTTGTTTTTTATTTACTTGAACTTTTGAAGAATGAATTTTTGCAAATGATAATTTAGAATAATTTGCAATTTACATCTGACAATAATTTTTCCTTCCACTTTCCCATAATTGCAAATTTGTAATTGAAATCACAATTGTAATTGCAATTTAGATCTGACAATAATTTTTTTGTTATTTCCATCAACGACGATTCTTTTATTCAGTCTTTGATTTTTTATAATTGCAACTGTAATTTAAATCTGACAATGATTTTTATCTTTCGCTTTTGTTTTTTATTTACTTGAACTTTTGAAGAATGAATTTTTGCAAATGATAATTTAGAATAATTTGCAATTTACATCTGACAATAATTTTTCCTTCCACTTTTCTCATAATTGCAAATTTGTAATTGAAATCACAATTGTAATTGCAATTTAGATTTGACAATAATTTTTTTGTTATTTCCATCAACGACGATTCTTTTATTCAGTCTTTGATTTTGTATAATTGCAACTGTAATTTAAATCTGACAGTGATTTTTATCTTCTCTTTTTGTTCTTATTTACTGAATTTGAAGAATGAATTTCTAAATAATAATTTAGAATAATTATTTAGGATAACAATTTAGAATAAATTTGTAATTAATAATTAGGAAATTTATTCTTTAAATTCAAAGTAAATTGTACTATTAAAAGAGTGCTCTTCTCTTCTCAGCGTGTCTTTTTATATTTTTGTTTGTAGCAAATCAAAAGAAGGGGAAAAACAGACCCCTAGATGACCAATTACTGGAATTTGCCCTATGAATAAATGTTTGTAGGTCACCTTTAGAAGGGCTATTACTGACACATTGTCAATGTTCATCACTGAGCCAATATTATCAGTCCTGTTTGCTCATCCAACAATACATACTTTTAATATCCTCAAAATCGTAACACCAAGAGACGAGCGAGTTTGCTACACAACTCAATACCATAGTATCTAAAAACATAACAGGTTATTATAAAAAAAAGGGGTAGGTTATTATAAAAAAAGGAATCTACCTTTGGTTAATAAACTATTGTTACAACTACACCTGTATATCAGTAGAACGATGAATAATTGTTAGCTAGGTTAGATTTAGGTTTAGGTTAAATTTAGGTTTAGGTTTAGGTTCCCCCTTAGGGGAGTCAGGTGTCTTTTGAAGATTTCCTCCAGGTAAAAAAAAATAGGTTTAGGTTTAGGTTTAGGTTAGGTTTAGGTTTAGGTTCCCTCTTAGGGGAGTCAGGTGTCTTTTGAAGATTTGCTCCAGGTAAAAAAAAATAGGTTTAGGTTTAGGTTAGGTTTAGGTTTAGGTTAGGTTTAGGGTTTAGGTTCCCCCTCAGGGGAGTCAGGTGTTTTTTGAAGATTTCCTCCACGTAAAAAAAGAAAGAATAGGTTTAAGTTAGGTTTCCAGGCTATAGTCAAGTCGTCTCTCTCTCTCTCTCTCTCTCTTTTTCTTGTTTTATTCACTTTGTTTCTTCGGTGAATTGGACAACAGTTTACAGCTGTGTTCTTGCCCAGAGTGCAAGAAATGTTCTCATAGAAGAGAGTATTGATACTGTCCAAAGAAACCAGACGAGAGGTATTCGAGGAGACTGGAGCACGTATAGTCTCGGTTATGTACGAGGGAGAGGAAGAGGGAGAGGGAGACATCTTCCAGAAGTCAAGTGGCTCGATGCACCGCGTCGCAGCATCCGCGATAAACTTGCTTCGGCGACGAGCTTTTACGTTTGCCTTCCGGTCTGTGTGTTTGCCTTGTGGAGCTTTTGGCCAGCAGCCAGCTGCGCCAAGCTCTCTTCCGATCGTACCTCGAGTACACCTCGAGAGACAGATCTGCACGTTCGCGCGAAAAGGAGAAACGTGGAAACTTTGGAAAGGAGCCCGGAAGTGCTCTCGTTATTGTCCTGCTTCGCGCGTTTCTACGCCTTTTAAACGGCCGGTTACCTTCCAATACCCGACACAGACACCATGAAACCCTGTTTTATATTAATAGCATTGCTCAATGTATAAATAATTATAAATTGGCGAACAATCCTATTTATTTTGTGTGTAAGTAAGGACAATTTCGAAGATAAAATGTTGCATTTGATACAGAAATTCGATAATGTTTTATTTATTTTGGTTTAAGTTAGATTGTTTTCTTTCATTTAAATGTATATATGTATATATATATTTAACACAATAAAATATTAATATTAAATAAATATATTTATATTATATATTTAAATATATTTTAATATATTAAAAGAAAATAAAATAATATATACATATATAATATACAGTGTGCTCTCTGGCTTGTTAGAAGTAAAACAGGGGAGTAAATTTTCTTCATTCTAGGCTTGGTTTAAGTTAGGTTTGCTTCATGCAAGGTTTTCGAGAAAATTTAGTTTGATAATATGTCAAGTACAATTTATCAAGAGAATTTTTAACTAAGCATGTTTAAAGTCTAAGTTTTCTCGAGAATGAAGCTTCAAATAAAAAAAAAAGTATATATATATATGTATATATATATCTCAAATATATTTGGGAGGTAGAACAGGAGATGATCTTTCTCCTATATACATATATTATATATTTATAATATGCATTTATTTATCAATATAGACTAATACATATTAATTATCTTACATATTAATTATACATATTTATTAGAATATATTACATTATATATATTATGTATAAAAATATATATTAATATGTATTATGTGTATTATATTATGTGTATAATAACATATATTTATATATTAATATATGTTAATTATCCATTTATTAGAACATATTACATTATGTATATTATATGTATATATATCATAAAATATATATTTATATAACAATATGATAATATAATAATTCATATATAAATATATGTAAATCATCTATTTATTAGAACATATTACATTACATATATATATATATATATATATATAAAACAAAGTTAATTGAAATGTTATCAACAATCTTCACCAAGTAAAAAAATATTTTACTTTCAAAAGAGCACACGATACGACTTCAAATAAAATGGATGGTTTGGAAAATGAAAACTGTTACCTAGTCTCAGATAAGAGTGAGAGAGATGACGAAGTGACGACGAGACTGTTCGAAGGAAAAGAAAGCAGAGAGAGAGAAAGAGAATTTGTGGACACTCGATACACAGAGTAGAATTCGCGGCGGTCACCGCAAGATTTTCTTTCTCTTGGAGCTCGGCGGCGATATTTTGTTACGCGGGCACGAGATTGCCTCTCTTGGTCAGCACGCGATTTTATTCTGTCGTTTTTAACGCCCTTCGTACGAACCCGCCACGCCTTTCCATGCGACCACGTCGAACCTTTCGCTTTTCTCGCGAGAACAGAAAAAAAAAAAGATAAGAAACTTTTTTAATTTTTTTAATATTTAGTATTTGAGTATCTATCGTGTGGCAACCCTAGTGAGAATCAAGTGTTTTTCTTTTTTGTGCAAATTATATCCTAATTGATCGTGGCTCGCCAATTATGTAAGTAAAAAAATATTTAAATTATTTATTTATTAATAAAAGTACGGTTTCCTTAAAATTGAAAATACGCGGCGGTCCTTAAAAAAAATCGCGTCGATCAAGAAGTTAAGTCAGCGACGTTCCAGCCTGTTAATAAAGGCAGGGGGTTAATCGAACGTCCCCTTTGGTCCTTGATCGACGCGTTCGAGGAACCCTGATCGCGTCCCTCGATCCCTGGAAATTTCTCGGCGCGCAGGATTTAAATCGATCCTCGATCCCTCTAGAGAAGAAGCACCTCTAGAGGGGATACTTGGTTTAATAATCAATAATTTCTCTCCCCCTCTCCTCCCAACCCCCGGGGGCTGCACGTGTGCGGACCGTGCCGGCAGAACGAGTTAATCTTGTCCTTTGCCAGCAACTCCGACACGCTCGTACCTTGGACAATTGTTTGACCGAGAGTCTTGCGAGAGTCTTCTCTCCCTGTCTCAAACTGTCGGCCCCGACCAACTTTCATCCCGCTCGTTCGTTGTTTTTATTTGGCAAACACTCCGGCGAACGAGGGCAGGGGACCGATTTCTTTTTTTTTTTTTTGACATCGTACGAATTCCACGACGATGTTCGACGATGTATACGATTTTCTTGCGACGATTTTCTGTTATTTTTCTTTCTTTTTTCGTTTCTCTGGATTGAAGTTTCTGGCTGCTTCTTCTTGGCACTTGATTCGTATCTCATTTGCTTATTAATTAACATATATCTCTTAATAACGGTAGTAATAATTGTAGTATAATAGTAGTAAAAAGCGTAATAATATTAATAATAGTTATTGATAATAATACTGCGAAGAATCGGTAGCGTGGATAGGCAGATTTCATGAAATTTAGGAATTTCCTAGTATTCGAGGAACTTTTTTAGGATGATTTTTTTTTCTTTGTTTTCGTTGGAAATCATTGAAGTGAAACGAACATGCGGATGGGGGGGGGGTGGTTTGCAAGTTTGGCTACACTTTATTAGTCGATTTTTTTGGCGATCGAATGCGAAACGTTTCTTGATCCTTCGTCTCGAGCAGAAAAAATTGTGGAATTTTATTTTTTTTTTTATTAAACTCTGGACTTTCATTCGCCGAACTATTAAAGTAACTATTAAAGTATTACACTAATAATAAAAGTAATAACTATTAATGTATTATTTTCACAGTAATAAAGTTATTATTTTAATATTCGAATTTCATAATTTCTTATCGAGTGCGTCGTGGCGACACTTTTGTCCATCTTTTGTGGCGAACCGATGCACCATTTATGTCTTTCGCAAAGATATCGCCAAAAACTAGGCGTGCCAACTACTTTCTTATAATTTTTTTCCAATTATATTCTGATGTCTCGTAGTAGAGAAGCAAGAAGTGAAAAATTACGAAGAGAAACAAACGAAGAGCTTAAACTTCGATGCGACGATATTGTTCTTCCGGTCAAGCCGGAATTGAAACAAATGAAGCACGATTGGATGATCACGAGGTTCAGAAAGAATTTTCGAAGGGGGGAGAGAAAGAGAAGTTTGTGGCCGATTTGACAAGAGGAAATCGAGAAGATAAGCGAGATATCTGGTTCGTTACGACTTTGTCGATAAAGCGACACTTCCGGTCTCGACTGGGCCGCACCTGTATCGGGTGACTAATCGACCGCCGTCTGCAAGATGTTACTTGCCTTCTCTCTCTCTCTCTCTCTCTCTTTTTTCCTTTCTTTTCTTTTCTTCCCCTTTGATATATAACACTCGAGGAAAGACAAGTTTTTTTTTTTCAATAGCTTGCAGATTCAGTGTGAACAGTGGAACGTCTTCTTTTGAAATTTTGTTGTTCCTCTTACGTTGTTACATTATACAGGGTGGCGACTGAAAAACTGACAGGGTTTGAAAAAGTCGTAACTTGTTCGTTTTCAATTAATTAAAAAAAATGTGTTTGTAAAAGTTATTTTTTTTTTTTTGTTTAATATCAATTCAGCGGCCACCCTGTATTATATCATATCATACAACGTTCATTATAATTATAAAGAATTATAAGGAATTTTATAATTTCAGTTGTTAGTATAATGTCCTCTTGACAGGAGACAGTACTCGAGAGCAAAGGGTTAATATTTTTGGGCAACCGAAATCAAGTTCAGTAGTGCTCTTAACTTAACCTAAACTTCTTGCGCTAAAACGACGTGCCATGCACGTCGAGAATTTTTTTGTCCCAAAATTGCAATATCTTTTCAATTTTAAATATATTCAAATATAACCCAAAAGACAAAACAAATAATAAACTTATTACTTCTTAGTAATTTCTGTTCATTAGTGATATCATACCGACGGTAATTCAAAAAGAAAGCGACGAATTATTGTATACGGTTTGGTCACTCGTTATGGTCCGCGAATCAATTGCCAACGACGCAAGGGGTTAACCTCTTCTTGCGCTGGAATGATGTTCGAAAACTTTTCTCTCCCAAAATTGCAATATTTTCTCAGTTTTAAGGTTATATTTAAACATAACCCAGGCAAAACGAATAATAAATTTATTACTTCTTAGTAATAATTTCTATTCAGCGATATCATTAAGACGAATTCGAAAAGAAAGCGACGAATTATTATATACGGTTTGGTCACTCGTTATGGTCCGCGAATCAATTGCCAGCGCAAGGGGTTAAAAGGGATGGTGTGTATTCTGCAAATTGGCATCGAAAGAAAGAATTTCAGTATTGTTTACTACATTATTCGATCGTAAGGAAATTTTAAACACTTTTAAACATTTTATTTAAACTATTTTAAATTTAATACATACATACTTTTAAACTAAATAAAGTAATAAATTATAATAAAGCGATCATTATCAGATGATTGCGATTAATCTAAGTTTCTCGAAGAAAAAAGTAATTGTTAATCAATAGTTATCAATAATTGAATGGAAACCTCGAATAAAGGTGTTGTTCCATTTTCATCGATATTAAATTAACAATACATATAGCGTATTCTATAATCGTGGTAATACATATAAATTGGATATGTATTTGTTATTTAATATAAAATTTGCCCCGCTTTTGATACAGCGGTGAAAATTTTCATTAAACTTGTACTTTTCCATCGAGATGAATTTCATAATAATTCCTATATCGAAAAGAAAAATTACGCAATACACTAACACTAATAATCAATTATTACCGGCTACTCGGTGCGATAAAAGAAAAAAAAAAAGAAAAAAAATATACATATTTCTACAAGAAAGAAAAAGAAAAAGCACCAATGATCCTGAAAACTCAGAAAAAGATATAACCTTGGAGAAAAAAATATTCCTCCAAAAGAACACTTTCTCTAAAAAATATTCCAATATTATTGGCCTTTCGATATCATTCGATGTCGGACGAAAAATATTTTTTCCATCACACACACACACACACACACACACACACACACACAATTCGAAAAGATATTTATAGATAACCTCACTATTGGCAGAGACCATCTGTCTATTTTATTCAAAGAAAGAACGAAAAAAAAAAAAAAAAGAAATCGCGATGCTCGCCACAACGAATCCGGAGATCGAAAAAACATTCCGACACTTTCGCGGTGGCCATATTGCGAAACCACCTGAGAGGTATCTCGAAAGGGTTGCGGTGGATGGATCGGAGAGTAACATAGTTCGAGTTCGCAACGGAGCGTCCGATCGGTAGCCGGCGATAATGGAGCGAGATTATTCGAAACGGCTCGTTACCTTTACAAATCGAGCCGGGCGATCGGATTCGCGCCGGATGCTCGCAACAGGTGAAATTACACGTAGAGAAAATTGCCGATCCTCTTCTTCTTCTTCTTCTTCTTCTTCTTCTTTTTTCTTCTTTTTTCTTCTCTCGTATCTTTCTCTTTTCTGTTTCTTTTTTTCTCTTCTCGTCCGCTTGCTTTCGTGTTGCGCGGCGTCGACGAATACGATCGCAATTTTCGGGTTGTTCACGTTTCGGCGCGGTGCGACTTTCGATTCGTACTATACATTATGTAATACATAGTATCAATAATGTGATACAAATAAGTAAATTATGAATTGAAATACAAATTAAACTACAAATATTAATCGATATTAATTTCTACGAAACTAATCAAACGAATGAATATTAACAGATAATTAATAAAAATTAGTACATAATGGTAATAAAGTAGCATCGCTAAAAATTAATATTAAATGTTATTGATATTAATATTCTAACACATTAATATAATTGTGTTCAGATAGAAACATAGATAGAATTATATTTAGCAGTCGGGGCAAAAAAAAAAAAAAAAAGTCAATTATATATCGCGAGCAACCGGTGTACCTAATATCTAAAAGCTAACCAACACGACTGAACGAAAAAAATCAGTCAAAGTGCCGTTGCTCAATGGAGAAACAACTCGAACTCTCGAGAAATTATAGATGACCGGGGCAGATAGATAGACGGCTGGTAGTATACGCTATACGTTAAATTCCCTTTTTCGCGACTATCCGCTCAGAAATGAACGGCTGGCCGGTGGACGATTGCTTTTGCACGAACGTGAAGAAGGGGGTCGTGGCCCCGGCACGAATCGCGATTTAATCCGCGTGCGCTCGTGAGCGCCACGCCCGGTCTCTCTGCGGCGCGCGGCGGCACACGTCAGCCCTGACCTTTTCCGTGGCAGCCACGGAATGATCCAGCGATAACCGATCGATCGATCGACTTGCCACATCCGTGGCTCGTGCTCGGTCCAACGCGTTCGTCAGTTCGTTAGCAAGGTCTGATCTTCTTAATTGGGCAATAATCATATTCTATGATCAACGATTAACGATCATAGTAATCGTTGGTCAATTTTGGTCTCATTTTTTTCTTTTATAAAAAGATAGAATCACGTTGCTGGTCAGAAACACCCTGCGTATTCTATATACAACAAATACTATGCAGTATTGTACAAATATTATATTATACAAAATATATATATATATACATTCAAAAAGGAATTGTGTGTACATGTGCAAAATATAAATATAATACAAATATAATGCGTATAAAAATAAATATAAATATATGTACATTTAAACTGCACATAAATATATGTGAATATAGTATATGTAATACATACAAAATATAATACGAGTACAGTATTATATATTGATATGATATATCAGTATTATACAATAGTATAAACACAATATTACATGGATGTTATATGACAATATAATACGATATAATAAATTCAATATAATATAAATACGATTTATATAATATAATACAATATACATTATATTATATAAATACAATTTGCAATAATTATACAAATTTACAATTTATGTAATATAATACAATTTAAAATACAATACAATACAGTATAATATAATTTACAATACAATTATATAAATACAATTTATATAATATAATAATATATAATATAATAATAATTTATAATATATATAATAATATATAATATAATGATAATTTATAATACAATTATGTAATATGTACAATGAATACAATTTACATGATAATACAATTATAATTGATATAATATAATACAATTGTATAATATATACGATAAATACAATTATATAATATAATACAATATACATTATACAATATACGTTTATATAATATAATATAATATACAATATATATTATATTATACAATTACAATTGCAATACAATCATATAAATTTACAATTTACATAATATAATGCAATACAATACAATACAGTATAATATAATTTACAATACAATTATATAAATACAATTTATATAATATAATAATATATAATATAATAATAATTTATAATACAATTATGTAATATGTACAGTAAATACAATTTATATGATACAATACAATTATAATATAATTAATATAATATAATACAATTGTATAATGTATACGATAAATACAATTTATATAACATAATACAATATACATTATATTACATAGATACAATATCACAATGATGTAACAAGTATCTATTCATAATGTATATCTTATGATAGTTACAATCTTCTCGGAAAAAAGAAAAAAAAAAAAAAAGAGAAATTAGACAATTTGAAAGAAACAAGCCACGCCGATCGAAGCGCCATCTGGAGCTCTCTGCTCGTTCTCTCCCTACCCCCCCTCCCCCTTACCTCATTTCCATTTCACGGTGCGTCGAGTTCGTCACACTCGAGGAAAGTCGAGACAGCGCCCGGTGTCGTTTCGATGGGAGATCCAGTGGTGAACAATTCCCACAAAAGTGGCAGTTCACCGCCGGCGCAGTTCACCAGAGTCCGTTTACTCTTCTCCACCCCCTGTTTGCACACGCTCTGCGCGCCGAAAATGAAGCACAGGAGCACGTGTCTCGGTGCACGCGTGGCCGAGCGTTGTTTCGCCCTTTTTACAGGGCCATTGACACGCGTTGTTAACGCCGGGGGGTTTCCCACGGTGTCCGTCCCTCCAGGTTCCTCCTTCTGGTGGACACTTCTCCAGAGAGTGGGGCCGGGGGAGGGGGGAGGGAAGTGTTATTGCGAAACGATAAAACGCTTATGCGGGGGGTGAGGGGGTTGCGTTCGCTCGTCGAAACGTTCTTCACGCATCGTGATCGCGACTCCGATCCTCTTTTTTCTTTCTTTTTTTTTTTAAAGGCCAGGTGTAATAAGTACCGTCTGGCGGGCAAGGTTGCAATCTAGAGCCCTAATTGGAAAACTTGTGGATAATTTAAATCAATTATTTCGCGAATTTATTAATTATTATCGATGAATTTAGAGGAAATGACGATTATTTTTCGATTATTATTAATCGTCAATTGTATGACAATCGAATTGTCGAATTATATTGATTATTAATTATTGTTAATGAATTAAGAGTGAATGACGATCCGGGGAATGGCGCGGAAAAATTCGATTTAATTGCTACTGATTATTATTGATGAGTTTAGAGAAAATTGAGAATTTATCAGATTTACGGAACTGATGCGGAAAATTCGAATCGAAGCGTGAAATTTCTCTTCAGACACGATGAAAACTCTATAACACAATCTTCTATTTAGAGAGAGATTCAAAGCTTCGAGGGCAAAGAGTTTTAACAGCGACTTTATGTTTCTGGACATTCAGTATGAACGTGTCTATTTCACGTAATTTTCACGTATTAAGTTTCAATATTTGATTGAACGCGTGAAACTGTAAATAATTAAATGATAAAACTAACTGTTAACATTATTCGAGATGTAAACATTATAATATAGATCCACGCGTGCAGAATCGTCATAATCATTGTTGCATAATCATTGCGTACACTAGTATTGCATTGTGTGTATACGAATAGCTCAAAATCTTAACAAAAAAAACGACAAATAAATACTACAATACTTAATAAAAATATATAAAAATATATAATAAAAATATATAATAAAAAATCTTAACAAAGAAAACAACAAATAAATACTACAATAATTAATAAATTATATATTTGACTTTCATTTTGATCTTCATTGATTATTTCTTTCCTTTTTTCCCCATTTGATTTGATATTTTGATTTCATTGATATTTATTTTGAATGTTTATTTTCACTCATCGAACGAACATCATTTTCTCAGTTCTTCGCTTTATTATATTTTCTCAGTTATTTGCACGGCGTCGGATTCCTTTAATCGATCAAGTGAGCTGCGTATTATTAATTGAAAATTCATTGTTTTACCAAATACCGAGGAACGTTATTTCAAAAATTTACTTACGAATTATCGCTCGAGACGAATCACCCTCGAAATGAGTATAATCAATAAAATATCGTTTCATCCGACGTGGAATTTCGCTCTTTCGTTACTTCTCTTAAAATTATTTCTCGAAAGAAAGAATCGCCGAGTGCGGAAAAGGGAACGAAGTTTCAAACGAGGAGACAAATACGAGATTTTATGAAAATTACGTGCCTCAATCTGTTAGCCGAGTAATTTCAATTAAATATATTACACCGCGTAAAGTGGAATCCTCTGGGGCGAGCAAATTCAACGAGCAGATTCAAGATACGCCTGGTGTTCTTTTACAAACGAGTCGAGAGAAAGAGAGTGAGTGCCAATAAAAGCGGAATTTAATTCTGATAATAAATGCCGCAAATTAGTATGAGAGTTTAAAGCTGTCCGCGACATCCACAGTGTGTGTGTTACAGCCACTTACGCGCGTATTATCGTAGTCGGTCCAGTTACACTTTATTTCAACCTGTTCTCGATCGTATCACGTATTTGCGCAATTCGTTTCACTTCGAATGTGAAATTAATGCCCCTTGTACTATATTTTTATGAAAGTAAAATCGGAGTAAAGATATAGTAGACACTCTGCGAAAGTAAATGATACATGACAAAATCTGTTATTACAGTATACTGATAAAAATTGATGGTATAGTTATATTTGTATAGTACAGTATATTTGTATATAGTACAGTGTATTTATAAAAGTTTATAGTATAGTTATTTTATAATATATTTATGAAGGTAAATGATGTATAGCGAAATCTGTTTTTACAGTATATTTGTAGAAGTTTATAATGTAGTTATATAGTACAGTATATTTATGAAAGTTTACAATATAGTTATATAGTACAGTAATATTTATAAAAGTTTATAGTTCATGTACGAAAGTAAATGGCATATGGCAAAATCTATTTTTACAGTATATTTATAAAAGTTTATAGTATAGTACAATATATTTATATGTATATTGTACTATACTATTGCACTAGTATAGTACTATACTATTGTATTATGCTATTGTACTAGTATAGTACTGTACTATTGTATTATGCTATTGTACTAGTATAGTACTATACTATTATATTATGCTATTATACTAGTATAGTACTATACTATCGTACTAGTATAGTATAGTACAATAGTATAGTATCATACTAGTGAAATAATATAGTACAATATACATATAAATATATTGTACTACAAATATATATTGCACTATACCAGTACAATAATATAGTACAATATATTTATAAAGGTTTATGGTATAGTCATATAGTACAGTATATTCATAAAAGCTTATAGTATAGTTACATTCGTAAAAGTTTATAGTACAGTTACATAGTACAGTATGTTCATAAAAGTTTATAGCATAGCTAGACTATCAATATATTTATCAAAGTTTACACTATAGTTATAATATATTCATGAAAGTAAACGGCAAGATTTGCGTTTGCAAATACAATTTCACTACAATACTGTTAGTTTACACAATTATTTGGGCAATTATTTCCAATAAACGACTCATGCAACAATATCAACAAGAATCTGAAATTCTTACAAGGAACAACACGTGTCACGTTTGTCTTTAAAGTCAAAGAATTTGAACTAGAAACAATTGACGCCATCCCGATTACATTATCGTTGTATTATTATTGTATTGTTAACTACATTATACAAATAATTTCGCACAAACGTCGCGAATGCAATGTGATTCATCGATTCTTTCTAAGAATTTCAGATTCTTATTATTAAATTCATGCCACTATCGAGATGAAAACCTCGTTCGATTTGTTTACTCGGTGCTCAACGCCGAATCGGTACACGCTGCGAAGAAGTGGAATGATCGTGGCACGATCACGATAAACGCACCTGCTCTAAAAAGAGTCGTACGGCTGCCCGCAAGAATTTTTGCTACCATCCACCAACGTCGTGTCGTTTATTCACGCACGATCGGTTGCTCGACAGGGAAACGTGTTGCGATCGGCAGTATAATCGAGCAGATCTCAGCTATATATATATATATATATATATAGAATCAGTTCGTTTCTTTGCAATCAGTTGCCAAACTCGATCATTGATCAATCACACATTGTCAGAGTAAATAAATCAGTAATCCTGATTTATTTACAACAACGTTACTTGCAAATTATGACGGCGGATCGGTAATTATTCAAATCGTGAACCTCTCGAGTCACGGTGGAGACAAATTCCTCACGTGCCAATATTTTCCTCGAGTGAGCTTTAAAAGGCGCCACTAAATTATTCTAACCAACGAAAACGTGAACATATGAAGGACATTAGAGATGGACAAAATAACTTGATTAATAATAAATAATAAATAATGATAATAGTTTATAAGTCATTACTCCAATAAATGATAAATAATGAATGATGAATGATGATGAATGATGATAAATGATGATAAATGATGATAAATGATGATTTATTGAGACCTTTTGATATATATATATATATATAATGTATTATATATAATATTATATATATAATATATTACATTAATGTTAATATACATTATATTAATGTTATTATATAATGTATATTAACAGTATAATAATTTATAACTATATTTATATATAGTATAATAATATAGTAATATTAAATATAGTATTATTATATTATATTATGTATATATTATATATATATTACTATATTAACATATTATTATTATATTACTATATTATTATATTATATTATATTTTATATATATATATAATGTATCATATATAATATTATATATATAATATATTACATTAATGTTAATATACATTATATTAATGTTATTATATAATGTATGTTAACAGTATAATAATTTATATTTATATATAGTATAATAATATAGTAATATTAAATATAGTATTATTATATTATATTATGTATATATTATATATATATTACTATATTAACATATTATTATTATATTACTATATTATTATATTATATTTTATATATATATATATTACTATGTTACTATACTATGTATAGTATAATAATATAGTAATATTAAATACAGTATTATTATATCATATATCATATACCATATAGTATAGTTACATTATATAGTACCATTATACTATATATGTATATCACAATGCAATAGCAATAGCAATACTTTTTACGTATTATTAGAGTATACACATTGTTGTTGAGAGATAGAAATAAACTGCCGATACAATCAAAATAATTTTCAACGGTCGTCGATTTATCCGACCAATCGTCAGCCTACGATCGCATTCGCACGATTTCGATTGTCACCCTCATTCGTCGAGCCAATGGTTACTGATTGTTTGGCAATCACGATTAAACATCACGTTAATCATTAATCGGATTACCGTTTTGCCCAACTGGTGAATCGCGTGAGAGAGAGAGAGACCCCTGGCGAGAAACGGTAATTCGGTCAAGTTTGCGCGTCGTTTACGCGCGGGGGCAGAGCCTGCCGCGGTCGTTTTACACGGTAATTAACGAGTCAGGCACACCCACGACTCATTAAGCTTCCGGCCGTGTTTCGATGCCAATTTGCCGGCTCGTTGCTTTCGCGCACGCACGTTGCCAGTGGGCGGACTGCGTTTATTTTCAAGGGCTCGTTCCGACTCATCATGCTGTTTCTCCCAGCGGATTCGTTTCTCGTTTCTCTGTTCCTTTCATTTTTTCTTTTTTTTTTTTTCGAACTCTCGCGAAGAATTAGCCGAATGAAAATTGAATTTTTCTCTCGATTTTGATATTCTGTCGAAGTGTAATATTTTTGAGAAAAATTTTAACAAGATAGATGCCACTCGATGGCAAGTTTTTCTTTTTCAGAATTTTTTTAAAATTATCCACAGATACGATACTCGGAAAATTTTAACGAGACAGATGGCTACCACTAGATGGCAGTCAATGGTAACGAATCGGAATTAAATTTTTTGAAATGCAATAGTTACTCTGCTGTTACAATTTCGAAAAGCAATATCGTACTGACGATATAAATCTGAGTTCGATTCGGAACTCTCGGCCTCGACCTTTAAATAAAAGTACGTCATTTTATTGTGAAATTTCTTTTACATCGCGCGAGTCTACTTCTTGAAAGTGCTATAAATTGTCGCAGCATGTAGAAACTTTTAAAAAATTTTTCCCGCGAGTGAAAGTGAACGAAGCAGCATTTCTTGAAAGTGGACGCATCAAACTTCAAATTCGAGATTTATCGATTTTACGAAATTGTAAAATTGCAGTTTTAATTTTATTTTCGAATGTCAATGCGAGTAGCTGTAGATACACACCAGGTGTTCACGAATTAAACAATCAGCGTTTTTTCTTCTAACTTGAAATGAAAGAGCACTGTTTTTTTTTGCAAGCAATGCGCGAAGTGAAAGAGGCGTGCAAAATTTTTCGAGTAAAAGAAACGCGATTATCTTCGAATTTCCCGTAAAACGCGTGAAAATCCTTATCCTCTCCTTCGTCCCGAATTTCTAGCAGCGTGCCGAATCTCTTTAACAACCAGGAGGTCGCCCACGCGCGCGCATTCCATCACGTATGACTCGCCTACTTCGCGAAACGTTCTAATCACTCCGAGAAACTCTGCTTCGTCTCGTTGAAGATCAACTGCGAAACCTTGTCTCGCCGTGAAACTTCCTAACGAGGGGTCGCCATTTTTAACAAATTCTCCTACGACATCAGACAAATCCCTAGACAATCCCTAGACATCCCTAGACAATCTAGGTTATGTAAAATTGTAATAAGATCTGAGAATTACTATGAGTGAAGTCAGCTTCGAACTCTAATTACCGATTAATTGGTTATTTGTAGAAAAGAAAGAAGAAAAAGATATTCTTAAAAACTCGTACAACAATAAAGCGTACAAAATATAATAAATACAACGTATAAATATTGTAATTTCAAATGATATTAAATTTCCCTTTAATTTCATTGTATTACAAACTAGTTTAAATTGTGTGTAATTTAGAATAAATTATACAATAATAATTGTACGATAAAGCCTATACTATGAATATTGTAATTTTAAATGATATTAAATACTTCTTTAATTTTATCGTTACAACTAGTTTAAATGATGTACAATTTATAATAAATTATTCGTCACTTATATAATTTATAATTATACGAATTATTTATAATTATATATTCGTCACTCGTATATAAAGCTTTATCATATTATGTATATTATAATTTACTAATTTTATTACATGCATCGTAATTGCAAAACATCACTACGAATTTTGCACGCTTCTTCAGCTGGTCTAACCTCCAAAGTCAAACACTCGAAATGTTCCCACCTGAGAAACAAAAGTCGAAAAAAGTCGTTTTCACCGAAATCTGTTTGCATGTTTCTTTTCTTTTTTTATGCGCGTGAGTGACAGTTGTTCCGGGGACAGCGTTTACCAAATGTAACAGCCAATTTGGAAGAAAAAACGAGGGAGCGAACGTTACAAAATGGCGGAAGAAGCGGAGCCGCCGCGTGTACCTGTAAAAATTCGCGCGCACCTTGTACCTGTAATCTGCATATATATTAGACAGGTAGTTGGGGCTAGAGAGGGGGAGCTGAAGAAAATGAAGGTGCGAAGACTCGTTCGTTTTTGTCTGGGGCGGGGAATCGAATTGGCGCGGCTTCCTCAGAGGTCGAATTAATGGGGGCCGTCGATTCCTCGAGGAAATCACGTCGGAATATACCGGATGATCTTCCTCGTCTTCTCGAATTCGAACGATCTTTACTCTGATCTTTTTCTTTCTTTTCTGCATCGATCGATCGATCGTTCGCAAGATTAATCACTTCAGAGGTTGTGTTAGAGGTTCACCAGAACTGATCAGCAACCAGAGCTGATTAATAATTGACGAATGGAGTCAGTATATCCATCAGTCGCGATTACCAATAGAATAGAAACAATATGCCACGTGACGTTTGAAAAGGAATTGACGAAACTCAGGAATTTCGATTTCGAACGAGCATCTGTATTTAAGTGAAATTATAATCATATTCGATGATTATACATGTACAGTGATATAATAACTATCAATTGATCAACGTTATTGATGAATTAAATTCTTTGATCAACGACTGACAGTTGCCATTGTTAATCGATCGCCGATTTTTTGGCGATTGTCCTTCGTAATCAAATTAATACACGATTTCGCTTGCACGAAACCCAATTAATCGATGAAATCGATCGCCGATTTTTTGACGGTTGCTCTTATTTGTAATCAAGTTTTCAATGATTCAATGTCCAACTCTGTCTCAAATCTCATTAATCGATGAAATCGATCACCGATTTTTTGACGATTATCTTTCTTCGTAATCATATTTTCTTCGTATCCAAATTAATACCTGATTTCGCTTGCACAAAACCCAATTAATCGATGAAATCGATCGCCGATTTCTTGACGATTACTCTTATTCATAAACAAATTTTCAATGATTAATGCCCAACTCTGTCTAACGAGAACCTCATTAATCGGTGAAATCGATCGCCGATTTTTTGACGTTTGCTTTTCCTTGTAATTAAATTTTTCATCGATGAAGTCGATCGCCGATTTTTCTTTCTAATCAAATTTCCGATGATTAGTGTCGAACTCCGTCTCACGAAAACCTCATTAATTGGTGAAATCGATCGCCGATCTTTTGACGATTACTCTTATTCATAACTAAATTTTCAATGATTAATTCCCAACTCTTTTTTTACGAAAACCTCATTAATCGGTGAAATCGATCGCCGATTATTTTCCGGCGATTATTTTCCTGCGTAATTGAATTTTCAGGGACCAAAGGGTCACATTGTCGCAAACAAGGAGAGAGAGAAAGAGAGAGAGAGTGAGAGAGGGGAGAGAATATCGTTCCGGTTGGCGCGATAGATACGATCGTGTCGGCGCATACGAACCGAGGCGTCGCGTCGTTTCTGTCGTTGGTGGTGTAGCCGTTGGTTGGCCGAGGTACGCCATTAAGCTGGAATTCAGGTGTATTAACGATGCCGGGGCAGGTACGTATCGAGCGATTGTGGCCACCCGGTAGCGCTAATGGCGCGCCGCAACGAGAACCGTTCGTTAGAAGAGGAATTTTATTTCGCCTATCGTACACTCTCGGTAAGTAGGGAGCCGTTTATGCTCCCTGCCTGCCCTCTCCCTCGCCACGCGATCGCCTTCTGGGAAACGTCTGTTCGCGATTGCGTTTCGATGTCACAGCCACTCTGCGAACGATAAGATGCGTCTCGATTTTTCCTTCTCTCTCTCTCTGTCTCTCTCTCTCTCTCTCTCTCTGTTGTTCGATCGGATCCACCCTTTATCTGTAATAACAGTTGGCAATTATGCGGTGCAGTACACCCGAGGCGCGAATTTTTCATCATTTCAACATGGCGGACGTTGGGGTTGAAACTTTTTTACCGATCGAGTCGTCTGAAAAGCTGAAATAATTGCTCTTCGGGACAGTTGTATCTGAGGATGTTTCGGACAAAAGTTGAATGATTTCGAGAGGGATGTTAATCGGTATAATTATCAATTCACGTTCTTTGACATATTTTACGCGTACAACACATATATATATATATATATAGTTGGCATTGATTGGTTAACGATTATAAAACGTATTTCATATCAAAGTATTAATATAAAAAACAAATGAAAATGTCTATTAACGCTAGAATAGCCGTGTAAAAATATTCTACATATAAATCATTATAATTTAAACGATTAAAATAATAAAAATAAATAGATTTCTACAATTATGTTTCCGTGCAAACAAGAATTAATATTAATTTTGTAAGCACTTGTAGAAAACAAAAGTCTTGCAGAAATCAGTCATAAAATAATAAAATTGTGTGCAGTTATTTATTCAAACTTCCACAATGATAGTTCCAATAAGTTTCAATTGTCGTTTTAAATATTCCCGCCGGAAAAGTGTTCTCAGTCTGGACGCGTGGAAGGTTAAGTCTGTTTTTCCAAGTGAAATTTGTATAGTTTTTAACACATTGATCAATCACGAGCCGGTGGTTCTTTTTCTTTTTTTTTTTTTTAAACCATTTGTTTATGTCGAGAGACCATCATATTAGAAGATATTTCAATGAAAATAATTATTCGGATTATCTGTAACAGCAGCATTATCGGCAACAACAGAAAAATCGTGTAACGTTTATTGATCATTCACTGTGATCAGAATGAAATAAATGTTACAGTCATAATAAAATGATCTCTATAAAATTATTCATTTGAACTTTTATAATTTAATTCCTAAATAATAAATAAATAATCAAGCAATATAATAAAAATATCATATAATGCTTCATATATTATTTATTAACCTTGTTTCATTTATTATTTCAGATATTTCATATATTTATTATTTAACAGTAACTTTAAATTCTTCGACGAAATTCGTTGACGTAGGTTTCTTTTATTTTCGAAAGGAAAAAGCATCCAAGCGGGTTCAAATTTGGCGAACAGGCCACATAGTCTCTGTCGAGAGGGAAAACGAGTCGAAAACATAATTTCACCGCGTAAGACCCGATGATTACAGTCGACCCGATTTCGTGTACGCCTGTCCCCTCGGCAGAGAACTTTTGAAAGAAAGCGGGGAACATTAAATCGATATACTGGCTCTGTTCTCAGGTGGTTCTGCCACTTCGACGACGATAATTACGTGAACGTGCCACGCCTGTTGAAGCTTCTGGACAACTACAATCCACGGGAGGACTGGTATCTGGGCAGGCCCTCGATACCCGCACCCTTGGAGATCATCAGGCAGGGCCCGGAACCTTCCAAGCGGCCGGTGAGTTTTTAATTCGGCGAACAGAGAGAAACAGAGAAACAAAAAGAGAGAGAAACAGAGAGAGAGAGAGAGAGAGGGAGGGAGGGAGAGACTTCGAAATGAAACCAGTTTCCGCCGGTGGCGGTCTTGTTTTTTCTGCGATTTCGCGAAAGACAGGACCGACTGCCATTAACGATCGAGCGTCGACGATTTCTGCTACAGTTCGAACCGGTGGAAATATCGGCTGCTTGTCACGCGGATCGATCGTTTCTTATTTACTCGTCGACATTAAGGTCGAGCCGTTTCCCCGTGAAACGGAAGTCCTCGGCAGCTGTTACTTGGAGGTTTCGCTTCTGCCGGGTGCAGATTCTTCACCGTTGCTTTTTGCCGGTGTGTTTCGCGCGGTGTGATCGTGCAATTTCTCTCCCCGTACGTTTTGTCGTACGACGATTTTTGCGATCCCCCTTAATGAGTATCATTTTGCTTTTTCTTCTTCTCTCTCTCTTTTTTTTTACCGGCAGTCGCTTGGCTAGTGGCGCGAAACTCGTTTTTCTTTTTTCGCGCGTCGCGGGAGGTCTCCGCTTCCCGCGGAGGGGAATTCCTCGCAAGGTCGAGAGAAACAGGAAGACCTGAGAGAGGAGAGGAGCTCGACCTAAACCTGAGCCTAACCCGAACCTAACCTAAAAAAATGTGGCAAGTGTCGCCAAAGGACGACAGTGCTTTACCAATTTATCTGTGTTTCATTCTTGTCTCCACTAGGGGAGTGCTAAACGTCTCTCCTTTCATGCTACGCAACTGAAACCTAATCTAAATCTAATCTAAATCTAGCTTAATCTAAACCTGACCTAAAAAAAATGTAGCAAGTGTCGCCAAAGGACGACAGTGCTTTACCAATTTATCTGTGTTTCATTCTTGTCTCCAGGGGAGTGCTAAACGTCTCTCCTTTCATGCTACGCAACTGAAACCTAATCTAAATCTAATCTAAATCTAGCTTAATCTAAACCTGACCTAAAAAAAATGTAGCAAGTGTCGCCAAAGGACGACAGTGCTTTACCATTTTATCTGTGTTTCATCCTTATCTCCACTAGGGAAGTGCTACCTAATCTAATCTAAATCTAGCCTAACTTAAACCTGAGCCTAATCTAAACCTAACGTAAAAAAATGTGGCAAATGTCGCCAAAGGACGACAGTGTTTTACCAATTTATCTGTGTTTCATTCTTGTCTCCACTAGGAAAGTGTTAAGTCTCTCTCCTTTCATACTACGCAACCGAAACCTAACGTAAGTCTAATCTAAACGTAATCTAACCTAAACCTATCCTGAATCTGAACCTAACCTAAAAAAATGTGGCAAGTGTCGCCAAAGGACGACAGTGCTTTACCAATTTATTAACATCAAGTTCACTTTCTTTCCAACGAAGTAATTTAAAAGAAAAAAGACGATACAATGTTGAAAAACCATCTTAAGGAAAAATGAACTCACTACTGTCAAAGTAGAAACTGAGACACCAAGTGAATCTTGATCTCTCTGTGATCTTCTTTCACAAAAAGTTATACGTATCTGTTGCATCTGAAACTTATTATCGACAATGTTTCATTCATCGTTGCTGTTTTTATTATTTGTACGCCAAACGAAAGACACGCACCCCTTTCGAAAGAAGTGAAACGTGCAGCAAAAGATATACAAAAAAAAAAAAAATATGCAAAAATTGCCTGCAGCAAACTTCATTACGCTGCAGAGACCCTTCAAAATTGATCGAGGAGGAAAAATTCAGTCTTGAAAAATAGATTCATTGCACGGTGAAATTGCCGGTGAGAGATATTTGTCGCGCTTGAGAATGCCATTTAGAATAATAATAAAGGAGCGAATAGGGGAAATTGCGAGGGAAAAGTATCATCCAACGCGAGCGCGGGAAAATTAGAAAATAAAGAGTTTCGCCGCGGAATTATTGGCCCCCGGTCTCCGCGATGTTGCGAAAGCCACAAAGGGGTTGAGAAAGCCCCGGTCGGCGAAATTCCCCAGCGAATTTTCTTGCTGCAAGCGAGTTACATCGCTAGGCTCCGAATTTATATATCAGCGAGGAAATGCTGCCAACGCTCGCAAGCCACTATTTTCCAGTTTTGCGAGCTTAAACTGAATCCACGGCCGTTGCTTTCCCTCCCCTTTCCCCCGGCGTAGGGTGAGAGGGAGGGAGGGAGGCGGCCATTTTTTCCTTCTCCCTTTTCTCTATACTTACATCTCGTTTCTCCTCGTAAATTTTTTTTATCCATCGAATTTACGTGGACGACGAGCCAGCTCCAGTCGGATTTCGAAAAGTTCGTTCTTTGCCACGTTTTGCTACAATTCTGTACTTTTCAATGGTATTTTACACATCTTGCAGGTAAAGTGTATAAATTACATATGACAATGGATAATTATGTAATGTATACAACGTATATATATTTCATGTGTAATTATGTACGTATAATGATAATAACGTGTACACGATTATGGACAATTACATATGTAATGTAATAATATAAAATGTGAATAAATTTTTGAATGTGTAAATAACGTACATTTAAAATTACGTAAAAGTGATAATGCGTGCGATATATATTTCCTGCATAATTTGAACGTATACATTTCATGCAAAATTTAATGTATATGTGCATTTGAACAACAGATATGTGTAATATATATGTAGGTATAATCTATTTAAACATGTAAATTTCACTCAAAATTTAATATGCGCTTAATACATAGAAACGTATAATATACACATCATACATGTAACATACATATAATATTATACATAATTAATATACATATAATATACATATAATATGTATAATATGTATAATATACATTATATAATATAACATACATACAATATAATATAATGTATATTATACATATTATGTGTATAACATTATACATATATGTATAACATTATACATATAACATACATATAATGTACATTTTTTGAGTAATTTAAACATGTGTAAGTATATTTCGCGTATAATTTAACGTTATATTAAAATTACATAAAAGTGCAAATACATGCATATATTTTACAATTGACGTACATCAAATACAAATACATTCACAATATATTACAATTATACATAATAATATTCACAATATACAAAATACAAAATAATATTCACAAATATAGTACAATTACATAATACAAAAATTACAATAATTGCAAAATATAAATGCACATTACAAATACAAACACAAATATATTACAAATGATATATCAAATACAATTTTATATATATGTATATATATATATATATATAAAATTTACACACACACACACACACGCACATCAAAAATATACATCTTACAATTGATATAACGTATTCGATTTTTCCGCTGCTCTTTAATCTTTTTTGAGTTGGACGTTCTTTTGGTACTCGATTCGTTCGAGCCCACCCAGTACACGTTCCGCGTTCAGTCGCAAAACGATTTCACGTCGCAAGTGTGCTTTTTACCGGTGTATCTTCGCCGAGCCTAATCGTGAAATGGCGATTCTCCTCGCGAGAGCCTGCTCTGGAGTATCGGGGTTTAGTCAATTTTCAGGGCTTTTTTTTTGCGTACGGCTCGCCTTTTTTCCTTTCTTGGGGGAAATTGTTTGGAAAGTTTCGAACGACCGCCGCTGCTTTTCAACTTGGAGCCCCCGCTGAGTCCCCGGAAATCGAGATGGATTCACAGCGAGAGAGAACTTCCTCGCATTCTCAGCAGTGAAGAAGCCGAGGTTTCGTAATTATTTTTCAAATGCTCACTGTGTTGAAAAAAAAAAAAAAAAAGAACAGGATGCCCCCTCATTTGAATCTCAGATTTCTTCGTGGCATTTCGTTTGCCTCGACTCCCCTTCGCGGAAATTTCATGCGTAAAGAAAGTCGGCGGTGCAATGAAAAAAAATTCATGTTCAAAGAAAAGACATGAAACAGACGCAAAGGATCCTTATAGGGCCTGCGTCTTGAATTGCTACGTCACTGTGGGTCATCGCGCGCGTTCCGAATTCTTCAATATAATCGTCCTAATTCTGACAACCAGGATGAGGTAGCCTCACTCAGTGTTCATCCTCAATATATATTTATTCGAAATGTATGAAATCCCAAGTCCGCCGGTGCGTGTTGGCTGACCGCGCGACGTAAGCGATCGCGAGGTTAAGCGACCACCGTTGCGGCACCTTTTTAGGATGGGTGACCGTTTGCATACCCAATCACAGAGGGGCCTCTACCACCCCATCCCCAACAACCAAACGTCTGGGGTTAGGATTCGTCACCATCAGTCCCTACTGATGATAAAGTCTGGTCTGGTCCCTACCTTATCGACACCTTATCTATCGCTCATAAGTCTTGACTATTTTATCTAACCCTTTGCGGACTACCGCCGCATATATGCGTTTGGCAAAAACAACTAATAGAGCCGGAAAGACTCATATATTATGTGTCTCACATAACAGTTACTGTGGTCGATACAGCTAACATTTCATTATTGTGAGAGTCTCTTTAATGAATAAAAATCGATTAAAGAAACTGTGCGCTGGCAATTTTAAGTGACGACTATCACGGTAGCGATACTTGGTCCGTCCGCAAAAGGTGTTAAAATAGCAGAAGGTTCCTTTGGGACGTGACAGCGAAATCTTAACCTAGAAGGGGATAATTGTAATACTTCCTAAAGGGGGATATAAAATCCCTAAAGACATTAATAAATGTGGTGTGTGACACTCAGAAAAATAAAGTTTGGACATTGATTGAATTCTGCGCGAATTGCTTGTGATTTTATTAATTTTCAGTCCCATTCGCGTAAAATTCAATTTACGTCCATCTTTATTTTTGTGCGTGATTTATAGTTTTCAGATTAACGCCCTTATTCCTTCTGACACAGTTCCTAGTCCCCTCTCACAAAAATTAGGGGACATTTCGGGATGAATGTGAAGTGATAAAAGAAAGAAGCATTTGATTTTTTTTTTCTAATTAAACAAGAACATCAGAAAAGTAAATAAGTTTAATAAAAATATGTTTGTTTAATAAAGAAAATCAAATACTTCTTTTTTTTTTATCGTTTCATATTCATTTTGAAATGTCCCTTAATTTTTGTGAGCAGTGTATATATATATATATATATATATATATATATTTTTTTTACACATTTTTATTAAATTTTTATTCTCTCTGAAAAATTTTGGGCATGATTTTAAACGTTTCCTTTGGCATACCTATGTCCCAGAATATTTTTTCAGATTTTTCGAAAAAATTGGACGTAGCAGAAATAGTGTTGTATATAAATAGAAAATATTTAAAAGATCAGTTTATTAGTACCCAGTAGTTTTGCTTTTAAATTTACCATGCCACGGACATTAAATCTGGGACATCCTGTATAGTGGCCGTAAATTTTTTTCTTCTTTGGTTTCTGAGCAATTTAACTGTAGATTTCAGTTAGATGTAAAATTTATTAACCAGATTCGAGATTTATCGATCAGATTTAACCGTACGTGTTTGTTTTCGAAGGGTGGACCTCGGGGCTTTCTCTATTTATGAGTTAAATACTCGAATTAATTAAACAAAATCTACGCTAAATCGAAAATCTGATCAACTAATTTTAAATCGAAGTTAACAAAAATTTAATTTAATAACGAATTTTACATTTCAATTAATATCTACAAAAACAGAAAAAAAGAAATTCTTCGATTAAATCGCATTAAATCTAAAGCGAGATCTTCTCTGCTAATTTAAAGAAAATTCTACTCATCGTGTACACGAACGTGTCTTGACGCAGTTAAAACAGGCGAGGAGTTCGAATGCTTTGCTCGATCTCGAGGGAGAAATTGGAGAAATTGGAGAAATTGGAGAAATTTCCAAACGTAGGAGAAAGAAGAAAATTTGCCGGTATAAATCGGTATCGTCACTCTGTCGCCTCGGAAAGCTCTCGATTTCGCATCTGGCACGAACGACGCGCAAAACGCCCGCGGGGCACCGCGATCAAAAATCGATAAAACGCCTGTCTCGCCGCGAGATACACGACGCGATTAGGATCCCGCGAAGATATGATCGTCCGACAGGGGCCCCCTGCAGCCGACCGGGGTAAAACGGGGCCCGCGATCTTATCCGACGACAGTGTCATGCTATAAGCCCATTAATCCCTTTTCCCTTGCTAAAAAAAAAAAAAAAGAAAAAAAGAAAGAAAGAAAGAAAAAGAAGAGAGAAACGTGGCGTGGAGGACTCCTGAGAGGACGCGAGAGGAGGGGGCGGAAGGGGCACCGAGTTGAAAATAAAAGGATCAACGTTGTCAGAACGATGCGCGGCCCGGTGGCCCTGGAAAAAGAAAAAGAAAAAGAAAAGAAAAGAAAAGGAGAAAATCCCGCCCGTTGCATTTATCATCCGCTTAGACAAATTAATAGCGGCTTTGATCCGTCGTTTCTTCCTGGCGACGTGATCGTCGGAGAAAGAAGAAAGGCCACGCGTTTCATTGTCAGCGAAACGAGGAAAGAAGCGAGAGCTTTCTCCTCGGTTGTTTTTTGTGGCTTGTTTATTTTTATTGGCCTTTTGCAATTGAAAAACGTCGTACATATTCTTGTTTTAACGCGACCTATGTTGCTGATAATGCCGATAAGTATCATATAAGTTTTGTTGCGCGAGTAGTGAGAAAAGTGGAAGCAGAAAATATGTTGTTGAGGTAATGTGTAGTTTCATTTGTTATATATTAACATTTTACCGACCGATAGCGGTAAGTAATAGACGATTAATAGGCTACCGGTTGGTAAATTTTTAATATCGTATAATAATATATTTGTATGTATTAATATACGATATTACCGATCAGTAAAGTGTTAAAATATATAAATATATTATTATACGATATCCACACTTTACCGACCGATAGCGGTAAGTAATAGACGATTAATAGGCTACTTGTCGGTAAAGTGTTAAAATATGTTAGCCGATTAATAGGCTACCGGTCGGTAAAGTGTTAACTGATTGAAATCAAATATACGTGTGATTATACGATACTGTACAATATTACGCTATACTATACGATACAATATTACACTATACTGTACAATATTACATTATACTATGCAATACTATACTACTACTATACTATTATTATACAATACTATACTACTACTATTATTATACTACTACTATTATACTACTGAATTATACTACTACTATATTATACTATTATTATACAATACTATACTACTATACTGTACAATATTATGGAATACCAAGGATTAAAATTCAATACAAAGCCACCGAATTAGTTTCAATATCTACGCTATCTCGTAACATAATTCTTAGATTTTGCAAGTTCCGATAAATCCTGGTGGAATTCCTTAGGCCAAAGGAGAAAAGTACACTGTTTTCGCAGCTAAATAAAAATTCGCAAATCCTTCGAGTGCCTTTGAATTTCCCACGATCAATCGCGACAATCCGATACATATTTTCGAGAGAATAATCCGATACGTGTTTGATGATCGGCTTGAGGAACGAATCCGTCCCCGTGAGATAGGATATCGGACGATGGATGGCAAAACGGAAACGAAATCGAGACCGGTAGTCCCGAGATGAGACGACAAATCTTTTGCAATAGTCAGAGAGAGAGAGAGAGGAGGACTCGTTGCTGCGTCCGCGGCAGAGCAGATTAAACGTTTCTTATAAGGGCCGATCGAGGCCATTCATCAGCCGTCCCGTCCCGCTGGATATCTCTCTTTCTCTGATTTCTACGCTGCTCTCGGCTCGTTAAGCCTTAATCGCCCGGCTCTTTTCATTTTTCCAGGCCCCCCACCCTTTCTCAGCGACCAACTTTCGACGTTCATTATCCGTGTCAGAGATGAAACGCTCGTCCGTGTACGCAGACAGAGCGGTAAGAAACTACGTTTGGCCCGTGGCTATCGTAGATGAAATTCCTACACCTTCGATCTGATGGAAATGAACGTGTAAAGAACGTTTCGAAGCCGCGAAATCGAGCTCGATTTTGAATTTCAAGGTCGAAAATTTTCGTTTCCTTTTGTTGTATTCTATTCATCACGAAGGTCGTAATCTATTGTTACGTAATCGTAATTGTTTTCTCTGAAATTGAAAAATGGCAGAAAAGTTTCGTAATTATTTAACACCGCGGAACCGTGAAACGTGCGTCCTAACAGCGACTTTATTTTACGTATTATTTTAAATTTCGCCGACATTTGACTTGTTATAGTTGTAGCATCAGTGTGATTCTAAATAATTAAATGATAGAACTGACTGTTAATATAATTCGAAATATAAACGTTACACGCGCCTAGGACCATAAAGTCGCTGTTAGGACGCAGCGTTGATGGCGATCGGGAAACTTTTTCGCCATTTTTATAAAACTATGAAGTTCCCTTGTGACCTATGACTCCTTGGAAAAAGTTTTACCTTCGTGATAAGTAAGGACACGATGCGAAAAGAATCTTGACTTTGACATTTAAATTCAAAGTCAATTTCACGGCGTTTTTCTGTACGTGTATCTCTATCGAATCGAGGGTGTAGAATTCATCTGTGATAGCGAACTTTCCTCTCCACCCTGTACATTCGCCTTGTTAGTCGTTAAATCGAAAAAAAAGAAGAAATAAGCGAATCGTTGGAATTTATTTTCGAATTTAACGAACAATAAATCGACTGAGAAGAACTGTAAAACGAAATTGGTTGAAATGGAACTCGATGCAAGTTGAAAAATTTTCTGAAGATCCTCTCAATAAACCGGAGTCGCGAGTCTCGATTCGGAACTAACTTTTTCAATAAAAAAAAAAGAAAAAAGAACTAGGGGATCATTCTCGATTCTACTCGAAGTAAAGTCGCGAGGCAGGGAATTTTTCGACTCGTCGCCGACTCCGGAAGCTCATTTTTCACCCCTGTACCATCGAACAACACTTCTAAACTGCCGGAGAAATAAATTTCGCGGCATTTTCACGCGCGAAATCATCGATCACGGTTAGAGCGAGAGGGGGGGGGGGGACAGACTGAGGTGTTACGTAAGATTGTGCCAGGATGATTGGACCTGTAGGCCGGAAGAGGGGGGAGAGGGGAGGGATATAAAATAAAACGTGTCGCCTTTTTATTTTGCTTTTATCGCCAAAACATATTCGAAGGAGAGTACGGGCCCGTTTCCAGTGAATGGACATTGTTCGTCGGACACCGATGATCCCATAAAGGGATCTCTCTCTCTCTCTCTCTCTCTCTCTCTCTCTCTCTCTCATTCAATGGTATCTCGAGTGAGTTTTTCAGTCCCGCTTCACCTCGGGATCCTCTTCATTCAGGCTTCTTACGACCCAGTCGAACCAGTATCGTTGCACGAGCCGAGAAACCCTTCCCCCCCTTCCTACACCCCCATGAAAGTCGATCGAACCGGCGAGGTCGCGTCGCCTATCGATAACTCGCTCGCTAACCCACTTACTCGCTCGCGAAGTTACCTCGGTAATTGGAAAGACTCTTTCTTTTTTTTTCTTTTTTTTTTTGCGAGCGCGAAAAGCATCGCGCGTATTTTGTATTTCGTCGATTTTTTTTTTTTTTTATTTCAATTTCACTTTGTAATCAAGCGAAAAATAAAGAATTCTCTAACTTTGATAGTAAGCGAGTCGATAAAGAGAATGTTTGTTGTTAATGATCTATGGGACGGTGTTCAGCAGCCTGCTTTTAAAATTAACTTTTCGTTCCGTATCGTTCAATAATCGTTGTTATTTGACGATTTTATGCGATTTTTAGATGTATAGATTAATTGTTCATTTCAGTTGTGCAATAATAATAATAATTGCTTAAATAAACTGAGCAATGACAAACTGAACTTGATAGTACGATTGTACAATTGATGTAACACAATTGACTAGTATAATATAATTACAATGATATAATTGATTAACTATCAACGGAAGTGAATGATTTTGAATAACTTTGAATGACCTTGGACAATATTATAATATAATTACAATGATATAATTTGCGAACGCACGAGTGCTAACAGCTACTTTACGTTTCTAGACGCGTGGGGATCTCTGTTTCACTTAATTTTCGTATGAGGTTTCACCAACATTTGATTCGTCATAGGTGCAGCATCAGTGTGAGCCCAAACAACCAAATGATAAGGCTGTTAACATTATCCAAAATATAAACATTACATCCACATGAAGTCCAGAAACATAAAGTCGCTGTTAGAACGCAGTGTGTTAAAAAAAAAAAGACTTTCTCGCTGTTGAACCGATATAGTTCCTTCGAAAAGATTCATCTTCGCTATGAGCAGAATATAATCCAAAAGGAAAAGGAAAAGATTTTGACCTTGAAATTCAAGGTCGAGACAACAGTCTTATGGCAAATTCTCAATATATATATATATTTCCATTGAATCGAAGGTATAGAATTCATCCACGACAGACACGGACAAACTTTTTTTTCTTTTCATTTCCACTGACAATCAGTATAATCAGAGCCGAGAAAACACTCGTCCGCCCTCAGCTATTAGGGTTAGAATACCTCAGCTATCAGCGAACAGCCATACGGTCGAAAAGCAAAAAGCTAACACACACGTACGTGTACGATTGCTTAGAGTGCAGAAATAGCCACGCACCGGATTTCTCGGGGATTCAACCGCGTACATGCCGATACGTAACGAGCGAGAGAGGTGGCTAGGTTAGGTTTAGCTTAGGTTTGCTGCAGCCATGGTGAAACATGGGGGCCCCGGCTATCCGACGAGTCGCGACCCCCCATGGGTGTGGTGTACCATCTTCCAGACGAGATTATGGTCTCGGTATGGCGGACGTTACTCCCCAGGGGGGGTTTCGCGTACTCGTATATTATATTTGCCCGAGAAACACTCCCCCTTCTTCTCCCCACCCCCCTCCTATTTGCTCTCTGGCTTCCATCTTCTTCCTCCGAGTTCCAGTTTCTTCTTCGCGCTTCGTCGTACGCCCGGGCGAAAAATTTATTTCGAATAATAATTTGCAAATAAATTATTGGGAAACAGTGTGTGATCATCGATATTTGGCAAATAATTGGATTTCGATTAACGAAGTACACTGCTCGGGAAAGATCAGGGGATATGATCGATGATGATTTTGCATGATTTCATCGATTGATTGTTGACTTCTTATTTCGTTGGGTGAAAATGCAGTATACAAAAGGTATACGAAAGTACCAGAGTATAATATTTTTGTGTAATTGTGAAAGACAAGGTTGTTTGGAGATTTTTTTTTCGAAACACCCAGGTCTGGTGTTCGCAGACCTAGAGGTTGTGCACGTGCATCGTAAGAACAGCTTCCAGCCGATGAATGAGCGTTTATCGCGGGTGGGGGGTGGAGATTCTCAGTCGTGTCGGAGGTTTCCAGGCTGTTCTTCAGCCTCGTCTTCTGGCCCACTTCAAGACTCGGACGAGTTCTTCGCTCGTTCTTTACGACGAGACGAGGAACAGAATCGATCGATCTTTCCCTCTTGAATCTTGTCGTTTCCTGAGAACGTTATCGCTTCAATGCGACAATGGACAAATTCTTTGTCATTGGACAATGTAGAATTAGGATAATTTTTGTATCTTCATTCATCCATCTGATGTAGAAAAAAACATTCACTTTACGATAAAAAAATTCATTTTGCAATGTAAAAGTTGAAATATATAAAATATAACAATAATTTAACTTAATATAATAACATATATATAAAATAATAATAACTTGACCTAATATAATAATAACTAAACTTAAAATATAATAATAAAATAAGTAAACTTGAAATCAAACGAAACAACTAACATAAAACCAAGCAGATTAAATAACTAATGAAGTTGAAATTAAATAAAATAATCAATTTAAAATTAAAATTAACATTGAAATGTTTCTTTGGCCTCTATTTACATTCTACGTACTAAAATGATTTCATTTATCCATCTGATGTAGAAAAAACATTCACTTTACGATAAAAAGATTCATTTTGCAATATAAAAGTTGAAATGTACAAAATATAGCAATAACTTAACTCAATATAATAATATATATAAAATATAATAATAACTTAACCTAATATAATAATAACTAAACTTAAAATAATAATGATAAAATAAAATTGAAATTGACTGATTAATCGATGATATCATTTAATTTTGCTCCTTTAATTAACGTGTTAATCACGAGTGTCGATCGAGACATCGAAGACATCGCGTGCCTCTTCCAGTCGTGAACAAAAAAACGACAGAAACTCTGCTCGAAGCCTGTAAAATTTCTACAAATCTTCTGGCTATTTCTACAATTCTTCGAAAATTGAACACCGAGTGTAGACTGCGATCTGCGACATACGTATTTCGAGGGAAAAGTGGAAAGTAAGTGGTGGGACACGCAAGGAAGGGAAATTGGCCCCGGCAGCAACAATAGGACGTACAGAATCGGGGAAAGAAATATAGGAACGTAATTATTAGTGGCAGGGCTGGCTCGGGGGGTCGTTACCCGAGAGTAAACCCTTGCTTGCAGCTAATGCACCGGGTGTAATTCCCTTGCTCGCATTGCCTCGACGGGGCACGAGGTAATCCACGAGGCAAAACCAACGATTCCGGCGATATGGATAATATAATGTTGGCAAGACGATAGGTTTTCTTCCGTCGTCCGCAAGAAAACCCATGTGTACTCGGCTCGCAACTCGCCGGATAAATACGAAGAAAGAAGAAGAAGAAGAAGAAGAAGAAGAAGAAGAAGAAAAAAGAACATCGACTTTGTACCTGTATAATGTAACGCTGACTTATTACAGTTTTATTACTCGCGATCAAATGAGCCTTGTCTCTTTTGACTAGGCACGGCTTTGAAATTTATTTACGGTCGCCTAACCTTCGATAAAATGACCAAACTTACGAGTCTTACCTAGAAATGGGTTCGAAATTAATTTTTAAATTCTCGAAACTCGAATCTGGATTGAAACGCTTGAAGCGCTGATTTTATTTTGCGAGAGGAACTTTTCATTCGAATAATTGAAATTGATTGTTATTAATTATAGTTGTCTAACGGTCGATAAAATGACCAAACTTATGAGTCTTACCTAGAAATGGGTTCGAAATTAATTTTTAAATTCTCGAAACTCGAATCGAACAATTACATATATATATATATATATATATATATAAAACAATCAATTTCAATTTTTTTAATTTTTTTAATATATATATATATATATATATATAAAAATATCAAATGTCGCGTGGATTCCTCGCAACGCGGCCCACCGTGAGGGGGCAGCACAGTCGTAATAATAAAGCAACTGTTAGAGCTGGTGGAGCGCGCGAGCCAGCTTCAGCTACACGGTTCGGTAATAAGTTCCTGGTTTACGGTTCATCGGCAGGTTATCCCGAGGCTGGATCGGCCTACCGGCCGACTGAAAATCACCGGTGGCCGCGCACTCGCCTCTTCCCCGTTGTTGTTTTCTCTTCGTCGTGCTGGTCTCGTTTTCGTTTCGTTTCGTTTCGTTTCGATCACCCTTTCACCGGCAGAGGGAGGGAGAGGTGTGCCGTGGCTGCGAAACCGTAATTACACCGCGCGGCGGGCGAAACAACGCAAACCTAACCTCTAACCTAAATCGGGCGGTCGATCATTAGAATGCTTTTTTTTCTTTCTTTTAAACTACCTCTATGCAGTTGCACGTACGTACGTGCTGTTCCTTCATCAAGAAAAGTAGTAGTTTTTTTTATTTTCAATGTTTGCGATAAACTCGAAGTATGAAAACATGCGCGATACATATACATAAAGTCGAGTATTTGTTGTACGCGTAATGCTTGATCGATTTTTCACTTAGATGTCACTTCTTCGATTATAAAAGAAGTTTAAACGTGCATCAAAAGTCCGCAGTCTGTTCGTAGGTTTCGCAATTCGGATGTATAGGGTGGCCACTGAAGTCGTAACTTGTTTTATTTGTGAGCAGGAAAATGGTGGTCGTCTGAGGGATGTTGTTTTTCACACATAATATTGAAAAAATCAGTAAAATATTTTTAAAACATGCGTTTGTAGAAGTTATTATTTGTTTAATATCATTCAGTTTTTCAGTGAATCACACCTATATATAATGCTCGGTTGATGCTGTCGAATGAGGTTATGTTGGAACGCACTATGTAAATAGGGACGGAGAAATTAGCGCGACTGATTGCGAAAATGAAGAAATTTTTATTTCAATTTCAAATTACTTTTATGTTTATTTATAATATATATATTGTAAATGTATAGGTGTGCACAAAGAAAAGAAAAGAAAGAAATTGTTTTTCAAAGATCATATCGTTGTATCGCATTGCACGCAGTCAACGTCATTTTCGAGAGAAAAAATCCGAGTTTGAAAGTATCTCCCGAACTAACGATTTTTCGGTCATAAATTCGGTTTAACACACTCTTTTTTTTTCGATAGTACATTGAAAAAGGAAAACTTCACTTTCAAACGCCTTCCATGCGATCACGTTGAAAAATGATGACCGATATCACTCGGTGACTATTTTCGGATATAATCGTATCGAAAATATATTTCGGCTTCTAGTCTTGGCTGACCCACCCGGTATACCTATTCGAAAGGAAGGTGAACAGCGAACAGAAAGTACTGGGGAAACCCGAGAACAGAGTCTCTTATTAATCAATGCAACAGTTTCCGAGGCATCTGGCCATCTGGTCACGTGGCTCGTTAATAGCCAATTCCGGACCGACGAGGGGCCCGAAATGGGAATACCGATCCCGCACAGATCGGTGGCCGATCTTTGGGCTAATTAACAGGTAGGCGTTCGCCAGTCCGGTGTCGTAACTCCGCAGGGTGTCTACGACTAGCTTCGAATTTCCGTCTCTCGTTCCTCGTGCTGCCTCGCTCTAAAGGCAGACTCGCCGTTTAAACGAGAAGATCCTCCACTCGTATGTGTATATATACATATAATCCCCCGATACGAGAACTGACGCGAGATTTACTGCTAATGGCACGTCGAATCGATAATCGGCCGCGTATTAATTAATCAACCGGCTCCTTGACAACGCACGCATTCTTCTTCGACTGGATCGGTTCCTTTGTATCGACGATCGGCAGCGAGACGAAACGAAAGTGGGAGTAAAGATGACGAAGAATGCCTGTCGATCGTTTCCACTCGCGAAGGATAAAAAAAAGGTCCATTTATACCGCACGAGCCGAGCGTATTCAGGGTGTATGTTTCATTATTGTTTTGTTCGCTGATGTGTGTGTGTGTATGTGTGTGTGTGTGTGTGTGTGTAAGACTTTGATCGTAACGAATATCGAGAACTATAACGAAGGAAATCGAGCGTTCAATCTGTCGACGTATTTTTCACTTTCGATCGAAGGTTTCGCTGTCGATAGCTATTGCGCCAGGGGAAGAGAATCGTGCGAAAAGTAGGCGAATAAAAGAAAAGAGACGGAGCGTCCGTCGAATTTGGAGCAATCGTAAAACGCAAGGAGTGTTCCTTCGATGCACGACCGATCACTGGATTACAATGCAAAATTTTTCGTTTAATTTTCACTCTCCGATTGCGCGAACGCCGGACGAGGACCGAGCGAGTTCTTTGAAAATTCGTTGCCAACAAATCGTACGCCAGTGCTCGTGCGAGCCTCGTTCACATAATTGCAGAGTTCATTTTTTTCTTTTTTTTCTTTTTTTTTTCTTCAAATGACGGCGCGGTCGACAGTGCAAATTTCGACGAGCCATTGCCAAGAGGAAATTTCGATCTTCAAACACCACGGATGGATTTCGTCGAGAACGAAAATTTTCCAACGTTTCCAGAGGTGGTTTGAACTTTCACGATTCGAGACGAGAGTTCAAGAAATCCCTAGAATCTCTAAAAAAATAAAAAAACAAAAAAAGAAATCGTGCAGCGAATTTTAATGAACTGTTGTAAAGAGGAAATTTCGATCTTCAAACACCACGGATGGATTTCGTCGTGAACGAAAATTTTCCAACGTTTCCAGACGTGGTTTGAACTTTTACGATTCGAGACGAGAGTTCAAGAAATCTCTAGAATCTCTATAAAAAAAAAAAAAAAAGAAATCGTGCAACGAATTTTAATGAACTGTCCTAAAGAGGAAATTGTCGATCTTCAACGCCACGATAGATGTTAGTCGTCGAAAAAAAAAACGTTTCAATGTCTTCAGGGATGTTTGAATTTTTTAGCAGTTTAAAACGAAACTTATTCAAGAAATCCCAATATTTCATCTGATGTTCAGGGATCGATAAAATCTCTGAGAGGAAATCAAAACGCGACAAGTTGCAAAGAGAAAATTTCAATATATCACAGTGGAGGATCTAGTCGCGAGAAAAGAATTCAATGTTCTTCGTTGAGAACATTCGAGAATAAATGTAACCATTCTTTTCGTACTCGCTGCATGATGTAAAAACACCATTAAAAAATACTTTAAGAAAAAGTCAAGGAACCGTCAAGGTAAAATAAAAAAAACGCTTAAAGAGGAAATTGTCGATCTTCAACGCCACGATAGGTGTTAGTCGTCGAAAAAAAAAAAAAGAAAAAAAAAGAAAAAAATGAAAAAGAACTCGTTTTACGGATTTCTTGTCTGTGCAATTAGAGAGGAAGTAACTCGGTCAACAGATTGGCCGAACGCACGATCGAAGCACACAGAGTTTCGCGCAAAGATGTGTTCTCCACAAGTGAGAAACCACAAAGTCATTCTTCGCGCGCGAGATTTCTATGTAATTTCCCTGCGTACGGAAAACGATACGACGGAATACTCGACGCAATTTCGAGGGAATAACGAGTGATTCGTGATGAGTCGGGGTTGGAGGGCCGAGCGGGAAGCGTCGACCTTGATCTTGCGCCGGAAGGTCGACGCGAGCGACTCCCGGGGGAAGGGGGAAGAGCCGCTCGACGTGCGTGAACGGGCGTCTCTCGTCGCGGTTTTCCTACTATCGAGCGGCAAAAATCCGGGCAAACAAAGCTGCTGGCACCCGGCCATTGAGATCGGGCCAGGCATCTAAACCGCGAATTCTTCGCGCATCTCCCGCCAAACGATTATTCTCGCTCGCGTGATTCGAGAGCTGCCACGAATTTCTGTCCATAAATTCCTTTTTTTCTTTTTTTCTTTCAAATGCAAAACTTTCTTTTTCTCTCAATCGTCGAGATATTAGGCCAGCAGATTCCCTTTTTTTTTCTCTTTTTTGTGCTTTCGTAACTACGCTAAAATGCAGTAATTATAATTGTTTCTCGCGAATCAAACACCATCTTTAGACATTTACCGAAACTTCCAGTCGTCCCAATTTTTTTTCATTTCTTTTTTCGTTTAACGATAAGACGTGGCAAGAATTGGTAAACGGAAACTTGAGGAACGAACCAGCGGTGGTTTTCGCCAACGATTACGCCACTGGCCTCTAACACCTATCGCCACCATTCGTCAGAAAATCGCACCCTGTTGGCAGGCCGGTGGCACGCGGATGCGCGCCACATGTCTCGCATTCCGTCCTTCGCTCCTTCGTTTCTCTCCCTCTCTCCCACGCCGCTCTCGCAATCCTGCGATCCTTTCTCTTCACCTCGCGCCCGTTCCCGGAACTATTAATTAGCCATGCCTGCTCCGGCCGCCTACTCTTTCACTCCCGTGTTTTATCATTATTATTATCGTTATCATTATTATTATCATCATTATTATCATCATTATTATTATCATTATCATCATCATCATCATCATTATCATCATCATCATTATTATCATCATTATTATTACCATCATTATTATCACCATCATTATTATCACCATCATTATTATCATTATTATCATCATCATTATTATCATTATTATCATCATCATAATTATTATTATCATCATTATCATCATCATCATCATCATCATTATTATCATTATTATTAGCATCGTTATTATTATCATCATTATCATTATTATTATCATTATTATTAGCATCGTTATTATTATCATTATTATCATCACCATCATCATCATCATCATCATTATTATTATTATTTTCGAAATCCTAGTTATTATTATTATTATTATTATTTTATTATTAATTATTATTAGTTATTATTATTATTTTCGAATCCCTATACATGTATATATCTTGCGTCGAATTACTTGCGTTGATCAAGGTCACCGTCTCTTATTTTTTTCTTTTGGCGATTCGAGGATCCGTGGATTTCAAGAAACAGAGTCAAGAACATAATTAAATATTCCGGCGCGTTCGATTATCTCAATGTCAGTTTTTATGGATGAAACAAAGGTAGTTTGCTTAGGGATTCGAGCAATGGTTTATCAGAGAACACTGTAAGATAACGCAGGTAACGCAGTTTCGCTGTAACGCGATAAGAGAAGCTGCGGAAACGCTCGTGTAACACGACAACGCGATTTTTATCCAACACGTTTAGAAAATTATAATTACATACTATGCACGTCATGGCTACCTACTTAAGCAAGAGCTTAAGTGTGTGTGTGTGTGTGTATAGTATATTATAGTAGAGTAATTGTATTGTAATATACTATAATACAATATAGTATAATATATTAAAATATAACACAATATAGCAACTGTAGTATTATAATATACTATTAGTAGTATAGTATATTACAGATCATGTTTCCGAGAATTTCAAGGTGACCTTTGTTCCCTAATAAATGGAACTACATATTTTTGAGCTCACAGTCCTTTAGCTTCCGTCAAAAAAAAAAAAAAAAAGAAACGAAGGTCACCTTGAAATCTCGAATACATGACCGTCGAGACACAAGATTCGTGGTCACCCTCGAAACAATGTAACTTTCATTTTTCAATAGTTCAAGAGAAAATTGCGCGGTCAGCTTCATGTGGGACACTCTGTATATAATTAATTAAAAGATATATATACATATATATACACACGCCGGAAAAAGTCTATAATAAAACTATAATATAACTATAACTATAACTATATATATATATATAAAAAATATTACACTAACTATATATATAAATATAGTATTATATATATAATACTATACTAACTATATATATGTATATATAGTTAGTATTATATATATATATATATATATATATGTATAATAGAATTATATAGAAGAGCTATAATAAAACATCATTATTCGTTATTCAAACGACCGTGAAAGAGAAACAGAAGCAGATACTTAGGGAAGATCCCTCCGAAAGTTCTTCGCGCTCGGTTGAGTCGAAGGCCATTAAAAAGTCGCGTTATCGCGAGCGGAATAAATAGTCCTCGTTGCTTCTTGAGGCCGTTCTGCCTCAGGTTCCCGGGGATCTTTGTCCGGGTCCGGATCCGTAAAGACTCCAAGGGGGACGAACGAAGCGCGAATATGGCAACGAGGATGGAACGATTTGCAACAAAATTCGTTCGGGCCGGTAGTGTCCAGAACGCGCTCGTAAATAATGTTGATTTTCCGGCAGAGTAAACAGCGAGATGTAATCAGCGCGATAGTTTCACGGCGGCGTGCACTCGGGGAAACGATTCCCACGTTCGTAACGCGTTCCAGACTCCGGTCGTGATTTCCGCGGAGATTTTCGACCTCCCCCTCCCCTCTCCCGCTTCCCCAATTCTTTCCTCCCGCCGCTAAATTAATTAATTTAGGGGAGCTTTGTACGTCGACTCCTCCCCCTCGTCGATTTTACTTTACCACCTGCAGCACTGTGTTTGACACTGCTACGCCGCGGCTCCCTAGGGATTTTTGCTTTTAAAGCAGATCTGGGTGTTTTGAAAAACGTTCAAGTAACGTGGAAAAGAATTGTGTTGTCTAGCGTGCAGTAGGTGAGGGAGTCTTTAAAGTTGTCAGAATTGGTTTGTCAAATCGTTTCGTGGAATTGTTTCTCGTCGAGAAAGATGGGAACTGTTTTGGTGTCACGTGAAATCGTGAGATTTCGCCTGAAAAAAGCGATTTCATGATCGAACGAACTGGTCGATATATTCTGATGAAGTTCTTGTTTCTCATGAAAAATTTCATTCATTGTCTTTCATTTGCACACAAAAAGTGTAATAAACTCAGTGTGTGTGTAATATTATCAGATAAACAAGAAATTCCCAAGTTACTAGGACCGCGAGATCAAAGTTAAGACATTTATTATTTAATTTATCTGTATCTTTATCATTACGATCAAGATTTCTTTTTTATATTTATATTATTTAACCTCTTGCCCTGGAATAACATGCCACGCGCGTCGAGAATTTTTTCTCCCAAAATAGCAATATTTTCTCAGTATTTTTAAGTATTATACTTAAATATAATCCAGACAAAACAAACAATAAATATATTAGTGATATCATACCAACGAGTTGAAAAAGAAAGCGACGAATTATCATATAGAGTTTGGTCACTCGTTATGGTCCGCAAATCAGTTGCCAGCGCAAAGAGGTTAACCTGGCTACGCACGTTCAAAAAATTTTCTCTCCCAAAATTACAATATTTTCTCAGTTTTAAGTATATTTAAATATAACCCAAACAAAGCAAATAATAAATTTATTACTCTTTAGTAATAATTTCTATCCAGTGATATCACACTGACGATTGTGAAAAAGAAAGCGACGAATTATTGTATACGGCTTGGTCACTCGTTATGGTCCGCGAATCAGGTGCCAATGCAAGAGGTTAATAATGTGCCACGTACGTTCGAGAACTTTCTGTCCCAAAATTGCTATATTTTCTCAGTTCTAAGTACATTTAAATATAACCCAGGCAAAACAAATAATATTAAAAATTTATTATTTGTTAGTTCTATTTCTATCCAGTGATATTATTCCGACGAATTCAAAAAGAAAGCGACGAATTATTGTATACGGTTTGGTCACTCGTTATGGTCCGCAAATCAATTCCAGCGCAAGGGGTTAATTTTCCTTTAAATTTTTTTTTAAAACACTTAGTTCCATTAAATTCTCCTGAACTGCGAATACGTTTTTTTATTGAATTATACGTCCTTGAACTTTTACGATACTTTTGTCAGCAAGTTTAATCTCTAGGATCAAGCGCGTAGGTAAAAAATTAAGATTTGTAATAAATGTAGACCTATGCAAATAAATATACAAATAAAATAAATCAGTCAACCAAACGAACTTATAGCGTGTGCTGGTTTCAAATCGAATTTCGAGGCGTACGCTTATCGATCGGAGAACAAGATTCAAGTGCCAGCGGCAATTTAGAAAACCGTGTTGGACCACGCTATAACGCTTTCTCGACGTAACTACGAAAAATGCCTAGCAACGCAATAAAAGCCGACGAAGTAGGAAATGCTATTTATGCATTTAGGTTCAATCGGAAAGAAAGTAATTAGGGGAGGGGGAAAGCTTCCGAAAACGCATTGCATAATAAATTGAGCATCGCGACGAAACTATGTTTCGACGCGAAATCTGAACAGCGCGATCGCGCTGCATGACACTAGAACGATTAAACTCAGTTCCTGAGATCCACGATATTCGAGATCGCGTTAAATTGGCTCACTCTGTGTTCTTCTTGCTCGCTGACCGTTCGAGCCGCGGCAATTAATTTCTTTCTCTATTTATACCATTCCATCAATTACCACATCTTCGATCGAGAGCGATCCGAGCTCCGGTTTTTCCGCGCGACCTTGACCCGCCCGGTGCACGCCCTTCCTCTTTATTTTCGCCTTTATTTCCCACTTCCTGTGAAAGGCCGGCCGCTGGAATTTCATCCGTCGCTCGATCGCGTTTCACGCTCGACAGCGCCGTCGTTCCGTCCATGGTTCAACGATCGTCGAAAATTCAACGGTTCGACGATTTCCACGATGTGGAGATCAGACGCGTTCGAGGAGCGTCGGACGCACGCGCGTGTTCCTGTTTTCAATCCAGGTGTTGCGTTTGCGTCAAATGTTTGCATCGTGACGAGCACCGAAAGGATAGAAAGGATAGAAAGGATGACGTTGAAAAAATAATTGGGAAGACAATATATTGAAAATATATTTCTTTGCTTGAGAAATTTTCGAACATAATACCGAACGATCTTTACGATTTTTAGACAGAGATGTTGTGTGGATTGAACAAAGCATGTTATGAAAGTTAAACGAATCCAACCTATAAATGTATTATAATAATATAACTTATAACCTGTAATATATAATATAACTTATAACCTATAAATATATAAATATAACTTGTAACCCTTTAATATATAATATAACCTATAATATTAATATAATCTATAATGTAACTCTTACATTTATAATTTATAATGTAACCTTATATAATATAACTAATACAATATATAACTAATATAATACAATACAATATATAACTAATATAACCTATTATAACTAATACAATATATATAACTAATTAATATAACCTATTATATAATATAATCTATTTAAAATCTATAATATAATCTATTTAAATACGTTATTTGAAAATGAACAAAATTGAAACTCATCGATCGACACGTTTTTTGTACTGATATGGTAGAGAAACATGTTTCCGCGATCTAAAGAAGACATTGACAATACACTTTTTAGGTTAGGGAATCTCCGAATAGTATTATGAAAGTATAATAGTATTATGAAAGTGAAATATATTATATAATAACGATATATAGATAAATATAATGTTTAATATGTAATATATAATATATAAAAACATTTTATATATATATATATAATTATATATATATATATTCTATTATATTCTATTATTATATATTCTGTTATATTTATTTCACATTATATAATATATAACATATGAATGTTTCTTTTGAAATACGAGATTAAAGTCCATCGATCGAAATTATCTATCAAACATGTACACGTCACATATATCACAATAGAGAAGTATATTCATCTTTTTATATACAATGACAATTTTCAACTGTGACATTTCGCGTCAAAATTGCGTCAGATATGCATTTGACGAATAACAAAAAAGTTTTCAGTAACACTGAAGAACGATTGACAATAAATTTTTAGATTAGAATTTAGGAAATTCCCGAATAAAATGGCGGATGATTTTTTACCGTAACAGAGAGCTTTTTGCTGATTGTTCTAAGAGCGAACGTTATGAAATTCAAATATAATATATTACATTTATTATATTATATGTATTTATTGCATATATTATATAGCATATAAATGCTACTTTTGGAAACGTTGCATTAATGGTTTTGAAATGAAAGATTGAAATCCATCGATCGAAATTATACGTGAAACGCAGACCGTTGAAACAGAGAAACATATTCTTGTTTTTCTACATGCGGTTTTCAACTGTATGTAATGTTGTATTAACATTAGGCTCGCGTCTCGTAACTCGTGTCTTTTGGATAGTTTTTACAAGTTTCGAAGCTATAGTAGTCTCAAGCGTTCAAGATACCACAGATTTTCGAGCGTATGAAATTTTGTTTACGACTTCCGAAGATTGTAAGGTTTTTCGAAGCCTTTCAGAGGAGAAGAAAACTCTTTAAAGACCAAAGAACTTCCGACCAAAATTCCAACTTTTTAAGGCTTGCTCCTGTTACGTTTCTAAGGGCTCGGAGGTTCTTCGAGGGTCTTCAAAGTTTCCGAGTGCCTCGAGATCTTCGAGGTTTTCCAAGTTTTCTCAAGGTCTTTCAGCCACCGCGAAACACATCGCGCGTTCCCAAAGGTTTCTAAATTTTCCAAGTTTTCCAAGATTCGTCAAAAATCTCTCCGCGTAGATCGTAGAAATTTCTTTTTCCTCACGGACTAAAAGGACGACGAGTTCGTGCGCACTCGCAGACATTTCTCCGCGCGCGTTGTGGCTGCCAGGCGATTTTAACGAACCGCCGCCGTAATTAGAAGACGTATTGTTCGGCCTGAATGCGAACGGGATTGCGTTCGCGTGACCCGTGACGACCGGCGTGCACACACGAGCCGTTTGCCTCGGTCCGCGTGAAAACCGAGAACCGAGCGCGTTCCCGCTGGAAAATCCTGGCACAATGGCCACGACGTAGGGAACAGCTAATTAGATCGGAAGATTGCTCCTTTCCCCGGGATTGAATTACAGATAACAGCCAGATTGGCTGCTCGCCGAGGGAGCACCGTTAGTGCTTTCTTGCACGATATATTCCATCCTACGAACCACCATATTGTATGTTTTCGTATCGTTGATGGAGTTCTAGTATATTTAAACGTTTTCATTTCTAACATAAAATCTTTGACAATGAGACTCGAAGTCAAATTGTCTATAATTTGTCAAACGAGATGAAATGCAAAACAGCAGACATAAATTGAACAAGTTGATAATATTGTACAGCTGGAGTTCAAATATGTTGCTTAAAAATTCTCAGTGTCTGCAACTCTAACCTAAAATGAAATAAAATAACCGATTGATCAAAGATTGTCGAGCTGTTTTTATAGTCTGTCGAACGAGATGAAGCAAAATAGTAGACAAAAATTAAACTACTTGTTCTCCGACAATTTCACATAGATAGAGTTTCTAATATATTACACTTAAAGAGTCTCAATGTTTGCAATTCTAACCTAAAATCTCTGAGACCTGTTTTACCAATGCTAATTATTTGCCCCTCGACAATTTCATATATAGACAAAGTTCTAATATTTTACACTTGAAAATTCTGCAACTTTAAAATTTCTAGATTCGAATACCGTTAAATTGTCTATTCTGTCGAATGAGATAAGACAAAATAGTAGATATAAATTTTATATTACAAGACTCCATCTTAAAAATTCTCAGTATCTACAATTCTAACCTAAAATCTCTGATAGATGGAATTGTGTAGTATATTACACTATATAGTACGAAATTTAGCAAATCAACTCTGACACAGTTTCAAAATTTTCTCACCACATATACACGTCAGATAATTTTTTACGAGCTTGCACAGCGTTTTTCTTGCTTTTCAGAGACAAATGTATAACAAAATGTTCCAGTTTGTTTTTTCTTTTTATAGAAAACAAGCTTGAACAATCAGGTTACACAATATCAGATTGTAAAATGAATTTTGCGATTGAAAGTGAAGTTAGTTACATACACGTTCATCTTTTATCGTTAGAAAAGAAACGCAACTATTTCTCGACCAACTCGATGATCAACTTTGTTAGGGCTCCGTTTGGGCAACGGTTTGATTCACCGAGGAACGGTCGGTTATCCGACGAGATAGACTCTGGAGCCTGACATTCTAAATTTGAAGCCGGTATTACAGTTGGAATTCTCTGAACCTAAAAAATCCTGCAAACTGCGCATCATCCATCGAACGTTATGCCTCGGAGCGCGCAAAATGCACGACCATCGCGTTCAAGGGGCCCCGTATATCAATCGGTACCACACCTTTCCTCCCTGTACGGTCCAGGAATTTAATCTTCGGTGCCGTTACTCGCCGGTGCGCGTTAAAACGCCCAGGCACTGCCCGATCCGCGCATCTCGACAATTGCTCCGGCTAAACAGCCGCTGACAAGCAAACCCGGAACCCGTACGCGTACTTTCGTACTTTCGTACTTTGATGCGCGATATTTATTTACAATTGATACCGATACTGTGGACATTTTTTCGCGTTTCGATTTTCAGTGTGTTTTATTTATTTCTGTTATTGATCCTATCTGCCCCTCGACAATTTCATACTCAGATAGAGTTCTAACGTATCTGCTCGAAAGTCTGCAACTCTAACCTAGAATCTGCTCACAAGTCTGTAACTCTAACCTAAAAATCTGCAACTCTGACCTAAATCTTTGACAATGAAACTCGAAGATCATCAAATTGTCTATAATGTGTCGAACGAAATAAAGCAAAATAATAGGCGTAAATTAAACTACTTGTTCTTTGACAATTTCATACAAATAAAGTTCTAATATATTACGATTGAAAATTCTTGGCTAAACGTCCGCGACTCTAGCCTAAAATCTTTGAGATCTATTTATTTCTATTATTGATTCTAACTATCTGTCCCTCGATAATTTCACATAGACGCAGTTCTCGTATATCGGCTTAAACGACTCTAACCTAAAATCTGCTCAAAAAAATCTGCAACTCTAAACTGAAATTCGCTCAAAAGTCGTCTGCAACTCTAACCTAAAATCTGCTCAAAAAAGTCTGTAACTCTAACCTAAGAATCTGCAACTCTGACCTAAAAATCTTTGAAAATGAGACTCGAAGATCGTCAAAACTGTCCACAGTCTGCTAAATCGAACTACTTGTCCCCCGGCAATTTCATGTAGAAGAAGACAGACCAAGTTCTAGTACGTCACAACAATTTCAAACGCATTCCACGTCGTGTTACGCTCCATTACGCGCAACGAAACCGCGAAGGAAGGGAGCAAAGGTGAAAAATAACCAAGGCAAGAAGGAATTCCTCGGCTTTTCTCGTTAGGGCATCGATAACACGCGCGCCCCGAACGATAATTACGGACAAGCGTAATTACGTCAATTTGCGTGCGTGTCCACGTGCCTGGTCGATCGTCCAAACAGAAAGCGCCGACTAAGGAATCGAACGGAAAGAAAGAAAATTAGCCCGGGAAACGAGCGGCTGGAATCGTCCAACGTCCTCCAACGTTCACCGGATGCGCCGTTGCAAAAGGAACAGCTCGCCCTCGCGGATAGAAGACCTCGGGTATATAATAATAATAATATCGAAGTAATGGAGGCAACCAGTACGTGGCGCAGCGACTGACCGCCGCCCCTCCCGCACGAGAAAGGATACGCGTGTTTCTCCATGGCGCGGCCATGGGGGCCGTCATGGGGTCACGAGCACGTCTTCGAGCTGGCTGGTTACGCCTGCTTTCAAACGTTCACCTGTCCGGCTTCGAGCTGCAACTTCCTACAAACTGGCACGCTTCTTTAACATCTTTCGGCTCGGGTCCTCGAGTTTCTGTTCTGTTCCAGAACGTCGCGTGGCTACGTAGAGTGAGAGAGTTCGACGTCGTCTCGAGTTTGGCGGGGAGAAGGCCTGCTAATTATCCCGAACCAATCGCCGAACGACGAGAAGAAATTCGTGTCCGCTCGCTGCGACATACTCGTAACAGCTTTTGCCATTTTTGCCATTTTTGCCATTTTTTGCAGTGAGTTTTACCCTCGCGACGAGTGGAAAATACAATGAGAAAAAGAAATTTTGATTCATTTGAAAACTCGAAGAACCCTGTTTTCATTCGTTCTATTTTGTGGCTGATGGATAAATGAAGATACTCTTCTTCTCGAAAATGCTGCGAATTGTCACTACGTGGAAGCGTGGAAAATTTTTTTCACGAATGAATCCAAGATTGAAGCCCTTTTACAACGGGAGAAACTCGACGTAGGAATTTTATTGAACTTTGAATGTCAGGCTAAGATGACGAAAATTGGAGACATTCAAGATTCAATAAATTGGCGGGAAAAAATCGAATGACAAGTTTCGAGGGAATTCGTTGGAAAGAGGAGATTTCAATCTTCGAATCAGTGAAGAGAATTTTTCAATGTTTTCTACGTAGCATTTTCGAGAAGAAAACTGTCTTTACTTTGCCATTTGTTGCATAGTCTAAGAAACATATTAAAAACAAAATGAACGATGCATTTTAAAAGTTAGAGGCTTCGAGTTTGAAAATAAGTCCGAGTGTATCGATTGTACGATTTTGTTTTTTTCACGAAATTATAATGGTTTCAGTGTTTAGTTTTTCCCACTTCTACAGGGTGGGCCAAAAGTTTCTTCCTATTTATTATTTTTTTTTTTTTTATAACAAAACATCGAAATATATAAAAATGAATTTTATTCTGATTTCAAATTAAATTTAAGCTCAAACACGAGCTTAAATTTGTCATTTTAAATGTTTTAAAAATTATACGTCTTTCAAATTTATGGAAAAGATATATGATAAAAGAATTGCAGATTCATTTTAGTAGGAAGTGATTTTTGGCACCACCACAGTTTTCTAGAAACTCGTTGTCAGTCAGAACGATCCTTGGAATCGCGAAAAAAATCGGCAAAAATCGGCAGCAATTCTTCTTCGGCACCTAATAAACTCAGAGCAACACAAAAACTTAATTCCTTGAAATAATATTCAAGAACGTCCCTCTAACGCGAGATCCACAGTGAAGGGAAAAGTTTCAAAATCGCCGATAGATTCGTCGAGACACCACTCGTTAAAAGAAACCTACCGGATGATTAAGAGATCGGTGAGAACTAAATGACAGACGAAGGAGAAAGAAAAAAAGAAAAAAAAAAGGAAGAATCAAATTAGAAAAACGGAGGAGGAGGCTGGGCTCGAGAGTGATCGGTATTAACGAGATGAAATATAGATTGTTGTGTAAACGGCGGCGACGGTCGTAAAGACGTTAATTAGTAAAGGACCGGGCCCCAATCGTGAAAACCGGTAATCGAACGACCAGGCCGCAGTTGAGATTCGAAACGCCACTGTTTCTCGAGTCTTTCGAGCGACAAGCAGCAGCTCGTGATGGCCCCCAGGGCCCCCGAATGACACGGCTGTTAATATCTGATGGAGAGGCGGGTGGCTGCCCGGTATATTAGGACTAATGAACAGATTAGAGGCCTCGATATCGCTCGGATACGACCTCGTCGTGCTCCCATCAGCGAAACTGCGCGATCGCCGAGAGAAACGATAGAAAAAATATAGCTGAGAAAATATTTATTTATTAGTCGCTTTCTCGTCGTTCGCCCCTTTGAAGAGAAACGAATTTCTCACTGGTCTAGTGAAGAAGTATTGCTTCTCGTCGTTTATTTTATTTTATTTCTTGGAAAAGGAACTTGGAATTCGTTTCTCGTATTGATCGTTCTCGTAGCTAGATCGTTAAGACCCCCTTAAGGCGTTTTGTTTTATTTCGAGAGTGTGCGCTGGCGTGCCTAATTGTTTCTAGGCGATGACGAGTATACTCGACGAGGACACAGTGAATGCACTTGCTGTAAGGTTGAGTTATGTAGAGTTAACTGAAGGGTTTGAAAAAGTCATCAGCTTGTTCTCAATCTTTTTTATTTTCCTTTCTCTGTAGGTTGTTAGAGCATCTGTTGATTATATTTCCAAAAAAAATAATAAAAAAATTTGAAAAACATGCGTTCGTAAAAGGTTATTTTTGTTTGATATCATTCAGTCTTTCGGCAGCCACGCTATATCATAACAAATTCTTTTGGCGTTTCTTTGGAAAATTTATAATAACCTTTTTACCGAAAGCGAATTCCTTCTCTCTACATGACGAGTACACTCGATGAGTATAAACAAAAAAAATTCCATCTTTTCGCGACACAATAATACATTTATCTTGCCGTTCAAATAATTCAGACTGTACGATTGAAATCGATCGATGAACTATAAATCGTTCTTCCAACGAAGGATCTCGTCAATCTTGCGAAAGATCAAAGAACTAACGAGCAAAGACGAAGAGACAAAGGTTAAAACGACATCCAATTTCTGAGCGCCGTCGTCCGATTCAAGCGTCCCAGACACGTGCCGATTTCACGATTTTTCGTCGATCGTGCGCCACTAATCGATGCCGCGAGAGTTCCGAAAACTGTCTGTCTGGCCGGGACATAGAGGGAGCGATAAGAGGAAGAATGATTCTCAGAGAGAGAAAGAGAGTGTGAGGTTGAAGGAACGAGCCAATCAACCCACCGAATTTATCTGCGGATCGCTGGCAATCGTCGCTAGGTAATTGGATATGGGATCGTACGGATGGTGTAATCGGTTTCCATCGGGGGAGCGGGCTGCACGCATCAACCCCCTTCGAAGCAAGCCTTCGGAATGTAATTAGTCAGAGGAGCGGGCCAGGCGTAATCTTGCCCGGCGATCGGCAGCTAACTTCACGTCGACCCATTCCGCCATTTCTCGAGACCCGGCGTGCACCACCTCCTTGGCAGACTTGGCTGCCTCGGCGATAATTAAAATCGATCGGCGAACCGGGTGCGCTCGGTGGTAGACTAGGTCGAAGATTTTCGAAGAAAATCAAATTTATATAAATTAAAAATTTATATAAATATTCTATGACATTTCGGAGGAACTATGTCATTTGATCACGCGACCAAGTTCGATTGAAACACCTGATTGAAATATTATTTATAATAATATGTTCATTTGTAATCTTCCTGTAACATTAGTCTTGCTTTCATTTTCTTTCTTTTCTTTTTTTTTTTCGCGTGTCGAACTACTTTCTAATTCTACAATGTAATATAACATAATAGATCAATACTACAATATTTTGAAAAAAACTACGTGCAACTTGGTAAGGAAAGTTCACCTTCGAACAGAATACTAATGCAACGTTGTTATTTAATTGAAATATTATTTATAACTGCTCATCTGCGATCTTTTCTCTTCGATCTTAGCCTCTTTTTTTTTTTTTTTTTTTTGCGAGGAAACAAATGGAGGAGCCGAACGTGCATTACATTTATATAAATTATAGTTTTCTTTTCACGTGTACTTTTTGTGTTAATAAAAATCAAATATATTTATCGAACTCGATACGCGCCCACTAAAGTGTCCGACACCGGCCAAACGAATACTGTGGTGTCGGTCCGTCGGGACCGACACCGGCCTCAACGAATAACGAGTCGTCGGACCGACAGCGCCTCGAACGCGTTAAACGGGACACTGACTGACAGAGTTTGTGGGCCCGAGCCAAATAACGAAATTATCGGCGTTTGAATCGTAGCGTTAGCCTCGTTAACCGCAGCCAGATTCGATTGCACGATGGATTTCGAAATTTATACGAACCGGCGCCGGTTACCAAGAAAACCATTAACCGGGGCTGTCAAGGCGATAGCTCCATCCTGCATGCTAATAACATCGTCTATCTCCGGGACTACGTGCAACAGTTTGCACACGGCCGGCGTAAAAGTTGCCTTTAATTAGCCGATCGCGTTGCGTGGCACTCTCGATCGGCAAAAACCCCACGGTCTTGCCTGAGTGACAGACGCGGCGAACGGTGGTGGTCGGTGATTAACCTCGAACGAGATAATGGAAATCGACCGACGAATCGCCTCGTACGGAAATTAACGGAATTAACTTGTGTTCCACTTTGCAATCGAAGTAACGCAAATCGGGTTCCCTCGCCTCTCTTCGTTATATATTTGTTATAAGCCTCGCGTCGATGTTTATCGCCCGCCATATTTGCCGCCATTAATGCTTCGACCTCGCGAGGTACGAGAGGTGTGCACACGTTCTGTGATGTAAAATGTCAATTTGTCCATTGAAATAACAATTTTCAACTTGTCACGGATGTACAGGGTGGCCACTGAAAAACTGAAGAGTTTCAAACACACACATAGTACCATTGATTATATTTCCAAATGAAATAGTAAAAAATTAAAAAAAGAAAAGACACGTGTCTGTGAAAGTTATTTTTGTTTAATATCATTCAGTCTTTCCAGTGGCCATCTTATGTTAAAGATCTTTCATCGCAATTAGACGATTATATTTCAACTTTGATTGTTCATTGTTCATTTCGGAAATTCGATTTTTCTGACTTTGCGAAAGGCATGCAACCCCCTAAGAGGCTTGCTGGAGCGAGGAAATGGAGCGTAGCGGGGCGATCTGCTGGCGATCGTGGCCGCAGGCTATTAGAGCCGGACTCTCTCTCTCTCTCTCTCTCTCTCGCTCTCTATCCATGGCCAGCGATAGTATCTCGCCGCCGGTCTAGAACTCGTGCCCCTTTCCTCGTGCTTCTAGGCGTGGTACATGACGAACAACCGAGGCATGCTGCACGTGCGTACCTACCAATGAAACCGGTCTCTCGCTACTAAAAAAAAAAAAAAAAAAAAAATCCTGACAATACTCTGGTACACCGTTTCGTGCGCGCCGGTTCCTCGTGGCTCGAGCTATGAATATTCGCCGATGGAAATTACTATTAGCTACGGGCTACAAGTTACGACGAAGAACAGGCGCGATAAGGCAATAAATTATTTTTTGTAAAATTTCAAATCTGGTTTTTGGTCCTGCAATGGGATTTGCGTTTGAAAAGTGTTACGACAAATCCACTCGCTTGAAAATTGTAGAAATGGAATGATTCGAAAGAGAAAATTAAAGTGCAAGATTTAGATTAGGTTAGATTTAGTAGATTTAGGCTAAGTTTAGGTTAAAAACAAGAAAAAGGCGATTTAATAATACAATAAAGAATTTTATTAAAATACACTCGAGTATATCTAAAAATACATTGTTATAAGTTACATAAAATTTCCGAAGGAAATTGTAAATTTGACCACTTCAGTTCGTAGTTCCGCCGCTAAACTGGAAAAGGCGCTCGTAGAAATTCAACAGCCCCTTTGTTTTTACCTAGAGACTTCGCGGAGAACGGAAATTTTTAACCGAAATTTCCAACGAAATGAAAGTTCCATAAAAAAGATCATCTAATCGTTGGTCAATTTCCAATTTCAATTTCCAATTAAATTTCTGAGATCTATCTTGCGGACGGTTAGCAGTGTGATCGCAGTCTTTGATGTAAGTTTCACGTAAATACGCGATCGAACGTAAAATTGCGATGCACCGTTAATTGCTTGTTTGTAAAACGGTTACTATATGGAATAATATAATAATATTACAAATAATAATATTACATATAATAATATAGTATATGTACAAAAATATAATACACTAATATAATAATATACATACAATAACAATAATATAATAATATAATATATAATACAATATATAATAATGATATAATAATACAATATATAATAATAATATAATAATGCAATATATTAACAGAGTTTTTACAAAGTGTGTTTTATATTTATCGCATTTGATTATATTATATGTATTTAGTACAATAATTTATATTGTATATCGCACATTATGCATGTGATTCATATTTTACATTTACATTTGCATTTTAACCTCTTGCGCTGGCAACTGGTTCGCGGACCATAACGAGTGACCAAACCGTATACAATAATTCGTCGCTTTCTTTTTCAATTCGTCGGTATAATATCGCAGGATAGAAATTATTACTAAAAAGTAATAAATTTATTATTCGTTTTGCCTGGGTTATGTTTAAATATAACCTTAAAACTGAGAAAATATTGCAATTTTGGGAGAGAAAAGTTTTCGAACATCATTCCAGCGCAAGAGGTTAACCCCTTGCGTCGTTGGCAATTGATTCGCGGACCATAACGAGTGACCAAACCGCATACAATAATTCGTCGCTTTCTTTTCGAACTATCGTCGGTATGATATCACTAATGGACAGAAATTACTAAGAAGTAATAAATTTATTATTTGTTTTGTCTGGGTTATACTTAAATATATTTAAAACTGAGAAAACATTGCGATTTTGGGACAAAAAATTCTTAACTCCTTGCGTGGCACGTCATTCCAGCGCAAGACGTTGAATATTGTATTCATTGGATGTAATTTACAATTGATATTTATTGTTTCGTTGTACTATTCTTTGTTGTACAAATATAATACATACTTGCCTCCAAGATATCTGAGCGATATGTATGACGATGCCGGTGGAAACGGATGGGACCTCACGGACATGCTAGATACACACCAGCAGCGATTGGACAGGTCCGATAACATCCTTTCGTCCGAAATCTGCGTCTTTCTTTCCTCCCTTCGGGATGCCATTTGAATAACAGACGAGGGGTGAGCAGTCATGAGAGCGGAGCGGGGAGAGAATTCGCGTGGAATCCCGTGGAATTCGGGGTCAACTCGCCACCGAACGCGCCTTATCCGATCTAATACCGATTGTCCTCCCCTTTGTTTTCGTTTCTTTCGTTTTCTTTTCCTTTAACCCATTTGTATCAGAGGTTAGAGCCATTTAACCTTTCATCCACGAACAAGAGTCCACGTTGCAATTTTTCTTTCATTCTAGAATTTTTCGTTTTTCGAACGTCGCAGATTAAGTTCAGAGCTGAAGTTCGTTCGCCTTCGAATTATGTTCGAGCGAATTATGATGGTTATATATATTTCTCTTACGACAGTGAGAAAGTATCTTTCGTTTGAACAAAATGCGCAATGTAAAAGAACTCGTCGAGTTTTTATTTATCTATTTAGAAGTTATAAGGTCAACCCTATAATTTTAACCCTTTGCGTAAAAGAAGATCTCAGTGACGTGAAAATGCATTAAGCTCTTGAGAGTGGAAATGGTGACGACAATTGAGTTCTTCATCTCGATATAAATTATTTGTTATTTGTTCGTGAGTTTTTCCTTTCGAAGAGAAAGACTTGACACAGCACAGTCGACTTTACAAAAGTAAATTTACTTGTCGAGATTGAACCTACATCAATCCTACTCAATTTTTGAACAATTCAAAGTCCAATAATGAATAACTTTGTAAAACTTATTGATACCAAAGTAATATTGTCAAAGTGGATTTACGATGAATCTTCTATTGAAATTAACTGTGTTCAGTTTCAAAACAATCTAATCCAACAGCGTGTTCTCCATGAAAACGGAGAATCGGTGAGTTAGGTTTACTAGAATGATATAAGGTTCGAAGTTTCTTAATCCTACTTACACAGTTACGAAGTCTAATCCGATCGATGAGGATAAAGATAGAGATTGCAGGAAGCTGATGATACTCTCGAGACCTGGTCACAGCATGCACGAGTCGATGGTTTTCTTGCGACGACTTTCACACGGGTCACCGACAGCAGATCGATCGGAAGCACCTTTCCCCGTAAAAAAAGCGTAGAAAAGCGTAAAATATCCAAAGTGTATCAAAAGTTCGCTAGATGCTCGGTAGATGGCGCGCCCGTCGCATATTTATGAAAGTTTACTCCTTTAAATAAATACAGATTTAACAATAATTTATTCTTATTAATGTAACAAGATTTTTTAACACGACCGCCTGCTTTGGTTGAGATATTTTCTGCTATTTTATTTTCTTCTTTTCTTTCACTTTAAATCGGCCGCTGTTAAACTCTCTTTTAAAAATAACGCGCGCCGCCATGTTTTCCTAACCTCGAAATCTTCACCTTTAAATCTTGTTCACGCAGGTGAAAAAGGAAAGAACGAAACGAAATTTATTATCTGATGGCGGGCCAATCAATTGCAATCAAACGTCAATCGGATTGTAACGGTTCACCTGCAAGTTTATCACAGTTTGTGCCGAAAGAAGGAAGGTCAGATCGATACGTCGAGGTGCAATCGATCGTGGTTCCAATCTGGCAAGTCATCCACGATCGATCGACCGTCACGTCGGTCATCGATCATCTCGTCTCGAGGATTAGCATTTTTTCTTTTTCTTTCTTTTCTTTTTTTTTTTTTTTACCGGTGACAAACTAACGTGGACTAAACATTCTTTGTGTTTTCTGTTGCAGCAAAAGGTGAAGTTCTGGTTCGCGACCGGCGGCGCCGGATTTTGCATCAGCAGAGCTCTCGCCATGAAGATGACTCCGGTCGCTGGGTAAGTTTTTTTTATCTCTTTCATTTCTTTTCTCTTTTTGTTGGGAAAAAAAAATTTCCAACGTCGTGTGTTTTTTTCTTTTTTATTGGTATCACGTTCGACTCGATTTGCAAAAATGCTCCAAGATGTTTCAGGGTGATTGAGATTAATATTCGGACGTATAATACTAAATGTTTAATTATAACAGTGAACCTAGGCTCGTTTTAAAGCTCGAAGCCTCTATTTTCCAAATGCGTCGTTCTATTTTATTCTGTTAATGTTTTAACACCGCGCAACAGATGAGTTTATCACCACTTTATTACAAATTACCGTAGTAATTCGTACGCAAAAATGTTGAAAAGTTTTTTTCCGAAGTTCAAGGTGCGACGTAAGAGAGAAAAATAGTAGTATTTTTACGTATTATTTTACGTATTTGAAAAGAAAAAATATTGACGATCTTGGAAGAACTATACCAGCAAGATATTAGCCATATTAATACCATTCAAATTATATATAAAATATTTCTTACATTAGCTACTTAACACTTTTTAAATCATATATAAAATATTTCTTGCACCCTCACAATTCACCCTTTAAAGTGTTTCCTTTCATTTTTAGGCTTGCACTGTCGTGCTTCATTATTTTCAAACTGCGACTTGAGCGTTGACTCGACAAAAGCAGAGCATTTTTGCTGAAAAATTGAAATAAATTTGTGACAAAGCGACAAAATTTTCTTTAAAAAAAAAAGTAATCTTCTTCATATTTTATTATTCCATAAAAAATTACATACAGTTCCAATTGACAACAATTTCCTTTCTTTTTTCTCTCGAAATATTCTAAAATGCGTCGAAATTGTAGGTTAGGTTCAGGTTAGCTTCAGGTTACGTCGCAAATGCAAATTTTTTTTTGCACCACGTGACGAGTACACTCGTCGGTAATCATCGAAATGATTAAAAAAAAAAAGAGATACAGGGTGTCACACCGTGTATCCCTCTCTCTTTTCTTTTTGAGTCGCGTAGTGGATTGGTTGTTTCGCGCGCGGTTTGGTAACATAGTTGGAGAACAAATCGGAGGCAAAGAACGAGGCAGTGTTAGCCGCGGGTGAATAATGATTGACGAGGGTCCGTGACATGAACGTCGCCGGAGAGAGCACCGTCTCGAATTGCTTCTCGAGACGAACTTATTGATAATAACGTGGATAGCCGCGCGACGTCGCGATCAACCATTCTGATTGCTCGTCGTTGCCCGCTTAAGTGGAATGACTCGCAGCGATTTCGAGTGTTCGTGCGCCGGCCCGATCGATCGAGACGTTTTACAAATCGTGGATAATCGATTGCCTCGATCCTCGCCTCTCGTTCTCGTTCTCGTTCTCTTCTCGTGCGAGAAGACTTCCTCGACCGAAGTGCGTTTGCCTCAGGCTTGCCTCGATCGAACGTTCATCTTTTATACACGAGCCTCTCACAATTGTGATCAATCGGGATATTAATCGGTGATTAACGAATGTGGGAAGTAATCAAAGGCCACGATCGATTCAATAATCGTTGATCATAAAATGATCACGATTGTATCGGTAGTTTTACTTTTATCAACAACACTGTGTGCAGTTTGTAGAAACTATGTTTCATCGTTTATAAAAAGTTTACCAAACTAGAATATACACTATGAACAGATATCTGTTACATCATTATATATATTATTTTTAAATTATGATATTTAGTGATGATAATTATTACATTATTATATAATGTTGTACATATTTATATTTGTGTGTTTTATGTACAACATGTATATCTTTTTGTATATAAATTTTGTATAATGTTATAATATTTTGTTTACACATATAGAATATACAGAGTGTTGTACTGTATAATAATGATTGATTTACTTGCTAGAGGCTCAAAGAGAATAATATGTTACAATAAATTAAATAATTATATCAAAAAATATATGTTTAAAGATGAATATATCCTTAATTTATTACGGATAACTGCTTCTCGTTTGGTATTATACAGGGTGGCCACTGAAAGACTGAATGATATTAAACAAAAATAATTTTTACAAACGCATGTCTTTTTAATTTTATTTAGAAATATAGTTAATAGATTTTTTTCAAGGGATGCTCCGTAACCTACAAAAAAAAAAAAAAAAAAAAAAGAAAATGAAAAAGACTGAGAACGAACAAGTTGATGACTTTCTCAAATCCTTCAGTACTTTTAAACTTTGGTTTAGGTTAGGTTAGATTTTAAACAGTCGAAGGGGTTCGTCAATCGATAATTATATAAATAACGATTACAAATCATGAAAGTTAATCCGTGTCACTGATTTACTCCGACAATGATTAATCGATCAATCATTACGATCGTTACATCATTGCTATCGTTACATTTTCAATAATTGATTACAATAGAAATGGTTACGAAGTATTTCAATACCGATTCAGGGAAGGAAACAGAGTTATCGACCGTACGGCTCAATTCAACAACAACAGAGCAACTCTCTGTCTATTTGCTTGTCAACAATAACACGAATCGCGTGTCTCTGAAAGTCTTTGTTCCTCACAAGTTCCCGAGCCGAATGCGCCGCGATTTAAAATCAAAAGAATCGACAAATGCAGAAACTGCAATACCATCGGGAAACTTCTTCGCGTGCCGCTTTTTCCAATATAACATGTGCCGAGACGATATCCTCGATACTTGCTGGAGTATCCTCGTGCCACGGAGGAATAAGGAAAAAAACAGAGACAAAGAGAGAGAGAGAGAGAGAGAGAGAGACGAACAGGAAGGAAATGGAACTCGGAGAGACGAATGAAACTGGCAAACGGCCCAGCACCACCTATATCAGGGCTCTTCGAATCGGTTCTTTCTTGGATCTTTCTTGGCCATGTTTCCCCGTTCTTGTCCGCGCTGGTATATACACGCTCCTGGCATTATCCTGTACACTGGTTCCCCCGTGTTGCAACACGTCCGCGCAGAAGGCCGAGTGGAGCAACCGAGCGCAAGTGCATCGAACCGCTTTCTCATTCAGGGACGTTGCCACTGTTCCTTCCTCTCCCTCTCCACTCTCTTGTTTTCCTGCTTCTGTCTTATTTCTTCATCGGTTGTGTTTTCGGCCGCTTCGACGCTCCAATTTCTCCATTCTCCTCTCGCCGCCTCTCGCTCGCATCTTTCGTTCGTGAATCGGCCCATTCGAGACGAAGAATTATTATTTTCAAAGACGAGATTTCCGCCAGAAGCGGAAAATTTTCCCTTTCGTTTCTTTTCCGTGTCGAGCGGAGTCCGAACGGAAGAAATTAAAATTGCAAATTACTTTTCGTGTAATAAATAACATGGCAGCCGTGTGTGTGTGTGTGTGTGTGTGTGTGTAATTGGCTCTTTAGAATATTTTTATTACGAGGAACCGATTACACACACACACACGCACACACCATGCGTGGTAAAAAGGAAAAGATATACAATTAAAGTGGAAGAACGTTTATTTCGAAAATAATGAAAGAAACGCGAGATCATTATTTTAGGTTCAGTAATAATAATTCGAAGATAATCCGTGAATAAATTTTAAGAAATCATTACAGAGGTAATAAATTAATTAGGTATACTCGACAGTTAAACAGAAAGAATTCCATCTTTTCGTAACGAGTATATACTCTTAAGTATAAACGCTTAACGGATTGATAGTTTCTTCTCTCTCTCTCCTTGCTACCATTTTGATTTTCTCCCTCTGTCGTAAAAGACACGAGTACAATTTCTTTTCTGCGACGAAGTTCGGATTTTTGAAGAGGAGAAATCTCTCTCTCTCTTTCTAGTTCGTCAGTCAAGAAAGAGAAAAAAAGCGAGGGAGGGAAAATAATTCGCGCGTTAAAGAGATTATTCGCGAAAAGATTGGAAATTGCTTAACATATCCAAACGAATTACACCTGGCATCGAGGCACGAAGCAAGAAACTAGCACGCCTTTAAGGCATGCGCAAGCATACAACCGACTGTTATTTACGACGTTCGCCAGTCGTAACGGTGCATCGAGTCTCGTAACTGTCGATAATTTTTCATTAACGTCCGTGCTATCCGCGTCTCGTTAACAGCCGAACAAATCACTTTTACGGGTTCTTCGAATCGCCACCGATTCCCGCGTTTTTCCTCCATTCTCTCTGCCGATAATGTCACCGCGAATTATTCTGCCCTGCTGCTATGTTTAACCTCTTGCGCTGCGAACGTCGTGAATTTTTTCTCCCAAAATTGCAATATTTTCTCAGTTTTAAGGTTATATTTACATATAACCCAGGTAAAACAAATAATAAATTTACTACTTCTTAGTAATAATTTCTATCCAGCGATATCACACTGACGAATTGAAAAAGAAAGCGACGAATTATTGTATACGGCTTGGTCACTCGTTATGGTCCGCAAATCAGTTGTCAGCGCAAGGAGTTAACCTCTGGAATGATGTGTCACGCACGTTCAAGAATTTTTTGTCCCAAAATTGCTACATTTTCTCAGTTTCAAGTATATTTGAATATAACTCAAACAAGACAAATAATAAATTTATTACTCTTTAGCAATAATTTCTATCCAGTAATATTATATCGACGAGTTCGAAAAGAAAGCGACGAATTATTGTATACGGCTTGGTCACTCGTTATGGTCCGCAAATCAGTTGTCAGCGCAAGGGGTTAACCCCTTGCGCTGGAATGATGTTTGAAAAATTTTTTCTCCCAAAATTGCAATATTTTCTCAGTTTTAAGGTTACATTTAAACGTAACCTAGACAAAACGAATAATAAATTTATTACTTTTTGGTAATAATTTCTATCCAGCGATATTATACCGACGAGTTCGAAAAGAAAGCGACGAATTATTGTATACGGCTTGGTCACTCGTTATGGTCCGCAAATCAGTTGTCAGCGCAAAGAGGTTAATCTTTGGTATCGTGGTTTATTTTTTCTTTTTAAATAGAGTTGGAATGTAAATGGAGATGGAAAATTTATTATTTATATCGTTGATCGTCGATTAGTTTCTTTTTCTGATATCGTAGTTTTTCTTTGTTTTTTAATTATTTTTCGTATTGACTTTTTTTAAAAACTTGGCGCATCTCGTTTGCGCGCGTCTTGTTAAGGACGCCTGTTTTACAAGCATATTTATGTACAATGAATCCGAGGGCCGTGTCATTTTCAAACGTTGTCTCGTGTTATGACAATCAGAAAAGGGAAGGATCGCGAGTTTCGTTTAAATCTTTCAGCTCGGCGAAAAACTTACGAAATTATTTATTTAGAAGCCTAACCAAGGGAAGAGAAGACAAAAGACAATACGTGAGAAAGACGATGATAGTAAAGTAAAGTAAACAAAAGGAATAACGAAAAACGTAAATGTAAAAGGAGCAATATTTATACGTGTTTAAAGAAAAACGACAAACTTAACAAGAATATGCACAAACAAAAATATTCAAAGATACACTCGTAATCAAAAATATTCTATTAAAAAAAAAAAAAAGGAATAAAAGATAAAATTGTTTTGCTATAATTTCTTTCTTTTTTCCATTTTGGTTACAATCTCTGTCGGTCATTGTCGAGAAAGGGGAAGACAGTGAAATTTACGATTGGATCGATTTGGACTCTGGTCGATCGATTCGAATAGCGATGTCGCGATAAAAGAGAAACGGAGAACCTCGACGATCTTTTTTTCCTTTCCACCCTATCTCCCCCCCTCCCCGTTTTATTGGCGGTCTGTTCCGTTCCGATCTCGCGGAGATGGGTCTTAATTAACGACGAGTACCGCTCACAATGGGCCTTGCACAGGCTTGATTGCCACCCACGCACGCACCCGCGGCAACTCGGCTTCTCTGCTCGCTGATCAGTGTCGCCTTCGACGAGGTGCAACTTCATCAGGGAATTACTATTACGATCGTCCCCTGGGAAATTTCCCCCTCTTAACAAGATGACTTGAGAAAAACTTCACTTGGGGGGGGGGGATTTCAATCGAATCTGCGATTTATTTACAGCAGTTGTAAGTAAGAAAGTGTTAGGCTGTAACTTGTGTAACTTCGTGAAAAAAAAAAATCGTACAACTTGGATTCATTTTTTTTTTTCAAAGTTTTTCACGATTCTTCTTCTTTTTTCTCGTTTTCCTTCCCCTAAGCGAAATATTTTTACGTCATTTCGGAAGGCAGTGAAGTGAACAAAGATGGCGTTTCTCTTGAAAATTTTGCAAGTTCGAAGCAAAATCTTCAAGCAGCAAGTGCGGAAATTTTCATCGTATCTAAATTTATCCTTAGAAAGTTGGATTCTTCTTAAAGTATTTATATAAAAATATTACAGAAAAAAGAAGAAAAAGAATTGATCACTTTAAATATTCACAAACGGATTGGAATTTCTAATCTTCGCGATTTCACAAAGAAAATCAGCGAGGTATTAACATCTAAATACTCTAATCCGATATGGAATAATTATTTCGAACGTCTCAGATTATTTGCACGGCACTCTAAATATCCAAGAAATAATATTTAAAAATATCGTTCACTCTAAGTATTTACAGACGATTCGAATTTCCAATCCTCGCGAAAAAAACAACAACAACGAGGTGTTAATCTCCAAATACTCAACATACTCTAATCTAACGTAGAATTATCTCGAACGTCTCGGATTATTTTCACTCTAAATATTCTTCAAAAAAAGAAAATGTATTTGAAAATATTAAAAAAAAAAAGAAAAAAATTTCACAAGCATTCGCAAACGAACTGGAATTTCCAGTCTTCGCGACTCCACAGAAAAAAAAAACAACAACGAGGTGTTAATCTTCGTTAATTAATCAGCAATTAATTTCTACTTTGTCACAACTGTTGCGAAATCGCCGAGACGCAGGAATGGGATGCACAGAAAGTCGATGTAATCGTTCGAGTCATTCGCAGCGATTTCAATCGATCCCTTGTCGTCGATATCGATTAAAATCGCGTCCCTCCTCTCCTGGTCTCGTTCGCGTTCTCTGGTCAGATTCGACGAGTTTGCCTCGCGGCGGGGCGCGATTAATCACGTTTCGTTCGTTCGTGTTTCTCGGACGTTCGAGCCGTGCTCAGCTCATTTTCGGAGAAAGTGAGAGTCCAGAGAGGGAGAGTGATAAAACAGGTGACGTGTTTTGCTTTTGGAAAACTACGTGCAGCCACGTCCAGATCCGAGGTTAATAAACCAAATTTCTCGTCGTGGCTAATTACATACGTGGCTGAAGTGATTGCGTGAAAGTTTCAATCATTTTACATGCTCAGGTCGTGTCGTATGTAAAACGTCACCATTCGCAATTTGGACGAAGGTTCTTTCAAACTCTGAATAAAAAAAAAAAAAAAAAAAAAAACAAATGAAAAGAAAAGAGGAAACAGAAAAATAAAGAACACAAATTTTCGAAGAAGTTTTGATTTCTGGTGCTCTTCCAAGTTCTAAGTAAAAAATTAAAAAAGAAAATAAAAATAGAGAAATAAGGAAAAATCATTTTCGGAGAAGTTTTGATTTCTGGTGCTCTTCCAAGTTCTAAATAAAAAATTAAAAAGAAAGAAAAATAAAGAAAAAATATCTTCAAAGAAATTTTGATTTTTGAAGTTTTTTCATGTTCTAGAAAAAAAAAAAATTAAAAAAAAGAAAAATGAAGAAAAAATATCTTTTTGATTTTTGGAGTTCTTCCAAGTTCTAAAAAAAAAATTCTAAGTAAGTTCTAAATTCCAAGTAAAAAGTTCCAAATTCTTCCAAAGTCTAAATAGAAAATTAAAGAAAAAGAAAAATAAAGTGTAAACCCTGCGAATTTGCAGTATAGTGAACGTATCGAAGGAAGCTTGTTCAGAAAAGAATTAAATTCATAATTCGTTAGAAAACGAATCTCCGGAAAGTGAGAATACTTTTATTCTCCGATATGTAAATTGAAAATTGAAAAATTTTTCTTCATCAGCTCGATCCGTCGTGATCTTGAAAAATTGATTATATTCTTCCTTTAATTGATTATATTCTTCCTTCAATCCTTTCTTTTTATTTCGAACATTAAAAGACGAAATCAAGTTAGGATTTGAGTTCAAAGTTCAGTAAAATAACGAAAAAAAAAAAAAAGAAAAAAAAAAGAAAAAATCGTACAGAAAGTTTTTAAGAGGTCGTTGTAGAGAGGGAACTTTAATCTTCAAGAACGATCGATCGAAACGATTTTCACATATATATATATATATATATATATATATTTCATTATCGAACGAATTTGCTTGGAAATACCGAGAATAAAGCGAGAGGAGAAGATTACTTCGAGCAGGTTGCACGATCGCGCAACAGGATCGGAAGGCCGAAAATTCGATCGGCGGTAGCCAGGTAGCCTCGTCGGTAGGCTGCGTCGAGAGAGAGTGATCTATAGATCACGGCGACGGATTCACTGGCCACGTATTCCGTAGGAATGCCCAAATTGGTTTGGTCGGCCGCGGGTTTATAGAGGTTTGCGAGCCGCGATCACGCGGTGGAATCCAATTAGGCGAGCAATAATGGAATCAAAGAGATCCTTCGGACGCTTCTCCTACCCCCTTTGCTTCCCTTTCTCTCTCTCTCTCTCTCACCATTCGATACGTCGTTCTACGTGGCAAGACGTCGCTTCTTTATTTGTTTTCCCATCGAAATGTTCGGTAGTTACGAGGAACGACGGCGGACGAGTGATTAAAATGCTCGAGATGAGGGTAACAACGGGCTCGTTGACGAGCTCGTCGTTGCCCAAAGCAAAAGAAATCAACGGCGGCCTGTGTTCTACATAAGCGCATGTTTTTCCCGCGCTCATGCGTTTATGGGGCAAAGGCGCTTAATGTGGGAAAGTGTTTTTCTTTTTCTTTTTTTTTTCGTAGCTCGTAGATTCAGTGATGTAATAGAAATTTAGAAGAGAAACCGGGTTCACGGTTTCATCGCGCCGAAAGGATGACGACCTTTCTTCGACTATTGGAATTCGTAAGTTGCGCCGTTGAGCTAGCGAATAACAATGGAGAATATTAATCTTAAACGTTAGAACTACCGACAGTTAAGACGAAGGTTATTTCTACCAAGATTATTTCGATTTCTAATAAATAAAAATAAAATAAAATTCACTATATTATTTCTTTAGTTTTATCACTGTAAAAGTTCATTGCATCGTTGCGGGGGAAAAAATTGTAACATGAAATAGAAATTTTAAAATAAAATTGTAAAACCCAGTCATTTTGACTGGTGTGGTAGTGTTAATGATTAAATGGAATCTTGTTTCACGAATGAAGCTTGAATGCTCCGAAAAGAAAAAAGAAAAGAATGTTTTAAGACTTAACTGGTGCATTTAATATCTACGTACAGTCAAGTAGAATTGAAATATTTAGTCGGAAGGATGGTGGAAGATTGGAGAGGAGAGGAGCGAGCTGGAAGAGAAGAGAGAAGGGAGAAACGCGAAACAGAGAGGGACGGTGACGGACTATCGATTCCGCGATCGATACGCGGATCGATGCACGTAACGCCACTTCATTCCTTCCGATCGACCATCCTCGATCCCCAGGACAGCAAGAGAGAGAGAGAGAGAGAGAGAGAGAGAGAGAGAGAGAGGGGCCGGATGGATCGTTATCGATCGCGCTACGGACGTCTCAACGCCGCTGTCGATCGCCTCGATTGAGACGTATATTCCGTCATGCCACTGTCTGAAACCTTGAATCGAAACCCTTCGATTCGAGCTCTCGATGTCCGTTCGACTCGAAGAAATTTCTTCGTTTTATATATATATATATATATATATATATATATATATATAAACCCCCCCTCGCCCCCTGTCTTGTGATTTTTTTTCTAAACCTCTCTGGCGATGACGTTGATCGCTATGATTCGACGTGTGCGATTTGTACTCTCGAGTTTTATAAATAGATTATAAATTTCGAATTTTACAGGTAGATTGTAAATTTTCGAATTTTATAAATAGATTATGAATATAGAATTTTATAAACAGATTATAAATGCAACTTGCACTCTCGAGATTATGAATTTCGAATTTTATAAATAGATTGTAAATATAGAATTTTATAAACAGTTTATAAATGCGACTTGCACTCTCGAGTTTTACAAATAGTTTATAAATTTCAAATTTTTATGAATAGATTATAATAGACGTAAATAAATCAGACAGTTTAGGTTTAAACGTGAAACTTTAATTCGCAATGCATGTCATAGTAATTCTTTTCAAAAAAAAAAAAAAAAAAAATAACAAAGAGCATAATTCGTGCATTTTTTTAACTCGAGAGTTTAAGACAAAAGGAACTTTTCATCGACGCGTTTTTCTCACGGTGTAAAGTGAGCAAAAGTGTAACAGAAATTTTTTTTTGTACAATCACAATGAAGAAAACAACTGATGATAATAATTTATTATGAAAATAATTTTAACTTCGTGGTACTCTTCATGGTTTGATCTTATTTTAAAGTTTAAGTTCTCTGTTTCGACAATATTCTCGAGATTCGTTTTCCCTAAGCTTTTCCATAATTTTACACGAGCAATGGGGAAAATATTTTCAGCGGATGAAAATATTTTCATTGGTGAGAATCGTCAAAAAATTCGAACGCCTCTGAAAGCAGCGAAAAACATTTCCCCAAAATGAAAAATGGAGGCACTAAATTTTGTTAAAAATTTATTTCATCTTAAATTTTATTACCTCCATTTTCAAACTTTATTCAATCTCCGTTGAACATTGAATATTAGGATTCGTATTTCTCACTGTTTTACGCAATATGCTTGAAATTGATATTCCACTATGTGGGAGATGCGTCGCCATGTTTGAATAATCGTTCCCTTTTTCGGCCATCTTGCGTCATCTCACATCTTTTTTTTTTCGTTCTCTCTTCTTTCTACTGGCAGTCGAGAAGACGTCACTGTTATGATTTTCCAAGCTACCGGGAAGGAAATATCGCGTGGAAATACGTGCCATTCGCCTGACAGGCAGTTTTTGCCGCGGTCGTTTTTACGTCCACCATTATTTATCGTCAGCGACAGAAAAAGATGTACACCAGATATATGAAACGCTTTCGAAAAGCGTGGAGCTAGCCTCGGAATTTTCACGGTGGAAATTATGTAGATGAAAGTAGGATAAAGTCGAGTGCCTAATTAGTGTTTAGCTTCGTGACAAAAAAATTCAGATGGCAAGAAAAAAAGAAACATTCGCACAATTCGCTAAATTATATCTGAATTGAATTTTATATAAGAAGAAAGGTGACCAAACTTTTTCGAAAAAATTATTTGGCTCACGGGAAAATACAGTTTTTTTGGAGGTATGCGTAAAAACTAACCTAAACCTAACCCATTAAAATGCAATATAGTCAAAATTTTTATTTCTATTATTGTTAGAAAATAGTAAAAACAGCTATTTTTAACAGTCTTCATAAATATAAACCTAACCTAAACCTAACCTATTAAAAGACCTATTAAAATGCAATATAGTCATAAAATTTTTATTTCTATTATTGTTATAAAATAGTAGAAACAGTTATTTTTAACAGTCTTCATAAATATAAACCTAACCTAAACCTAACCTATTAAAAGACCTATTAAAATGCAATATAGTCATAAAATTTTTATTTCCATTATTGTTATAAAATAGTAGAAACAGTTATTTTTAACAGTCTTCATAAATATAAAGGTATTTCATTTCGTCTATCTTATAAAAAAATTATATCAATTATTTTAGGAATTTTACTGTATTTGTAAAAAATTTCAACCATTTTAATGTATAAATATACATATCATTTATAACGCATTAAGTCCATTGTTCTTTGGATTTGGAATGGATCGAAATCTCTCTGCAAGGACTGTAAAATACAAATATTGCTACGAAAAACGAAAGATCGTTAGTGAAAATTTATTATTCAACAAAGTTACGGCTCGATTAAAATCGATGAGAACCGATCGAAACTTTCATTTCGATCGACTGATCGATGTCCGCGATAAATAAAATTAATCGTCGAACAATCGATCGGCGTTCGACAGCGATCGTTGTATGTTACATCGAATTTGATTGTCACGTCGAGTTGCATTTAAATCGAAGGTACAGAGCAGTCATTGATCGATTAACGAAAGATTGTTGGAAACATTTTCAACAATTCTACAATCTGTCTGCCACGCATTGAACACGCTCAAAGGAATCAACGTTGGAATCGTTCAGATGTCCTTGGCTCGGGAGAGGATGCGTTTACGACGCGGAGTAAAAGGAAAACCGGGAAATTTTGGTGGACGACATTGACGTGGAGGAGCAGGAAGAAGGCGAGAAGATGCGCCGGGACATAAATCGTGCCAATTAGAGCGGCGACCTGGACCCAGACCGCTTCTATATCGCCTGGTGGCACCTTCTCTTCTCTTCTCTTCTCTTCTCTTCTCTTCTCTTCTCTTTTCTTCTCTTCTCTTCTCTTCTCTTCACTTGAGGGAGAGGCTGTGCACGCACGTGAGAGAACACCGACCGACAAATGTCTCAAAGGCCCCGCCGCTTGCCAGCCGCTGTCTATCGTTGATTTGTCCCGGGGAACCGAGGATGAATTCGACCCCCAGGAACGATTCGAGGCGGAGTTTCCAGCGATTTCGAATGAAAACCCGAGCGTTTGCTCGAAAGAAGAAGGAACGAATACGAAGGAAATTAAATTGAGAAAAAGAAAGAGAAAAGTTGGGCGGTGGGGAGAAAGAGAAGAGAGGGGAAGGTTGGAAAGAAATAGAGAAACGGGAAGGTTATTTGATCTATAGAGTTTAATTTCGTCGAAGGGGAATAATTTAGTAAAGAAGCAATGTAACGGAAAAAGCGATCTCGTAGATCTGCTTTGGAGATCTCGCGTTTTTCACTGTGCCATCTTCTTGCAAGGGAAGTCAGTCAGGTTTAGGTTAAGTTTAGGTTAGGTTTCTCTAATGGTGTCAAATTGACACAGTGGGAAGCGTTAGTCGCTCACGGTGATGAGATAAACAGTTAAACTTGCAAATTCCTTTATTTTGTGCCATGTCGGAGTGAAATATGAACATCTGTTTTATTAAACTGTCTCTTGTAATCGATGAAGTTGAGAAGTATAAAAGTACTTTATATATTTTTCATATATAATCAACTTCTAGTGCTTAGAATCTTTTACTTTGTATATACGTGGAAACTATCGTGAACACTTTTTAATGCTTTTTAAATTTCAATTCTTAAACTTTCTCGATCAGTCGGATCTAGTAACAATAAATTTGTAATCAATAATTTTCGAAATCTTTGTATTTCATGTTCATCCATTGTTTAAAAAAAAACCTTAAAGCCACCCATTCGAAACAAACTAACAATAAGTTTTAATCGAAGCATCCTTTCAATTGTAACGAGCAATCAAATAATATATAAGAAATTTCAAACGGGACATTCTATGTATATTTGGACACCCATTTCCACAAGAAATTCACGAGAAATATCTCATGATCTCCAAGATCAGAGGTCGCTTCGCATAAAATGAAACGAAGCCAATGCAATTCAGCCTATTTTTTCGTTAAAAAAAAAAAAAAAAGAAGAAAAATCTGTTGAATTGACAAAGAAGGAAGATTCGATGGGAAATTATTTAGTTAAAAGTAATAATCGATTATCAGTGATTATGGACGAAGACCGAAAGAGTGAGAGAGAAGAAGAAAATCCTGAGATGTCGAAGGAATCGATTGATGAGCGGAACATAGCTCATGAGCTCGTTAGGTTAGGTTAGGTCGCGGAGAATCGGCATTTCCAATGCAGCGAACTTCGCGCAAGTGCGTTCGAATAGATGGAACAACGGCGAGAACAACTCTCTACAAGAGTTCCTCCCTCCCTTTAAGATCTTCGATCACTTCCTTCGGTAGCCAACTCGTTCTTCTTCTCCAAGTCCAAGTCCGTTTCCAATTTTATTGCGCGTAGCCTCCGAACGATTGAATTAAAGCCTCCACCGCCAGGAGTTACGATCCAACCGCGATAAATATGCGAGTTCTCTCTCGTTATCTCGAGCGTTAACCCTTCGATTTTTCGTGGCGCGAAACATTGGCAAAGGATTTGAAATTGGTAACGTGGAATTGGTGTTGGAAACTTTCTCTAAGGTACTGTGCGAGTAATAACAATTGGGTTAGTTTTAGGTTCGTAAGTCTGTAATAATAATTAGCTAGGTTTGAGAATAGTAATAATTCTCGGCTGTAATCGATGAATTAGTGAATTTTTGATAATAATTAATAATTTCTGATAATTTTCGTAATTAGATAGATTCGAGGATAGTAATAATTTTTGGCAATAATTGATAACAGCAAATTTTTTGCTAATATAATAATTGTTATATCATTTATATTATTTGATAATACAATTAATGCAATTATTAATACGATTTCCCGATCATTTTCGTAAGTTCATACCTGCTATGTGAATAATAAATAATAATAATTTTTGACAATAATTGATAATAATAATTATCAAACGTAATTAGTACTGAGGTACTAACGTTAAAATAACGTAATAATTTTCGTTCATGATTATTTTTTTTTCATCGAAATAACTATCCATAAATATGAAGCTCTTGTTTAGAATGAATTATTCGTGTTTTACATAAACAATTGGCACGTATAGTAATTTGCATGAATTATTGATTAATATCATATATTTATTTGTATAATATATTATATTGTAAAATGTACTAATATCCTCTTGTACATGTAAATATAAAGATCTCGACTAGAATTATTTTCTATTTTATACAGTGCAGATTAGATTACTGGTACGTACAGTAATTCGAACAAATTATTGTTCGATATTTCGAGTTGCCAATACAAAGGATACGAAAGTAACACGAGAGGCCTCGAGTTTCTCTAAATGTGTAAGGACAAATTAAAAAACTTGAAACGCGATCCGCGCAAATCGCAACGCACAAGGCACACAAAGTGAAAATCGATGCACGCGATGAACGCGTGTCGCCTCTGCAGGCCTCGCAGAAACCTTGCGACTCTCTCTCGAAACACCGAAGAAAAAAAAAAAAAAGAAAAAAATCGAACGGGGTGAACAGTTTCTTTCCCGACAAATGTCTCACGCTTGCCCTCGCCGAGAGTCGAGCGTTTTGGTGGAGGAGTGGGGGGAGGAGAAGAAGCCGGTGCGGCGAGGTGGCGCGTCGGTCGGCCCGAAAATTTTCGCTACGGCCCCCGGTGGTCCAATTAGGGCCCGCGGATCGGGCCTCCCTTTGGCCCGCGTACGCAAAACCAGCGCGTCTAATTAACGTTTTCCAGGACGTGGTGGACCAGAGAAAGCTTGCTGCTCTAACAATAAGTCGAGCGAGGAACGACGAGAGAGGAAAAAGGGACGACAAGCGGCACGGGAGGAAGAGGGGAGTGCGCTCATTAGCGAATACCACGGCGGGATTCGAGAATCTCAGCTCGTCTACCGGCTCTTTTTAATTGGCCAGATTAGCCCCGAAATCGCGTAGACTCCCTTCCCTTCGACTCCCCTCCCTCTTTATTTTTCCTCGAGCGTCTCTATCGCTCTACGGTTTCTCTCACGGTGGTTTCTCTCTCTCTCTCTCTCTCTCTGACGTATCGTTCCGTCTCTCTCCCGTTGGGCCGGCCGATGCGACGTCTTTTCGGCACCGCGCCGACACGGAATATCGGCCTCGTTAAAATACCTGCGGGCCCCGCGACGAAATCGAAATTTCGGGGTTACACGGGCGGCGAAGAATCGAAGCTTTCCGTCTTCGTCCGGTGCTAAATAACCAAGAGGACAGATTTCGCTGATATACCCGACCCGTTCCTACCTTTTTCTCTTTCTCTCTCTCTCTCTCTCTCTTTTCTTTTTCCCCTCGAGGCGTGTTCCTCGGTTTCCTCGCTTTATCTCCATCCGGGGCCCTGTTTTTCGCCCTGTTCCCCGTGGCATTCCGAGAGGCGAGTTTGTCGTTAGAGAGAGAGAGGAGGGTGGGGGTGGGTGAAGGAGAGACCGCTTCGAACCGAGACGAGAGCTCGATTGATTTCAGATAGGCTAGCTTCGAATTTTTGTACATACCTCTTTCGACATCGGCGACTTGTGGCCGCGCGAATGCTCGTTTCGGCTTTCGTCCGGTCGGTTTTCCAAGGACCACCCGTTACAGTGGATAGCGGAACAGGCCTCCTCCCCTCAGTTTTTCTAATTAGAAGACATTTTTCGCTGGGACGAAATTTCTATCGACAGCTTTCACGTTGACGTGATAGCAACTATTACAACTATTACAAACCTAACCTAAACCTTGAACTGGCACCAAAGCTCGACAAAACGTAATCTGATCAATGATTAACGTGGAGTCGATTATAATTATAAATAATATATAATAGTCGATTATAAATAAATTCATTAATCATTTATCGATTTACCGATTATCAAAATAAACGAGTAATCGCTGATTAATGATTGAGGGAAGTAATTATAAATCATTAGTCATAAAATGGTTATACTTTTGATTATGATTATAAAATTGTAATGATTCTATATAATATCGTGCATATTATATTTACATAATTTACTATATATGTATAGAATATATATATATATATATATATATATATATATATATATATATATATATATATATAAATATATACAGGGTGTTTTGTAAAGGGTGGTACAACCAGAAAGGTGATATTCGGCCCGTATTTTTTGCCCCCGAAAGTTCGGGGTGCGAAATATATTTCGTTAAATATCTCGGAAATGATTGAAGATATTATTTTCGTGTAAATTGATGAAATTAGTGTTTTTCAAAAAGTCCTTTTAACAATATATTTAGAAAACCTTATTTTCAAGTTTTTCCAAGTAATAAATGTTAACCAATTCTCTCGAATATTTGTTTATGAATGACTGTATTATATTCGAACACAAATTACGGAGGAAGTCTTGATTTTTTTCATTATAAAAAAAAATTCATTATTTTCGGACCTCGTTTTAAAATGTTAAACGTTAATATATCTTCGTTCCGATGAAGGCTGATTTTACCGTTCAGTGCTTGCTCCTTTTTTTTTTTTTTTTCAAGTAGACACTTTTTTTTCTGTTTTCAAAACACGATCAATCATATTCAACAAGTGATATGGGCCTACGCTCAAGCAAGCGTATCTGAAGTGGAACTTGGCTAAATAAATTCCAAGTCGAGTAGATTTTCCGAAACCGAACCGAACGAAATTCTTCTGGCTAAACGTTGCAAACGAGGCGTGGAAACTAATTTCAGGCTCGTCGAGGCGTGTTGCGGCGCGTTAGCCTTGCAATCGATTCGCCACGCGTTCTTCGACAAGCTTAAAAACACACACACACACACAGACACAGAGCGAGAGAGAGAGAGAGAAGCGGCGCAATTATCAATAGAATTATCGCGTAATCGATGGATATTCGTTAGGGGCGCCAGACGAGCGCGGTTCTATCGAGGCTGTTAATAAATAACGCGTCGACTCTCGGTTTAATGCGGCTAACCAGTTTCCGGCGCGTCGCTGAACGGGACGAGGACGACGACAGGCCGGCCAGCAGGTGCACACGCTCGCTTCGGCTAATCTACATCCCTGGAATGCCGGTAAATTAAGCGGCTGTCCTCCTCCGCCGGCCCAACGTCTCGCAATTAAACGCTACCTCCCTCCCCCCCTCGTTACTTTCCCATTATCTGATTCTAATATTTCTCGCCCGGCCGAAAAGTCGCGGATCGAAGAACCTCATCGTCGTTGCTAGTTTCTCGCCCTTGTATCTTTCTTTCCTTTTTCTTCTTCTTTTTTTTTTCTTTTTTTTTTTCACGAACTGCTTGAAATTGCGCCTCGAAGGACGACGAATGTTGTTGTTGTTGTTCTTGCGTTGGACGACCTGATAAACGTATAAACCAATGACACATTATTATATTCGTTATTATATATATTATTTTGTTATATAGACCAATGATACATTATTATATACATTATTATTTTACGTACAAAATAATTATGTACAAAATATTATATATAATGTAATATATAAAGTAATATATAATATATATAATATGTTAATAAAAATATTATATAATATATATATTATTAAAAATATTATATATATTATATATTATATAAATTATATATTGTTTTATATATTATTTTATAACGCTGGCAACAATATATGTGATCAATATAAATCTAATATATATATATATATATATATATATTTACAGGTACATATATAATTTCATATAATATAATTGCCAGCGCTTTTTCTTTTTCATAGTACTGTTTTTTTGTAAGCAACATGATGATACAATATTTTTGTATTTGTACTTTTTTTTTTTTTTTTTTTGAAATAATGAAAGTTAATTTTCCGACTTCGATATTTTATCATCTAATATGAAAAAGGTATCACGCAATGACTTTGAGTGTCACACAATTGGTGAAAATTGCAACGAATACTAGTTGAACCATAACCTACATTATAATATAATATGTTAATAACTGTTATAATATAATCTACTAAAATTTCCCCAGCAGAGAACAGTAAAAAACAGTTTCGCGAGAATCGTGAAACTTTTCCAAAGAAAAAAATTGCGCTCTCGTTATTTTCTATCACCAGATAAAATTCCGCCAGGCGCATGTTGGTGTTCGCTATCGCAGATTGTTCAGATCGCTAATAGCCATAAATAATAACACTGGCAGTGGTCGCGCGTTTCCTGAAGCAACAGCATAAACACATACACACACACGCGAATGCGAATGCGAATGCGACTGCCAGAGGCGAGGAATTTATCGCTGTTCGGTTTCCCTCGTGGCCTCGGCTCGTTTCCTCTTTCACCCTTCTTTTCTATGGTTGTTTCGCATCAGGCCACCCGACGCGCGCCAGCCATAAACACCGGATAATCCTAGAACGACGTGGGCGCGGCCCCTTCACGACATCATCGGTAAAACGGATGAAAAACGCATTCAGCGTTCCGTAATTCACGCGAAGGCTAACTTCCTCCGTCGATTCGCGTTTATTCGAATTTCTTTTTTTTCTTTTTTTTTTTTAATTATTCTTCTTTTTCAAATTCTTCCACGCAGCTTGGACGAACGTTCAGGATCATTATCCTGTTAGTTGCATAACATTGGGTTGGTCACAAAAAGTAATTGCGTTTTTCTCTGCTAGATGGACTCACGTGTACATCTTAAAATGTAACCAACTTCACTTTGAACCGCAAATTCGTTGTATATATATCCGATTGTTATGACCTACATGATGACCTAACTGTTCAAGCTTGTTTTAAAAAAAGAAAATGCACGATTTCGTCCAACGATCGTTTGCTCGACGTCGAAAGGAACATTTTTGTCGTATATTTTGCTGTACTAATTACCGAAGAGGAAAAATCAGCTGTGCTCGTGAAAAAAATTGTTGCAATCCTTCAAAACTACAGCAGCGTCGGAATTGGTTTGCTATCGAATCGTTCTTGGAACTTATTCTTCTTGTCGAAAAGAGATAAGAACGTTTTTTTGAACGCGGGATCGTGAAGTTGCCTGATCGATGGAAAAAGGTCGAACGTAATGATCGATATATATATTGTCTAATAAAGTTTCTGTTTCTCGTGAGAAATTCATTCGCACAAAACGTAGTTACTTTTCAGCCAACCTAACCTAAATTTAAAGGTAGAAATATTTGGTAAAAATTGCGAATTGATGCAAGCGGAGGCCAACTTCCTCCGCGAGAATCGTATTCATCTCGCCAGAATTCATTCATTCGATGGTCGTCTCACCTCGAGATTTATGTCGGTCCGTGTTCCGCGATTTCTGGAATGAATCAGAAAACCGAGTTTATTACACTGCGAAATGCGCTCTCCGTTATACTAAAAGGCACGTCTTGCAGCGGGGTACGTGGGCGGAGTAGGAAGTTGCGAGGGGCTCGTGTTATTCGCAGTGACGTCGACGATCTTTGTATCGGGTTTGATAAATAGCAGGGATGAGTTCGAAACTAATTTTTGAGGCTCTAATCGTCCGTATGCATGCGTAGTGAATTCATTCAAATAATGACGGAATGCGTTTGCTCATTGGGCTTTATATACATAATATATACATATTAAGGTCACCAAGGTCACCGAGTGACAAATAATTTTGTATAATTTTATCGAGTCGGAGCGTTGGAAATCGAGCGAGAATAGAAACTATGATTCCGAGATTCTCGACTTGTTTGCTGCGCTCGGTTCGATAGGATAAATCGTCGTGATTAACAGGCGTTAGCATTTTACTTGCAGAGGCGGCAAGTTCATCACGGTCGGCGACAGAATTAGATTACCGGACGACGTGACGATGGGATACATCATCGAGTACCTGCTGAAAAAGCAGCTCACCGTCGTCGAGCAGTTCCATTCCCATCTGGAGCCGATGAAATTCCTCAACAAGGACACCTTCGCCGAGCAAGTGAGTCTTTTACTTTATTCCTTGAAATTATAATTATAATAAATCCGCCTTAGGCTTGAAGTGTCAAGTTTCATCAGTGTATTCTGTTTGAATTGTAGAGTGTTATTTATTTATTTTCTTTGGATTAAGTTTAGGTTGGATTTAGATTTAGATTAAGTAGAGTTATTTTATTTCTGGACACCGGCGAGATATGAATAGATCATGCATCTTAAAGTATTTCCTGGTTCGTGACATGAAATACCGACATAGTACAAAATCACTGGTTTTTTAGCGTATTCTATGTTTAAACAACGGTGAGTTGGGGAACTAGTGAATGCGCCAGCAATATGATTTTTCATGCCCATAACAGTGTTGTCAAAAATACCGAAATGTAAAGCTCGTCTGTGATTATACCAAGTGAAATGATACAAGCAAAATGTTTATTACAAAACACGAGATTAGTGTCTGAAATTATTCCATTTTTTTTATTATGTGTTTATATGTGCGTGTCAGAAAGAGCCCTATTCGAGTTTTACGAATTTATCGATTGGTTTTTCGTTTTATCTTATAATTAACTAAAGCTAAAAACACGCAACTTAAAGACGCACGCAACTAAGACGCGTGCGCATCCCTCGTCGTCCAACGGTGCCCCGCTGGGGGGTCTAACACTTTACTTATCAACTAATTGTCCCTACAGTTCAGTTTAGATCGTGAAACAAAGAAATTTTCACGATCTAAACTGAACTGTAGGTTGCGTAGTTCTCAGCTTGATATCGTTTTACAAACTTTAACGTTTGTAAAACGATATCAATTACCAGATCTCACCACGAGGAGGTGACTACGCACGAGACCCGCCCCGGGGCTTACAATACATCATACAATACATACGATCATACAATACACGCAATGCATACAATCATACAATCATACAATCATACAATAGATACAATAATTCGCAGCCACACCACCGCATTCTGTACAGAGACGCGTTTATTGAACTTGGGACGAAATTAGGAATCTCTCATCTTCTACCTTATTTCGTCCGTTGTTGCTATTGTTACTTTGTTCGTTGCACTGGAGTCGAGTTTCCAAGTTTCTCAGTCAGTGTGTCGAATCGAGGTCCGAGCATTTAGAGGCAAGTGGTCTAGCACTAACCCCAACGAAACAGTGGGGCTCCGTGGAACCGCTGAATCGAATTACAAAGGACACTAGACTACAAGCATCTCACCTGATCCTTTCGGACGAGGCTGCAGTTCCCCGATTCGGCTCACTGGCTACAAAACTTGGAGACTGGACTCTAGTGCAACGAACAAAGTAACAATAGAAACAACGAACGAAGGAAGAGAGGAGATGAGGGATTTTTAATTTCGTCCCAAGTTCAATAAACGTGTCTTTGTACAGAGTGCGCTCACAATGATTTTACATTGACTAAAACTAAACGCACGCAACTTAAAACTAAGGCGCACGCATCCCACGACGTCCCTCGTCGTCCACGCGCCCCGCTGGGGGGTCTAATAGTTTACTTATCAACTAATTATTCCTACAGTTCAGTTTAGATCGTGATACAAAGAAATTTTCACGATCTAAACTGAACTGTAGGTTGCGTAGTTCTCAGCTTGATATCGTTTTACAAACTTTAACGTTTGTAAAACGATATCAATTACCAGATCTCACCACGAGGAGGTGACTACGCACGAGACCCGCCCCGGGGCTTACAATACATCATACAATACATACGATCATACAATACACACAATGCGTACAATCATACAATCATACAATAGATACAATAATTTGCAGCCACACCATCGCATTCTGTACAAAGCCGCGTTTATTGAACTTGGGACGAAATTAGGAATCTCTCATCTTCTACCTTATTTCGTCCGTTGTTGCTATTGTTACTTTGTTCGTTGCGCTGGAGTCGAGTTTCCAAGTTTCGCAGTCAGTGTGTCGAATCGAGGTCCGAGCATTTAGAGGCAAGTCGTCTAGCACTAACCCCAACGAAACAGTGGGGCTCCGTGGAACCGCTGAATCGAATTACAAAGGACACTAGACTACAAGCATCTCACCTGATCCTTTCGGACGAGGCTGCAGTTCCCCGATTCGGCTCACTGGCTACAAAACTTGGAGACTGGACTCTAGTGCAACGAACAAAGTAGCAATAGTAACAACGAACGAAGGAAGAGAGGAGATGAGGGATTTTTAATTTCGTCCCAAGTTCAATAAACGTGTCTTTGTACAGAGTGCGCTCACAATGATTTTACATTGACTAAAGCTAAACGCACGCAACTTAAAACTAAGGCGCACGCAACTTAAAACTAAGGCGCACGCAACTTAAAGCTAAGACGCACGCATCCCACGATGTCCCTGCGATATCCCTCGTCGTCCTCGGTGCCCCGCTGGGGGGTCTAATAGTTTACTTATCAACTAATTATTCCTACAGTTCAGTTTACATCGTGATACAAAGAAATTTTCACGATCTAAACTGAACTGTAGGTTGCGTAGTTCTCAGCTTGATATCGTTTTACAAACCTTAACGTTTGTAAAACGATATCAATTACCAGATCTCACCACGAGGAGGTGACTACGCACGAGACCCGCCCCGGGGCTTACAATACATCATACAATACATACGATCATACAATACACACAATGCATACAATCATACAATCATACAATCATACAATCATACAATCATACAATAGATACAATAATTCGCAGCCACACCACCGCATTCTGTACAAAGACGCGTTTATTGAACTTGGGACGAAATTAGGAATCTCTCATCTTCTACCTTATTTCGTCCGTTGTTGCTATTGTTACTTTGTTCGTTGCACTGGAGTCGAGTTTCCAAGTTTCGCAGTCAGTGTGTCGAATCGAGGTCCGAGCATTTAGAGGCAAGTGGTCTAGCAATAACCCCAACGAAACAGTGGGGCTCCATGGAACCGCTGAATCGAATTACAAAGGACACTAGACTACAAGCATCTCACCTGATCCTTTCGGACGAGGCTGCAGTTCCCCGATTCGGCTCACTGGCTACAAAACTTGGAGACTGGACTCTAGTGCAACGAACAAAGTAACAATAGTAACAACGAACGAAGGAAGAGAGGAGATGAGGGATTTTTAATTTCGTCCCAAGTTCAATAAACGTGTCTTTGTACAGAGTGCGCTCACAATGATTTTACATTGACTAAAACTAAACGCACGCAACTTAAAACTAAGGCGCACGCAACTTAAAACTAAGGCGCACGCATCCCACGACGTCCCTCGTCGTCCACGCGCCCCGCTGGGGGGTCTAATAGTTTACTTATCAACTAATTGTCCCTACAGTTCAGTTTAGATCGTGAAACAAAGAAATTTTCACGATCTAAACTGAACTGTAGGTTGCGTAGTTCTCAGCTTGATATCGTTTTACAAACTTTAACGTTTGTAAAACGATATCAGTTACCAGATCTCACCACGAGGAGGTGACTACGCACGAGACCCGCCCCGGGGCTTACAATACATCATACAATACATACGATCATACAATACACACAATGCGTACAATCATACAATCATACAATCATACAAATACAATAGATACAATAATTCGCAGCCACACCATCGCATTCTGTACAAAGACGCGTTTATTGAACTTGGGACGAAATTAGGAATCTCTCATCTTCTACCTTATTTCGTCCGTTGTTGCTATTGTTACTTTGTTCGTTGCACTGGAGTCGAGTTTCCAAGTTTCCAGTCAGTGTGTCGAATCGAGGTCCGAGCATTTAGAGGCAAGTGGTCTAGCACTAACCCCAACGAAACAGTGGGGCTCCGTGGAACCGCTGAATCGAATTACAAAGGACACTAGACTACAAGCATCTCACCTGATCCTTTCGGACGAGGCTGCAGTTCCCCGATTCGGCTCACTGGCTACAAAACTTGGAGACTGGACTCTAGTGCAACGAACAAAGTAGCAATAGTAACAACGAACGAAGGAAGAGAGGAGATGAGGGATTTTTAATTTCGTCCCAAGTTCAATAAACGTGTCTTTGTACAGAGTGCGCTCACAATGATTTTACACTGACTAAAACTAAACGCACGCAACTTAAAACTAAGGCGCACGCAACTTAAAACTAAGGCGCACGCATCCCACGACGTCCCTCGTCGTCCACGCGCCCCGCTGGGGGGTCTAATAGTTTACTTATCAACTAATTATTCCTACAGTTCAGTTTAGATCGTGATACAAAGAAATTTTCACGATCTAAACTGAACTGTAGGTTGCGTAGTTCTCAGCTTGATATCGTTTTACAAACTTTAACGTTTGTAAAACGATATCAATTACCAGATCTCACCACGAGGAGGTGACTACGCACGAGACCCGCCCCGGGGCTTACAATACATCATACAATACATACGATCATACAATACACACAATGCGTACAATCATACAATCATACAATCATACAAATACAATAGATACAATAATTCGCAGCCACACCATCGCATTCTGTACAAAGACGCGTTTATTGAACTTGGGACGAAATTAGGAATCTCTCATCTTCTACCTTATTTCGTCCGTTGTTGCTATTGTTACTTTGTTCGTTGCACTGGAGTCGAGTTTCCAAGTTTCGCAGTCAGTGTGTCGAATCGAGGTCCGAGCATTTAGAGGCAAGTGGTCTAGCACTAACCCCAACGAAACAGTGGGGCTCCGTGGAACCGCTGAATCGAATTACAAAGGACACTAGACTACAAGCATCTCACCTGATCCTTTCGGACGAGGCTGCAGTTCCCCGATTCGGCTCACTGGCTACAAAACTTGGAGACTGGACTCTAGTGCAACGAACAAAGTAGCAATAGTAACAACGAACGAAGGAAGAGAGGAGATGAGGGATTTTTAATTTCGTCCCAAGTTCAATAAACGTGTCTTTGTACAGAGTGCGCTCACAATGATTTTACATTGACTAAAACTAAACGCACGCAACTTAAAACTAAGGCGCACGCAACTTAAAACTAAGGCGCACGCATCCCACGACGTCCCTCGTCGTCCATGCGCCCCGCTGGGGGGTCTAATAGTTTACTTATCAACTAATTATTCCTACAGTTCAGTTTAGATCGTGATACAAAGAAATTTTCACGATCTAAACTGAACTGTAGGTTGCGTAGTTCTCAGCTTGATATCGTTTAAACTTTAACGTTTGTAAAACGATATCAATTACCAGATCTCACCACGAGGTGGTGACTACGCATGAGACCCGCCCCCGAGCTTACAATACATCATACAATACATCCCACCCATACATACAATCATACAAAGCATAAAATCGCCCCAAGGTTAATATATGTACCTGTCGCCAGTGATCCGGAAGGTGGGGGGGGGGGATGATTTTTCTGCTGGCTCCAAAAATTTGGGCGATGCGCACGCTACGGACGTTTCACTGGGAACGAGTCTTCGTACCACGCAAGGTTAATATATCTGTCGGTCCTCGGTGATCTCGGGTGGGGGGGGGGGTGATAATTTTTTTCCTGGCTCTAAAAATTTGTTCGATGCGCACGCTACAGACGTTTCACTGAGAATGAGTCTCCGTACCTCCCAAGGTTAATATATGTATCGGTCGTCAGTGATCCGGAAGAGTTGATAATTTTTTTTCAAGCTTCTAAACTTTCGTCGATGCCAAAGGTTTAATTATTCCGGAACAGTTGATAATTTGTTTTAGTATTTCTAAAAACAATTTTTCTATCATACTAATCGATAATTTGATAGTTTTTATATTTCTGTTGCGAAGATACACTTTCATGATTATGTGACAATGTTAAATGTAATAATTTATTAATTTTTTATCGGTTAAAGCTAAATTTTCATGATATTAATTTTTGAGTTGTAATTGTATTGATGTATATTAAATAGAAATTTATGTAGGGGAATGTTATGTAGTCAGAAATTGAATTAAGCAGTGTTTGTTGTTTCAGAGAACAAGAAATATATATATATGGTGTAATTGTCTTTTCCGTTATTGTAAATGAAATAATTTAATTATTATAAATGGATTATTCAAGCTATGAAATAATATTTGGGAATTGAATCACTGATTCAATTGTTATAAGCAAATAGTTAAAATTGTTAAATAATACACAAAAATATCATCGTATTATTTTAGTTCTACGATACTTCGAGACATTATTTAATGATTTTCATGAATTTTGTATTACAATTATACAATTAAATTAATTATTTCATTCTGTAATTCAAAGTCATTTCTGTCAAGTACATCGTTCAAGATTCTTGTAAGTTATATTAATTGAAAATTTTAAATAACACTTTGAAACATTACGGAATCGTTGCAAGTAACGATTAAATGCTAAATAATTAGATAATGTTTAAACAGTTAGAATATTTAGAAATAATATTTAAAATTTTAATCAATGTGCGCACGATAAAGGTTCGACTTACAATGACCTATTTCGTTGCTTAACCTTCAGGTAAAGTCAGTGATGCACAACAGCAATCAATAATTTCACAGTTTCTAGGTTTTTATTTGGTTAAAATTTTACATTCTTTTTTTTCTAGGTTTTATTTGCTTAAAATTTTACATTCTTCTCTTTGAATCTCGAACACAGAAAGAGTATTCGAAACGCGCGCCGTTCGAATTTCACGATGCCCTCGGGAGCTGACGAGGCAGAGAACGAAACACAGACCTTCTCCTGGATTTTTCCATGGATCGTGAGCTGCGTAAGCGTATCGTCGAGGCTCGTGGAACAAATATTTTTACAGCGGGGCGGAACTCGATCGGGCCCACACGGCCTCGCGTTTCAAGCGACACGATCAGCTTGTTGCTCGATTCCGGGCCCTGGTATGCGAAAATAAGCGATATGCGTTTATGCCTTTTGCTTCTCGTTCGCTAAGCTAAGCGGTCGTTTCTTCTCGGTATAGGCCAGGAATCGCATGCAACGATTCTACGATCGCGTATTTCGGACTACAAACGTTTCTGTCGTACCATTTTCTCTACACTGTCGGTTGAAAGTTTAACATTAGAACTATCACACCAGTCGAAACGACTGGTTTTACAATTTTATTTCAAAATTTCTATTTCATGTTACAATTTTTCTCCTTGCGATGATGCAATGACTTTTACAGCGATAACTAAAGAAATAATATAATGGATTTTATTTTATTTTTATTTATTAGAAATCAGAATAATTTTCGTAGAAATAACTTCGTCTTTACTGTCGGTAGTTCTAGTGTTAATACTTTAACTACGTTTAGAAAGGGACCTCCATGTTTTGAAAGTAACTCTATTTAAGAAACTTTTTAATGATAATATTTCAGTAATAATTTAATTTTACAATTTTTTAATAACTTAATTTTGTAATATTTTAACAATAATTTTATTAATAACAATATTTTTAATAATAATAGTAATATTCAAATGTTAATGTTAATCTACCAATGACATTAGACAGAGAGAAATATTAAAAAAAAAAAAGGAAAGAAAGATATTCACAACGTATGCTGTGTTTTCAATACAACTTCCACTATTTCGGGATACCCTTTCGATTAATTTATTTCAATTTTTAAATGGCATAATATCGTTCTAACACGTTAGATGGTTTCGCGAGGTTGAAGCTTATCAAGGTCACAACACGAATGGGTTAAGATCAGACGACTGTGGTGATCAATTCACGTTTATTCAAATTTTTCTTTTTTTTAATTATTCTTCTTTTTCAAATTCTTCCACGCAGCTTGGAAGAACGTTCAGGATCATTATCCTAAGTTGCATAACATTAGATTGGTCACAAAAAGTAATTGTGTTTTTCTCTGCTAGATGGACTCACGTGTACATCTTAAAATGTAACCAACTTCACTTTGAACCGCAAATTCGTTGTATATATATCCGATTGTTATGACCTACATGATGACCTAACTGTTCAAGCTTGTTTTAAAAAAAGAAAATGCACGATTTCGTCCAACGATCGTTTGCTCGACGTCGAAAGGAACATTTTTGTCGTATATTTTGCTGTACTAATTACCGAAGAGGAAAAATCAGCTGTGCTCGTGAAAAAAATTGTTCCAATCCTTCAAAACTACAGCAGCGTCGGAATTGGTTTGCTATCGAATCGTTCTTGGAACTTTTTCTTCTTGTCGAAAAGAGATAAGAACGTTTTTTTGAACGCGGGATCGTGAAGTTGCCTGATCGATGGAAAAAGGTCGAACGTAATGATCGATATATATATTGTCTAATAAAGTTTCTGTTTCTCGTGAGAAATTCATTCGCACAAAACGTAGTTACTTTTCAGCCAACCTAACCTAAATTTAAAGGTAGAAATTGTGAATTGACGTGAGTGATCTTACAACTTTTTCTATAATTTTCTATAAACGTTTTTTCTCATTCCATTCTCGCGTGTTCTGTTGCAGGTGTCGTTCAGTTACTCGAAAGGTCCGAGGGACGAGTGGAATATTCTGAAGATCGATGGCTTCGATATGAAAGACGACCCGAAAAGGTACGATCTAATTAATACCAACGCAGAAAACACGTATACTCGAGCGAAATTGAAGAGTTTTCAGCGAGAAGAAGACAGAAGGCACAATTTCTTTTTTGCCAATTATCGACAAAACAGTATCTAATTTTTCATTGCTTTGTACGTTTCACCATTAAATTAACCGAAAGTGCTATCTTCTTCTTGCTAAGTGCAACCTCTTCAGTTTTTAATCAATTCTTGCTGGTTTAAGTATTATCCTTCGTTCCCCATTATTTTAAATTCGTAAATTTAACTACTTGGACGTGAATTTTGTATCAGGTTAAATTAAAAAAAAAAAAAAAAAAAAAAAAAAAAAGAGTTAATTTAAGTTTGTATCGTAATTCCTACGAAGAATCATAGGCGGCAACAAACCTAACCTCTCTTTAATCCACCATTAAATCCACCGTAAAGCGCTTTTACTGTTGTTACAAAAACGATTCATCATCGTTCGCTCGCCTCGCACTCGCGGCAATTTCATGCCTCATTTTCTCGACACTCTCCGTCCGAGAAACAAAAGCATCTGCGGAAGAAGATGTCGAGCTTTTGCGGAACTAATTTTCCCTCTCTCTCGTCGAGGCAAATGGACCATAACGGAAAGAGAGAGAGAGAGAGAGAGAGAGAAAGAAAGAGTAATTAGCAGCGGGCAGAGCTACGTGTATCGCGGATTCTTCCTTCGTTCGTCCTTTTCCATCCCTCTCGTCGGCCCCATTGACGTTTTCCAACGTTTCTCCGGGCCTCGGTTTCTCCGCGGTGCGGCGCTGGGACTCGAATTGCCCTGGTAATTGCTCTTGGTCCGCGTTTCCGCACCGAAAGCGGAAGAGCCGAGCGAGTTAATCACAGGGACGCCATCTCGTGCACGTCGCACGCTCTTAATTGACTTTATCATAATTACCAACTCCGACTGGGGTTTTTTTCTTTTTTTTTTTTTAACCACACTCTGGTTTTATTCTCCCATGTTTCACTCGTTCCACCACACAGACTGGCGTTTCCCTAGAGTTTTATTCTTGGCACGCGACCGAGTTCGGCGAATATAGGAGAACTTCCGTTTCTATGAATATTAACGAGCCGTTTCTGGCCAGGCAGGTATCGACTGCTCCGTGGAAAAACAGTTCTCGTTTTACGCGGAATTACCATTCTATGGTAACTAATGGCTTTGATGTTTCATCGGTGTAATCCAGGGGTTGTCAAAGTGTGGGTCGCTTAATTAAATTTGAAGGGGCACGGGAATTTAAACGAAAAGAATAGTGTGGATATTTATTAAATTAAAAAACTAAGAAACTAATATGAATATTTGGCTTTGTGCTTGTTCTTTAATACGTGGTAAAATTGTACTCGTACGTACATGAAAGAATTGTTTGACTGAGGACCACGAGATGATTTATTATATTTATTATTATTAAAAAATCTCTGGAAGATTCAACCCGCGGTGAATGATCTTGAATGACCTTGGAACATCAACTTACGGGTTGCACGTTTATAGTGAACGAAAATATACATTTGAGAAAACGAAGATCACCCTGAAATCTCGTTCGCCTAGAATAGTGGTTCCCAACCTACGCGAAAATAATATTTTGATAATGGCGGATATTTTATACCAGAAACAAAGTTACAGAGTTTTGATTTCAAGTTTCAAATCAAGTCAAATCGTTAATTAAGTAATCGTTAAGTTAATTCGTTTGATTATTATTTAGCTAAACTAAGAAAAAAAAAATTAAAGAAAGAAAAGAAAACAAATTTTTCCAAAGGATGAGTGAAGGTTTACGAGAGGAGGCTGTGTACTCGTAAACGAAAAGCCTAATCAAGGGATACGAGAGGTAGAAAAGATTGGGAACCGCTTGCCTAGAACTAGATTCATGATCTCATAAGATTCTCACTCTCTCGAAACGAACCAAATTTTACTCGAAATTTATTTCATAATTTGACGTAGTTTCGTGGAGCGTGAATATCTGATCACTACACGCGCAAAACCTAACCTAAACCCGCCAGTTCTGCCGAATCTCAATAATATTCCAGATTACCGCGATCGATATTCGAATCCTTGCCAACTAATTGATCATTCAATCTCCTAATCCCTTGAAATGCAGTTTCCCTCGAATCAGCAAAATTCGAATCAGCCTCAGTCCGTTCAAACTTCAACCTCATCGGTTTCGCGCTGCCAACACGCGGAACGTGAATATAACCTATGTGAGACTCGCTGGCCGACTCTGTCGATACGTTCTAATTACAGATTCAGGTCAATCCACTGCCATCTGTTCCCGCACGTACCCAATTGCCCGCACAGATGATGACCAGCCGCGGATGATCCACGCGAAGAACAAGAAGAGAGGATCGCACGCGATCTCCCGTTGCCACGACGATCGTCTGTTGATCGGCTGTTGACTGGGGGCGACGTACAGATCGGTTGGCCCTCGATCCAACATCGCGGCGACGTTCTGTCGTTTCTTGCACGCTCTGTTCCCATATTTTCTACGTAAGTGTAGAAGAACGCAAGGTGAATGTCCTCGAACTGCCAACAAACGAGTCGTCGGTTCGGGGGGTTCACTTTTGACCCGACGTCGAGCATTATTACATCGTTAAAAAAAGGGGGAGGAGGCAGAGTAAGAATATTTTTTAGATTTAATCATTCTTTTTTTTTTTTTTTGCAATTCGTGGCCGTTCAAGGCTTGAACACTTTTAGAACATATTTCCTCCGAAGACGTTGGCGCTGACGAGATTCTCTTTTTTTTATAGTACATCTCGAGCATGGTATCTGTGTCGAAGTATCGCGAAAATATACAAAAAAAAAAAAAAAAAAAAAAAAATACGAAAAATTGGAGTCACCGTGAAATTCGAAATCTCGCGGATTTTCGCGCACTCTTCGAGGATAATTACTTTTAAACTTTCTACGAAAAGCGTAAAAACCCGCGGTATACTGATAATCATAGCGAGAGTAAACATTTCCGAGGGTTGCTTCGAGCGCAAACGATCGACACAGCGAATTTTTCTCGGCGATGATTTCTCTCGACGGAGTTTACTGTACATAAGAGCTGTTCGATATGTTTGTATATACGAAATTTCTGAAACTGGAACACCCGGAGTTATCGTTGGCAAGGTATGGTAACCATTTGGACAACGCGACTTGAAGGACAGAAAAAAAAAGAAAAAAAAGAAAAAAAAGAAAAAAAAGAAAAAAGAAAAGGAAAAAAGGAGTTTCCTAAATGGTGTTCGCGTGGTCGAAAAGGGTTGAAAGATTCCTTCGGTCGATAAAGCCGGGTGAATTGGTCGTGTAACGTACGAGAGAGAGGAGAGTTTGCTGGAATATTTTGACGACATTCTCGTCGTCGCGTGACGGAATTACCTTAAGCTAGTCCCCCGTGTAAAAGAGCAGATGGTGGTCGTACCATGTGATATTTAATGGATGTGAGTGGATTCGTGCTTTCTGCGTTCGGTTGTGCGTGTACACGTCTCGGGGAAAAATCGGACGCAATCTTCCTGCCCCTTCTCTGTCCAACAGACGAAAAACACGAACACTCGCGCAAACGTTTTACCTTTAGAATTTGGAAGCAACGAACAGCAAATTTTAGATATAGCTCGTTCGAACTCGCTTGGACTCTGAGTACTTTTTATATTCGAATTTACGAATTTCCATGACGTGAACGCGTGCTTGAAATGTGTGCGTCTGAAAGTAAGAAAAGATCAAAAAATTTTCATACTACGTGATCGAACATGCGAAGAGTTAATATCCGGGCCTACCTAAGTGTCAACTGCTAAAGAAACTCGCCATTGAAAAATTATTTCACGAAAATATTTCGTTCAAAGATAGACCATTTAACAGTTGATGAAACTTTACCAGTTTCCAATCTTTCTGTTTTGAAGCTATACACGCGTGAAAACGTGTACTCCATTGTACCGTAAAGTCTTTCTGTCTTTGTTTTACCCCCTAATATCTCTGATGGAAATTTCGTGCTAATCGTTAATAGTTCCAGCGTTAAGTACGAAACGGCAAAAGGGGACAATTTCATTGTCTCTCCGATTTTTCCCCCGGTCTTGTTTCGCGTGCTATTAATCCAATCGGTGTGCAATATCGCGAGATACATACGTAAAATGAGAGAGTGAGTGAGTGAGTGAGTGAGAGAAAGAGAGAGAGAGATAGAGTGAGAGAAAAATAGAGAGAATGGCACTCGTCGAGCAACAGTCAGACTAATTGTTCTTCTTTCTGGCGTTGTATTAAGCAGTGCACCTGTTGCACTTTCGAGCGTCAGCGAGAGAGAGAGAGAGAGAGAGAGAGAGAGAGAGAGAGAGAGAGAGAGAGAGAGAGAGAGAGAGAGAGAGGAGAAAAAAATGGGGCTTCTGTCGAATGGGATTGGAGAACATGGCGGATGTGTACGATTACGTACGTTGTAACAATGAGGTTTTATATAATACACGGTAACCATTATATACGGCAGAAACGATTTTAACCGCTCCTCGTTACGATTCCTCTTCCGGTTTCCTTCTCATCGGGAAGAGAATCTTCACCTCGAGCATGATTCTTTCTCCCAGCAGGCTTGTTTCGTTACACGTGTGTTTGAATATTTAATCAACGCAAATTTACAAATTTACAAAAGTTTTGCGAGAGTCGGTTTTTAGTTACGGAGAACTTTCAGAGAAAAAGAAATGAAAGTAGAAGTTGGTTAAAAAAAAAAAAAAAAGAAAAAGAAAAGGGTTGATTTATGTTTTTGAAAGATTGGAGGACCACGAGGGATGTGAGCAACTTCTTGTCCAGGTATCTCCATCTGTTACGATTTGGAAGAAACCGACGACCGAGTCGGTAAAGTTGCTTCCTTCGTTCTTTCCTCTCGATTCTCCTCGGTTATGGCGTCGTTTCGAACGACACCCGATCGTAAGTCCTACAATCGTGTCCTCTACAGTAAATCCATGACAAGGCAAAGCTATAATCGTGGAAAATTTGTCTGTAGTTCGACGACAGAACGATTGAGGAAAGTAAGTATCCATCGAGACGCCGAGTTGTAATCGATCATCGATCACGAAGGGAATTCGAGGTAAGTATCGTAAGTCGATAAAGCCGTGAAAATGCTTTATCGATAGTTGTTTTTTTTTTTCTCCGAATTAATTTGCTATTTCGTACCTCACTTGCGAAAGTGTTTGCAATTACAAAAATTACAAAAATTCAAAAATTTAACAGAAGTCCTGATTAATTCGAGGAAACAAATCGCCGTGAGATACGATTCTACGATTCTCGTCTCGAACAATTTCCTCTCCGTTTGCCCAATTAAAAACAGTCGACTTTTTACTTTTAATTCTCATTCCCCATTCCCGGCGACTTGCAATTTACCTTCGTTCCGTACAAATACATATTTCCTTGAGACGCGTATTGCCTCCACCGAGAGAGAAATTGGTTTCTACATCAAAGGACAAAGTTGTCATTATCGTGATAGTCTCTCGCGTCAGGAATCGCGGTATGCGAGTTGTTTCTCGTGATTACTTTTTCCACAATTCAACCCCACATGCCGGCGAAAATACAATATCATGGATAAATAATTGGACAAAAAAGGTAATTACAAAAATTTTCTTTCGTTCACGATCGATCAACATTGTCTCTATTGTTATTAAATTGGTGCATTGAGACGTCATTTTTCTTTTTTTTTGAGGTTAGAATTCTCAGTTATCAATGTTATCAATTGTCATACCGCCAAGAAGAAATTTTCTATAGATTATGCGCGTCAAAAAGCACAATTGAATCAAATTGAATAACGAAAAATTGTCGATAATTTAAACTGTTACAATTTTGTAAAAAAAAAAAAAAAGATGATAACGATCCACTTGGTTTCATTTCAAAGCCACTGAAGATCACACCATTTTCACAGTTTTGAATTCACTCTTTCCGAAAATAATTTTACATCACGTAGTGAAAGAAAAAGATACCTTTTCCTCGAGAATTGTGAAAATTCAAACGTCTTCGAAAATAGTGGGAATAGTTTTTTCTCATAAGTAGATCAATAGTCATAAATAGTTTTGAAGATTGAATTCTCCACACGAGCAACAGAAATATTGTCGCCGCTATGTTATAATACTCTTAATACTTTCTTAATACAGAATGTCGCGCGATTGATAAAAATGATGTGCTATTCCCTTTAAAGAAATGAAAATGACCTTGAAATCTTCAGAAGTTAAAAAATTATTATCGCCACGTTATAGTGCTGAATAATCGAATAATTTGACTGGATATGCCGAACAATTTTATTAACAAAGTTTCTCCACAGTTTGGAGAAACAATCGAGTTACTCAAGCGTTGTCAATTAAGTGGCAACCGAATCTGTATACGCGAGCATAAGGCAGCTTTCCGGTTCGATACGTTCGAACCGGAAGTGGATCAGCGGGCGCGCATCGTGCCAGCCGTTGCGTTGATTTCGTGGATCGCGAGTTCTTTTTTTCTCTTTTCTTCTTTTTCGTCATTTCTGGCAGCAGCTTCGCATAGCCGAAAATACCGAAATTCTCGAAAAATTCTCGAGACAACCTTCGAGATTCATTGCGACTCTACCTGTCACGATCATGGGGGGTTCTCGCACATCTCTAGCGTGCAGCCATCGACGAGGAAGTCCGCGTCGGAAGAGGACTTCCGGTTTGCAGCAGGATTCATCGTCGACGGTTTCGTTCTCTTTTTATTTTATTTCATGCCTCGGGCAATCTTCGTTCGACCTTAACACTTCCTTTCACCCGGGCTTCCCTAATCTCCTCAACGGTACCCCCTATAATCTCTCGAGAGCGTTTCCTTTCGCCGAGCGTGCTTCTCGAAATGTTCTCGTTAACAGATTAAAACGACACTGAGCAGGTATCGCGGTGCGAGCAGGTAGATTTAGCGTGCATTAACAGTCTTATTTATAAGATGCGGAACATCTTCTTCACTTATCTGCGAGCGTGAAAAACCTTGCTTCTAAATTAATAATTTATCACATAATTCGAAACGTTAAGGTTTCTTACCGAAGCTTCGGTCATTTTCTTGAAAAACACGTTGTCAGGCTAAGCTTGCGTGGCTGAATGAGTTTTCATTTCTCCGGCAAGATAGACCGATTAGTTGTATTGTTTAACAGAGAAATATAATAATATTTTCTATTGAATAAGTAATAAAATAATGAAACTTCCTATCGGGAAAATGATATCTAATCTCATTTGAATTTTTTTATTTTTATTAACAATTATTCCCAACTTTGTATCGAATAAATAATATTTTCTACTAGGAAATAACATCGATGCAATTTTAACTGTTGCAATTTTATTGTAATTTTATAACAGTGCAGTGTTTGGCAATTACTTAATTGTGATTTTCAGAAGGTATCTCTGTTGAAATTAATATTAATTTCTGTCTAGACATTAATTAACTTATCTGAATTTATCATTTAAATTGTAAGATACTTTGATAAAGATTATTGTTAATCGAATCGTTTTCATTTGTTTATTTACGTCGATATTTTTGGAAAAGCCATTTTGTAAAAGCCAAAATCAAGCACGTACGCTTGATTTCTTCAGCGCCATCTGTTGCGATGAAATGCAACTAAAAAATATAATAACTGCAGATACTACGTTAATGGCCGCTGTGTAATGTTTTACGAGTTATTTCGGTATCTCGCGAACACACGGCGAAGAGCAAAATGCTTAATGTGCAAAGGGGGAGGGAACGAAGTTCTCAATTCTACTCTTTACAATTCTTCGAATTTCCGGATTCTTTTCTCTAACTTTTCCCTCGTGATGCGTATTTTCTTTTCTTTTCTTTTTTTCTTATCGCACTCTATAATGTACGATTTCATTTTCAAAGCGTAGTAAAATTTCCCTGAACGACGCGAAATTCGATACAGTTGTGCCCCAAATTGAGCGCAATCATTCTTTGCAGGCCGGCGCCATGTTGCTCTTCGGCGAGTGTGTTTTGTTTTTTTTCCCTGGCGAAAAATAGCGAAAAATCGGTTACGTGGGGGGCGATAAAGTATGGAAAAACGAGACGCTCGGAAACGGGCGAACGATCCGGCTCCGGTTATTACTCTCCATTTCCCAAAGCGTTTCTTTCTGGGGGCACAGAGACGTATCTCGCGTTATCAGGTGACTCCGTGCACTTCTTCCTGTCGTGCGTGCTTCAAAATCGATAGCGGAAATATCCGCAGGTCCGCGTTTCGCCACGATATCCGGGATCAAACGATACGTGTCACTCGATCCTCTCGGGTCACCGGAGCTTTTTCGGGTAATTTTTCCTCCCAGTTAGTTGCAGTTAGGGCACACACCGCGAGAGCGTTGCTCTCTATTTTTTTTTTTCTTTCTTTCGTGAAAGAATCGCCGTTGGTTTCTTTGTTTCATTTCGGATCCGTTTCATTCATTTTTAGACAGTGTGGAATTGCAAATCAATCAATTTCTCATGCAGATATTGATGCTACATGGTGGTAAAATTATTAAATTGTGTGACAAATTCGTTTGTTTACGTTGTTACGAGGATTTTGAGAAATCGCGTGTCGTAGAAAATCTATGTACAAAATTAATCTATTAGCGAGTAAAGGAGTCGATCAATGTTGCTTATAATTGCAAATAGAATTTCAATATGCAATATTTGAAATATTCAAAAAAGAATCATTTATTATTATTGAAGATATTGGAGTCACGATTGATGAACGATTCAAGTTCATTGAAGTTAAGTTCATTTACTGTATTATCGACGTTGAAATGTTTATTGTTTCAATACGAGAAAGATGGTTTTTTACAGATGGTATTATACAATTATATAATTATTAAACGTAGAGATACAGATATCATACACGACGAGTTTTAAAATTGCTTAATTCATTTGTAAGGAACAATCAACTACGTAATGCGTAATTTCATCATTCATAGTGCGAACGATTGCATAACTTAAATATTTATTTAGTTATTTATTTACGTATTTATTTAAGTATTTATTTAAGTTATTATTATACTTATTTAAGTATCTATTTAGTTATTATTTATTTACTATTTAGTTCTTTATTTAGTTACGAATGAACACAAAAAACCTAGCCTAAACCTAACCTAAACCTGTCCTTCTTCTTTCGTCTTTCACACTATGAATATTAAAAGATTTGAAAAATTAAAGTTTTTAATATAATATAAAATATGACATACAATACAATATAGCGTGTAGTATTATAACTTTTCGACGTACGTGGGTCCACACTATTTTTTATAGAGAGAGTCACGAAAAAATTATTAAGCCCTCTCTGCACTGAACGACTTTCGTCAGCAAAGTTTCCTCGCGTCTCCAAAAAAAAAAAAAAAAAGAAAAAATGGAAGATGTTCAAGCCGAAAAAGTAATAATTATTGCTCCACCCTGTGTATCCAGTAACATTTTGAAATTTTTCAAAATTTCAAATTTCCCACGATAATGCACAGAAAATCCTAATTATCAATTTCGCTCGTTTTCATTTCAAAGAACATCCAGCCTAACTCTTCGGTGACCACGTCGATGGAAATTAATGAATAATTTGCATTAATCGTATGTTTGAGCTAAAAATAAAGTAATAATTATTATTGCACCCTAATAACACTGTACTTTCAAATTTCCCACGACAATGAACAAAAAAGCTTAATTTCGAGTTATCCCCCCTGCTCTTTTCGTTTATTAAAAGAACGAATCCAGCCAGACTTCGATGGAAATTAATGAATAATTTACGTATAATAATCGTGTCGAATAATTTGCATTGCACGTAATGCACGCGGTAGCATTGTGTATTTGTTATATCTAACAGACACATTAATGCATTGTAACGCTTGGACTGGATATCGGACGAAGGGTGGAAAAAAGTGCAGCCTCGATGACGCAAGACAAGCCAGATAAAGGGGGATGATGTAAGAACAGGGCTGGAGCAGGACACTCGCGCGCCCTTTCCCCTCCCGAACGTTTCCACTTTTCGTTCGTTATTTATTCGTTATCGATCGAACGGCCTGGACAGGTCAGGATAACGAGGGGGAGGGGGGTAGGGGAGTTAACTCTTCGCGGATCGTGGACACTTTAGACGCGATAATTCGCCTCGTTCTTTCGCCATTTCGAGCAAAGTCGAGTTACGTTGCATTATGCTTGCATTTTCTCGAAGGGTTAAGTAGCTCGTCCGATAAGAGAGCTCGGAGCGGAGAAGCTGTTAGCGAGCAGCTCGATTAAACCCATTACGATCTTACAGAGAGAGAGAGAGAGAGAGAGAGAGAGAGAGAAGAATTACGCTCGGCGAGTCTCTCTGCACGCAGCAGCCAATTAAAAATTCCATCGGCTCGTTATCCACCGCGTTTACCCCTTCGGAATTGCTCCTTTCGACGAAGTTGCTCGTTTATACGGCTCGTTTCAAATGGGAAAAGCGATGACACACGCTGCCTATACGGGACAGGATCGAGTACACCGCGAATTCGAGTGGCGTTGGATGATAAATTAATTATTAATTTTTTTTTTGTTTATTGTAATAATTAACTTATGTGAAATAATTTTAATCTCAATTGGAAAATTTATTTACAGAGTCGAATTGATAGAACGTAGTGAATTTAATCATTTTTGTTGATTATTCTATAAAAGAAAAAAATTATTTCTGTATTTATTAAAATGGTTAAACAGTTGTGTGAAATTTTCAATTGAAATTGAAAAATTTATTCACATAGTTAAATTCATAGAATTATATATATCTTAATAGTAGCATAAATGTAATTTTCGAAAAGAAAAATTTTTTTTATCGCTAATCGTCGATATTGTTCATCGACCTTCGTAAACTTCAAGGTTATTCAAGGTCGTTTACTGCCTTTCAAAAGTCGCCTGCGTTGAATGTACCAGGAAATTACTCAAAATTGCGATCTCGAGCGTTGATACACTGATTAACTATTTCTAGAGGATAATTGCAGCGTATCCAATTTTTGACGTATGACACAGTCGATCATGTTTCACGTATGATGAATTCAAAGTTCATTCGAGAAAAATATGTAGTTTCATTAAAAAAAAAAGAAAAGGAAAAATTTGAAGATTGCTTTGAAATCTTGGAATCTCCTACAAGATTTAAAAACAATGAATTTCTTTGTAAAAATCAAGATTCAAATTTGTCCGTAGTTTGAACATACAATTTCCATAAATTACAAGAAACAAATGTTAACATTTGCTCGGAAAAACTTATAAAAAATACGGTTTTTTAAATATATTGTTTGAACAAATGTTTTTTTTTCGCAAAACGTCAAGTTCATCCAGTAATAAAGAAATTTCATTAATTCGCGAGATTCGCTAATTTTATTAATTTGCGAGATAATTTCCGTACAAAATACGTCTCGGACTTTGCGAGGATTTTAATTTTCGTTCTTTCCTTCAACATCCACTTTTACTGCCGATAAAAAAAAAAAAAGAAGAAAGTATGTGTCGAGTATTATTATTTCGAAAACTACATTTATGCCGAAAAAGTTCTCATCGAAGTCGAGGTAAAATTGACACGTTCGGCATATTGGAGAGGATTTGAAAACGTGCTCGGGAGACGCTCGAGTCTACCGAGTGAAAACCGCGCACGCGACGCACAGCCAGAGAAGTCACCGTGAAACGAGATTAACATTACGATCATAAAGCGAGGCTAACGTTATTCATTATTTACGTCCCGTAATTATTCCCCTCGTTATTATTCGCGATACGTCGCGTAATTAATACACACACACACACACACACACACACACACACACACACACACCGTGTGCAACGTTTCGCGTTACTTATAATTATTTACACGGAGGAGGGAAGAACACGGGCAAATTACATGAAAAATTAATATCCATCGAAACTCTTGTCGTTGCTCAATTGTTTTCTCAATCGATTCTAGCGAGAAATCGCACGTTCGTCGAATCGAACACGCACACACCGTCCCCCCTCCCGTTCCCAGCTTCGCCACCCATTCTGACGTTCTGATTGTTCTCGCCGGAAACCTTCGGGCAATTCGAAAGTTCCCGGTGGAAACTGTCCGGAAGGGCTGCGAGGCGAGTCGACGTGGCTCGATCGCGGCTCCGTCACTGGGAAACTCAGACGCGCAGATAAGAAGAGAGTGCAGGGAGAAAGAAGGGGGAGGGAGGAATACTAGGCGGTGTGCAGTCGTATGTAGGTCGTCAGTGCCGTGACCTGGTTTCGTTGCATCCACCCCCGAAACCGACGGGGTCATGCGTCATCCCGGCCGGTCTGCAAATCCCTAAACACGTATCCACCCTTCTACTAGCCCTTTCTCTTCCTTTCTCTCTCTCTCTCTCTTCCTCTCTCTTCGTACGACCGTTATTCTCTTCGACGAGAGAGAAAGATTGGCAGACATTTGGTCGAAACTACGATAAATACATTCTTCATACGTTTTTTCAAATTGTGTACGGGAGCAGATCTTTGAAACATCAGTTTCAACTATTTGCACTTGCACACGTAATTTTCAACCTCTTTTCTTGATAACCAGAAACAAGAAGGAAAGAAAAGAAAGAAAAATACGCGAATCAAAATTTTGCTCCTAGTCGAGTACTAAAAATTCGATCACTCGGTTCGGTACTCTGTCGGTGATTTTGAAAATTTCACTCGCGGAAAGATGCCTTCTCGAAGTTTCACTTTCCATCGCAAGCCATTAGATACCGACCGAAAAAAGTTAATTATTTATTTCCTGGAATGTTGCAGAGTATTGTAGAGTTGTCATTCTGGAATACTGTCGAATCGCAATAACAGTGTACAGAATTTTTGGAAAAAAATCACTTTTCTGGAATTCATCTCTAAATCCCTGAATAGTGTCGATCGTCAGTTGTTACGTGGAATTCGATTAGTCATAATTTCATTTGAATTTCGCCAAATCGCTCGTCGAGTGTCCAATTTCCCGCAGTTGCGCGAGGAATAGAAAACAAGAATCGCGGACAGTTAAAGTCGCCCTGAAACTCTGAAAAAAAAAAGGTTCTACCTTTCACCGGCTGGGTGAAATCATTTCCAAAGGTGGCGCTCGTTGAAAGCCAACGATCCAGATCGGCACGGCTGCAAGGCGCCGAAGCGATCGCGTGATCCGCCAGATTCATGAAATAATCATCGAGCAACCCCCTCCGCCCCTCCCCCCCTCTCTTTAGGTTTGTTTCTTGGCCCTTCACGGCCGAGCAATTATCCCGAGTAATTATTCGAATTGGATATCGCCGAGCGATCGGCCGATTCTCCGCTCCTCGCCGCGAGATAATTCGAGCTTCCCCCTCCCCCCTCAGCCGCCCACTCTCCCTCTTTCGTGAATATTACTCGGGGTACTGGCGCGGCGTCTCGTCCCTTAAAACGTTGCCCCGTCGCGCCTGTAATTATCTCGAATAATTATTCGAATCGGGTATCGCCGAGTAATTACTCGGAACAGTCGTCGACGAGTAATTCGAGCACGTCTAATCATCCGCCGGATTCTCTTGCTGGATTTTTTTCTCCGAACATCGATAGACGGGGAGGGGAGGGAAGGGGAGGGGGGAGGGTAGTTTGTGCAACATCGTTCTCGTGTTGCAACTTCGTCGCCAGGTTTTGTAGGTTAAGTTGAAATAAAAAGTGTGTCGGTAGAAATTATGAATTCAATACAGGTTAGGTTAAAACAAAGTATCAAAGATGAACGATTCAGAGAGCACTGTAATGGATTTGTACTATGCTTTTTTTTTTTAGGAGCGATGCAAGTGCATACATAAGCAATTATGTTACGTTTCTTTTCAAATGTAAATGCAAACCTTTTCTTTCTTCTTTTTTTTTTTAGACAGATCCTATGTACAAAAGGTACAATGGAGGTACCAAAAAATTATTAGTTTCTAAGTAGTAGCTAATTTAAACGAAAGAGTGGCGAAAAATATTATTTAGTAACGTACTTGTAAAGTAGGTAATTGTTCGACGAAAATTATTCGACTGTTGAATGAAAACTTAATGATGAAAGATAATTGATCCTTGTCTTTTTTGCAAAATCTTTGGTTGATAGACAGTAGATTTTTATATTCTACTCGTATTTTAGGTTAGGCCTAAACCTAACCTAAATTTTTCGAATGTTTAGTTGTTTAGTAGATTTTTATATTCTACTCGTATTTTAGGTTAGGCCTAAACCAAACCTAAATCTTTCGAATGTTTAGTCGGTACTAGAAATTGTAGTGTCTTAGATAATTAGTTTGTTAAAGGTTAACATATTACGATATATTGAATAAATATTATTAATATTATATAAATAATTGTATTGAGAAACGAATACAATATTGATTTATTAGTTTTTGATTTATATGCTCATTTGACATTATACTTTCAAATTTTTCGCAATTCTAATAAACATCGAAAATGCAAATTTGTTTTTACACACTAAATAGAAAGCAAAAATATATAATATTTTTTTTTGTATTTTCTCATATTGCGTGCATTCTACGCAATTTTACGCTTGAAAATTTCCTATGAAATCCACGGTGCAGTTATTAGCCTAAGTTGATCAAGTTATTAATAGCATGCGGATTTTATGGATTTATGGAAAATTCAAAATTGCGAAAACGTATATAAAATACACGTGTAATACACAGAAATATCTATATAAAATATCCAAAGTATATCATAATAGATAATAAATGAAACAAATTTCTTTTAGGTTTTATTCCTTTAATGACATCCATCCTAGTCATAAATATCAACTTATCATTAGTAAGAATGTATAGATAACAAATTCAGTAATTATCATTAATTATCAATTTATTATTAGAAAGAATGTATGAAATGATATCGTAACACATGGTAGGTAAAACAGATTTCTTTTATGTCCTATTTATCTAGTGATTTTCATAATGACCCTAGTTATTAACTACCAGTCTATTATTAACAAGAATAATTGAAGCAGCGATCTAATTAATTTCGATCTAATTAAATCTATATAAAATACATATAACATATGTAATAATTACATTAATAATCTATTATTTATATCATAATAATAATTTATATATAAAATATTCAGAGTATATTACTTTAACGCATACCAGGCAAAATGAATTTCTCTAGCGTTCGTAATCATCGCAGTTGTTAATTATCAATTTATTATCCGTAAGAACGACGTGCTGAAGCTCTCAGAACGACGAAATTACTCTCGAAAGTGGTAGTCGAGTGACGAGAGCGAGTGGATGACGAACGGTGAGAAAGGGGAAAGCAAATTTATCGGCGGCTATATTCTCGGTTCGATTCTCAGACACTAAACTCATTACCCTGGAAGCACACACGGCCTGATATCAGCAACTCGTCGCGGCAACCCGGCGGCCCGCATTTGCATTTCTAGAATCCACTCAGACGCGGGGGTTTCGCACAGAATCGCTGCGAACAACCATTCAATCCCTTCGGCGCGAACCCGGCCACTTCTGTCACCCTTCTGTCGAAAAGAATCCAATAACAAACACCCTTCAAACAGCCTCTCGTCGATCGAAAAGGAACGCCGCTCAGACATCTTTTTCATTTTTCCTATTTTTTCTTTTTCCTTTTTGCTCTCGTTTCGTCATTATAAAATTTACACACGCGGAACACTCTCGCGCTGGGAAACGCTCGAGGAGAACATTTTTCTACGACGACGAATGTAACGAGAGCTGGCGATGGTCGAACTACCAGCTGAGTATTACAGTTTCGATACGGACAGTAAATATTTGAACTGTTGTAAATTTGCAAAAAAAAAAAAAAAAAAAAAAGAAAAAGAATTGAGCTGAGAATTTAAGTTCGGTGAATATGAACGATACAGTGACTGTTATTGGCAAACGGTCAATAAATATTCAGACTGTTGTAAATTTGTAGGAGAAATATCGTACAGTCGATAAATCTGGTTGAAACTTCTTTTATTTTCTTATTTTATTTTCAAAATACATTTCGCTCGGTCTGTTCGGAAATATGTTCACATCACGTAGCGAAGATATTTTCCTTATCTTAAATTACCACGTAAATTGTCACAGTATGTAAAAAGGTATCGAATAATTCTCTTTCGTGACTCGATTTGGAGGATGGATTCAAAGATCGAAGCCTCCACTTTGCGACGATTCCTCGAAACGGATCGTGTTGCACGATTTCTTCACCCGCCATTTGATTGAACTTCGAAGGAAATTCAAGAAATGCTAGAAAAAGAAAAATAAAAAGAAAAAATGGTACAGCGAATTTTATGGATTTGTTGTGAGAAGATCTTCAAGACTTTCGATCTTCAAGATCGTAGTGGATTTGATCATGAATTTTTACAATTATCGAGGAGAAAGTCCTTTACTTTTTTATCCGCTACATGGTGTAAAATCATCTTGAAAAAAAAGTGAATTCACGATTGCGAAAGTAAAATCTTTACGATATGAAGTGAGACCAAAGTAGATCGGTATAAAGAAAATTACGTTGTTCATATTTCCTACTACTTTTAAATGTATCGATGTTAATAAATTATTTCCCATCCCAATTTTCATCAATCTCCGTTTCAAATCGTTGTATCCCTTCATTGATGAAGTACCACCACGTTCAATTCAACGAGCGAGCCTCGAAACAGGTCTGGCAACACTGTCAATATTTTTTGATTTCAATTCTCAACACTGGCGGCGCTGCGGTGTGTAAGACCTGGCCAAGTCGGTACGGCAGAATGTGACACGAGAATGGTAACAGGGTGCTGACGAAAAAACACATCGCATGCAAAAGTATATTATGTCTGTTCATCATGCCTCGTTTGTGATATATCTGATTTAGACGCGAGACGCGAAATGAAGCGTTAGAGAGCATTCCTGAAAATGCATGCGCGTTCGACGGAAGAAATTCACCCGGCGAGTATTATTTCCCGCCGGAAGCTTAGGGGATTATTTTCCGATCCTTGGGAGGACGTTGTTTCCTGTCTGGCGAGGATTCCCTCGTAGCCGTGGTGTTATCCTGTCGCAGGACATCCGTGTGAGCGACGCGTTGAATATTCAAGATCCTCAGCGAGCGTTCGTCCCCTCCCAATTTGAATAGCCGACTGGTCTGTTCGCATGCTCGCGATAATCGGGGCCATTTCGCGCGTGTGCACGAATTCGTCCAGCGATTTTCTTTCATTCGCACCGTCTACTTTTCTCCTTCTCCCGGTTCGGTTCTACGAATCTACGCTGCCAGGCACGCGAAATTAATTCTCATTCTGTGAATTCTTTTAACGTCATTGTTAAAACATACGAGGAGGCGGAGTTTCTTTTAAGGGATGAAAGGTTTCGGAGCGCAGGGAGCGGTTGGGGATAATTCGGTAATTACTTGGTTAGCGTTTCAGCGCAATTAGACCGCACATTTTTGAATTATTATTATTAAGAGGATAAAACCTGGACCAGGAAATTGTTTTCCTTTTATAGAAAGCATATAGTAATTTCTCAAATTTCCCGACAAATGCATAGAAAACTGCAGTCTGTCTGTGATAATCAGAACTTTCTGTGGAATTCTATGTTTCTGAAAATATGATCAGAGAGATAGAGCCTTGATAAGAAATTGATTTGCGCAGCAAATGTTGTAGAAAGGATATTTTATTTCGGATATTTTACATATTTTTTTTTAATATTCTTTTTTTGTAATTTAAAATTCTCCAATAAATATCCACAGTCTATTCATTGTAATTAAACCGTAGATTTTTGACAAAATAGACTTTGAACGTGTTCAAATAAGAATTGATTTAGTGAGTAATTGATAAAATATTCTCGAGAAAAAAGTGTCTCGTGAAAAAATTCTATTCTACATTTCTCACTTATTTTCGCACGTAGAACAATGTCTGTCCCTGTCTAATTCAGAATTCGTTAAATTTAACACTAGAATTACCGACGAGTGAAGCATAAAATTTCCCTCAGAGGCAGTACAGTGAAATAGAAAAGTTAATGTTATAATACAAATGGAAAAGTTTTATGGTTATAATAACTTGCACAAAGTTTCATTTATACATTATAGGAAAGATCATTTAGAATCTCTAAAAATCCACTCGTATATCTACGAAATGTTTAGGGAAAATTAGAAATTGGCCATTTTCGTGACTTTGGTAATTCTAGTGTTGAATGAGTGGAAAAATTTCACCCTTTCTTCATGCAAACTCACCCCCTCTTTAATTCTATCATACATCCAGTCCAGTTAAATCTCCAAAAATGCCAACTGTTTCAACTACGAAATTTCCAACAGAAATTGGTCATTTTGATGACTTTGGTAACTCTAATGTTAAATGAGTGGAAAAATTTCACCCTTCCTTCATGCAAACTCACCCCCTCCTCAGTTCTATATCAACATTGCTAAAAATAGAAAAAATTTGCACAAACATCAATATCAATAGAATTAAGAAAAAAAGGAAACGAAATTCTCAAATAATTGGAGACGCAGCCAGTTCTGCGGTTAGAGAAAGTTAGAAAAAGGAGTATCCGGGAAATGAGGTGTCAGCAGGTTGTCTCTGTGGGGACGCACGAGGCAATTAAAAGACACGCGCGTGATTCTTGGCGTCGATATCGCGTGTCGTCGGGCCTATCAGAAATTGATCAGAACGCGGGCGGCGCGCGCGACCCGTCGGGGAAATCCGAGCGAAGACCGATGGTGGTGTCTCTCTGCCGGTTTAATTAATTTATCGTGGCCAGACGATGTCCCGTTGATTCGACTCGGCGTTCATTATAGATATCCTAACACACAGACGGAGGCCGTGTTCGAGCCTTCACTTTCACTGGGGACCAGTTTCCCGCCTGGGATAATCTCACCGGAACCGCAAACCGCCTTCTTCCATTTCCATCGATCCATCGATCTAGCCGTTCTTTTTTTCTTTTTTTCTTCTTTTTCGTGTCGCGCGAAAAAAACTATCGTTTAGCCTCGTCGTTGTTCCTTCGCTTGTCTGAGAGTTGTTGCCAGCTGCTACGCAGTTGCAGGGGAAATTATTCTGTTCGCGTGATTTCGTCGGTGAAAGTTCATTTTCATTTTCATCTGACTCTGATCTGAACGTTTCGTCGTTTAGTTTGTTATTTGTTAGTTTAATCGGAATGAAATGTTCATTTCTTCGACTGCAGTGTTTTCGATTAGAAAAACATCGAGAAGTTGTTTCGTTAGAAATAACCATTAACTCTCTTCCCGTTGCTCGTGACAGTTATCAGCGACAGGAATTTATTTCGATTGTCATCAGCGAGAGTCTCTTTCCCTCTCGTTAATTCCCGCGAGATTCACGTCAGAAAGTAACATCGCGAAAATGAATTTTAATGAATTGTTTCGGTTGAAACAATATTTTTATATGAGCGACCGAATAAAATTCCCTCCATCGATAATGATTATCGGCAACGAGGAAAAGGAAGATTTTCACTTATAATTTTTACTCGCAACCAAAATGTTTAATTTTTTTTAATCGTCTGCTCTTTGAAAAATTTTCTTTACACCTTGGAATTAGTATTCTTAACCTAAATAACAAACAAGTTTCGATTACTGTGTCTTTTCAATTTTCAATTTTCAAATTTTTGGGATAGCTGTTACTTCTGGTTTTTCTCGATAACTATTGTGATTTCCAAAAAAAAAAAAACGAAAAAATTTTATCCCCTTCTTTCGATTTATTTTTGTGGTTATTTCATTTTTGTATTCCTGACACATTTTTGTAACTTACGCATGTAGTTATATATGTAGAGTCATCCTCTAAAACATCATTGACAATCAAATAAAACACGAAGTTGTCACACAAAATTGAAAAAAAAAAGAACAACTGCGTCTCTGTTCTCGTTTTCGCTTGCTGAAGTCAGATACTTTTGTCTCACCTTCTCGCTCTAGTTCTGCGCAAAAGGAGAACCACCAGTTTTCGATATTGACACGACTCGAGCCCAATCAAATCCAGATCGTTCCACTTCGAAAATTACACCTCTCGATTCTCCTGATCATTTTTTCCCCCTCCCAATCGCGCTAATTTCGACTCTCCCCTCCGCGTCTCCTCTTCCGGCAGGTTTCTTCGCGGTGAAATTACGTTCCGCGAGAGCCAAGAAATCTCATTTCCGTGGACCGGGGGTGCGAACTCTATTTTCTGCCGTGGTCTCCACGCGAGAGCGTCAACGAGTGATTCGCGGAATAATTCCATCGTGGAGAGAAAATGCGAAACGTTGTCGCGACGAAGGGCCACGGGTGCGAACGAGCGGCTCGGTCGCGAACGGAGTGGGGGAACAAAGCGCGAGAGTGGGGGAACAGAGCGCGAGAGTGGGGGAATGGTAAGGCCGATTCCTCCTTTTTTATCTTGCAAACAAGTTCGTTTTCCAATTCACTCTCGAGACCGACTTACAACCAGACTATCGCGCTCTTCTTTTCCCTTGAATATTCTACGAGCATTCGGCAAACTGGCTAATCAGACTGGCGGGTTTACCGCTCGTTCCTTGCCGGAGTTATTCGAGAGATTCTCGATACGAGCGAGTGGGATTTCACTGGTTTTCTTGGGGGGAATAGGGTCGTTTCGTAGCTGCATTCCCGTTCCGATTATGGCGGTTTCCCCGAGTTTATTAGGCTGCGTGTAATTTGTTTATCGATCGCCCAGTCTGATCGTATTTTAAAGGGCGAGTTCCGCTCGAACTTTACCCTCCTTCCAATGATAACGAAGCTTGCTAAACAAATGTAGAGGAAGCAGCTGTATTGAATTGAAAGTCTACGAGCTTGGTATGATATCTGCTATATTGAAAAAGTCTTGTTTCGAAAGTGGAGAAAATTAAAATTAAACTTTATACGACAAGGAATCTGTCAAGTATCGATACACACAGCGGTTGCAGAAAATAAATAAAAAATTGTTGATATTTAGAGGTCTTATGACTTCTCGAGAAGAAATTTTAAGGAATTTTTGTAAATAGGTGACTTCAATCTCCAACACTCTGGTGGATCTAGTTATGAAAAAAATTGTTCAGTGTATGCAAACTTTTCGAGAGAGAAAGTATCATTGCTTGCTCTCTTTGAAATGACGTAAAACCATCGAAATTTGATAAATTCATTTGCAATCTGAGATACAAACAGTATCGACGCATTTTACGACCGATATTGATAAATAGATTGTTCACAAATTCATCATTATTCGTAATGATAATAGTATTGATAGTATTTCTAACTAAGATAATATTTCTTATTATTAAGATATTAACATTAAGATTAACAAGAAAGAACAATTATTGTCAAATTTTGAAGATGTATATAGTGTTATACGTTATAATAATAATAATTTTAACATTAAAAGTAAATAACTTTAAATTATTTTTACATAATTTAAATAAATAATTTTTAACATTACAAGGAAAAAATATATATATATATATATATATATATAAGAGAGGGGGAAGAAAAAGGAAAACACTGATAAATAAGGGCCAGTCGATAAATCGATAAGGGAAACGTGAATTGATGAACAGTTAATTGAATGAGGATTGGAAGCAATTCGGATAATTAAGGAAAAATTACGCAGTCGTAGTTTTGACTAAATATTCTAATGCAATCAAACCACAGCGAAACCAACGAGAGAGACAGAGAGAGAGAGAGAGAGAGAGAAGTTGTGGAGAGAAGACAAAGCGACTCGATTCACGGGCCACTTAACCGAGCCGTTGTTTCACACGACGAATCCACCGAAGCGGCGAATATAAATCAGGTCAGCGACAGGCCGGCCGCTCTGCGTTTCGTTCATTAGCCGATCGAAACGATCGATCCAGATCGAGATTAATCAACCGCGAAACGGCATTCGATTAATTACCGCTCGATATTCCTCGTCGGAACGGTGGAGTTCCAGTGCCGGGGCAATTTTTAAATGGTGCTGGCGGCGTTGGAGGGGGAAGGGGCGGGGAGGAGGGGAGAAAGTGAGGTTGGAGAGTAGAGGGGAAGTAAAGATTCGACAGGAACAAATTAGGTTCACGATTCGAGCGGTGGTTTTAACTTTTAATCACGGAGCATTTTCATTCGCATTCGAATCCGGAGACGAAACCTCCCCGATAATCGGGTTTTCTCGACTGTGTCGGAGATATCGTTGAGCTGCGTTACTTGCGGCGGCAGGCAAGTTAATCGTTTGGTCAAGAAAATTTCTTTTCTCTTGCGTGATCGCGATGAGAATGTCGATGATGATTTGTCCGTGATTGTAAATCGAAGGAATCACTGGCGAATTTACGTTACTTTGTACGCAGTGAAGAGAAATTAGTTTTCGAGGAGCACCGTTATACAATACCTATAAAACTTATAAAATACTAAAACAACGAATGAAAAGTGAATAGTATTGTTATTATAAAAAATAAATTTATCACAGGGTGTTATAACGTATTGGTATATAATACATATTAATGTTACATGTTAATATTAATATTGTATACTGATATTGTTTATATTACAACACTGTTAATATTATTAACAACATTATTGTTATATAAACGATATTAATCAATATAATAAAATATTAGTACATAATTCATGTTAATCTATAGTATATAGTTACATTATATAATACAGTATAGTATAATATATAGTATAGTATAGCATGTAGTATACAATTCATGTTAAACTTCTTCGCAAGTTTTTACAGTCCTTTGATTCTCCATATTTCTTCGTAACGAGAAAATCGAACTTTCCCACGTACTATTTGTCCCGAGGACAACTTTCACGTATATACGTGTAATCAAACTGAGAAACGTATTAAAGTTGAAGATCGAAAAATTTCTCCCATCGTCGGAGATGTGATCGAGCTGCGCTACTATTCATTCGCGAGCCAATCTATTGGTATACCTCCGTATTTATCTCGGACATAATACTTGGCAGCTATTTGTAAACGTGCCGGAGGGGTGGCAACGATCGACGACTCGCACCAATGAACGAACCTCCCCCCATCCCCTCCGCTTTCATCCCCCGATAAACTTTTCACGACTGCTCGTCGTCGAACAAGCTAGGCGGCGGGCCTATTATAGGCCCACTCCGCTTTTCAGTCGCCCAAACGAGACTGTTTCTCCACTCGTGTTATATCTTTTCCAAAGGAACTTGCAACAAGCAACAGTTAAAATCGAAACGAAAACTAGGTGGAACTTATCGCCGACCTGTACTACTTACTTACTTAACACCTGCTGAAAAAACTGAAAAGTGTTATTCCACTTGGAGATTTGAGAAAAATCTTTCCCTTCCATTTTCTCGCTCTCGTTCTGTGGGAGAGGGGCGAGGGACAGGGTTAAAGAGCGGAAGGGAAGTCCATCCACAGTCTTTGGGGCCAGAGACGAGGAGGGGTGGTGAAACGAGCCGGAAACCGCGGGAACCTCGCGACTTCGAGTTCTCGGTGATGGTTCGTGCTTTCGAGCGACGAAAGTGAAAGCTCTCTCTCTCTCCCCTCCTCTTCTCCACCTGCTCTTCTGTCCTTTCAACGGCTGGTTGCCGCGATCGCGGCGGGGACATGCATTTCGAAGAAGGTCGACGCAAGCCTCGAGACCGTGCGAGACCCCCTTCGACGGGGGGGGGGATACACTTGATTTTCTTTCAGCAGCCACTCTCTCTCTCGGCTATCCACCACCGGAAGGGGGATCGTCTTAACGAACGAGAGGTCAACGGCCTCGAGGGTTTTCGTATCCGTCGCGAGAAACCTTCGAGAGAATTTCCCCGGTGGATTTCTTTATCTAAGATACGACGATCATGGAAAAGATGGTCAAAACGATCTTCCATCTTAGATTCTTTTCCAGTGATCATTAGATGCACACCGCTGAAAACTGTTTAAATCCTACTTTTGATATAACCATTTTCTCAATGTTAATAGCAATCGAATAATAATTTACACTAGTTGCACTTGGAATTCACGCCCCCAGTATGCTTAAAAGCAACGTATCGCGAAATTCAAGCCGAAATTGACGATTGACGATTAGTCGACTCCGATCTCTCGACAATTGATCTTACTGATCGTAAACATCAAAACGAATTGATTTTGGTCGACTGGACGAAACGGTGTTGTTCGATAGGTTCGAAAAAAAAAAAAAAAAAAAAAAAACGTAGGACGTAACTACAGAGGAAATTCGCAACAGAAGCACGAAACCTCGAGCCTCGAGCGTACGCACACACGCTCCTGGGATCGATTAATAAACTTCTCCCCCCTCCTTGCCCCTCCGTTGGTTCGATTCGCACCTGGGTCACGATGGTCATTCGCTCCGCGCGAATTCAGCGACCGGCTTGTTTGTCCCGCTGTGCACCGTCCACAGAGTGTGATTTTCATACTACACGGAACTAATTATCATATTAGCCAACCAGTTAGTCGATACTCTTTCATTAAACGCTGTATGATCGCCGATCGTAAATCGAGTAGTTTTCTTTTTTGCGGCTTACTTCACCGTGAGGTACCCTTTCTTCTCTTTTTTTTTTATTCTTTTTTGTTATGTTTATAACAAAAAAGGACGTGTCAGCTTGTCAAATTAGAAGTTTTTCACTCATTTTCTGCATACGTCGAGTATAGGCTGGGAAATTTCGAGAATTTACTAACGAGGCCCTTAAATTCCATAACGTTATCACAATATATCACAAATAACTATTTTACATATTTTCTTGTAAATAATTTAATTGCGACCTTTTTCAAAATAATTCAGAAATTTTAATATTATTATTATTATTATTATTATTATTATTATTATTATTTACTACATTATTATTACGATTATTACATTACATTATTATTACGATTATTATATTAATTTATATTATTACTATTATTATTATTTACTGTATTATTACTATGACTGTATGTTACTATATTTTTACTTACTATTATTTACTATATTATTATATTACTATTATCACTATATTATTATATTAATTTATATTATTTATTAATTATATTATGTATGTTACTATATGTTATTATATATATTGACTGTATGTTACTATATTTTTATTTACTATTATTACTATATTATTATTAACTGTTGTCACTATATTATTATATTAATTTATATTATTACTATTATTATTATTCACTATATTATTATTATTATCTTACTATATTGTTGTTATTATTTAATTATTAATAACAGTAGTAACGATAAAATTTTATTATTATTACTATTATCACTATATTATTATCATCATATTGTTATACGACATGTTATACAATTTAATTTGTTTAATTTAAAAATGTTATACAATTTAATTTGCTTAATTTAAAAATGACCCGCCATCGAGATGGTTCTAGAGTAGATTCCAATCGTAGAGTAGATTCTATCATCTAGATCGTTACCATTTTCCTTGGCTTAAAATTGAAAGATGAGAATATCGTCTGCCAATGGAAACTGTTTATTGTCACTCGAATGTTTGGCGACGCGTCAATGGTAGAACTGGCCATTCATCGCAGACAGTTTCTTCTTTTGCTCTTTTATCTTTTTTTTTTTTTTTATTTTACCTCGCGCAGCAGAAGAAATGGCGGACGCGCGGTTTTTCGCTGTATTGCTTTAGAATTGCGCGAAATGTCGGCGATTGATCGTTGGGCGCTCTTCGTTTTTTTACTTTCTATTTTCCCTCCCCCCCCTACCCCGCCGCACCGCTGTTTCGCCGGATCGAGTTTTCGATCGACTCGATTCTTTAATAGCTTCGCAAATTATTTCGCGCGTTCGTTCGTAGTGCAAACAGGCAGCCGCGATTGAAATTTGCACGGAAATGACCGGCCGCGCGAGATAGCGATATTTGGTTAATATCGAGCCCCATATCTGTTCTGTTTCTCGTTACCTCGGTTGTATTTTATTTCTCGATATAATCGGAAGGCGATTTCGTTGTTGCTTGTCGTTTAAAACCTCGACAAGGGAAGAAAGGGGAGAATAGGCCAGGGGAGATGCGCGAAAATACGTGAAAATTAAGATAATGACGGTGTTAACACACGTTCGCTTATAATATCGAGTCGTGCAAGTTAAGGCCTCGACTTGAAAGAAAAAAACCTAACCTAAACCTAACTGTGAAACCTAACCTATCCTAAACCCATGAAACTTCAAATTCAGATTTCGAATTTAAATTTAAATTGAAAACTGAATATTGATGGAATAAAAATTGCATACACGACGTTTCAATACCCTAAGTTAAGTTTCACAGTTTCGATAAGTAATCAGTTCGAGTTCATCCACTTTAATCCAATTTCAATCTATAAATGCAATGAAAATCTCCGAAACAACTGTTCGTCATTTTTGGTTACGCTTAGTTTGTCTTTGGACACAACTATTTTTTCAATGCAACATAATTATATATATATAATTACGTAATTATATATTTCAATATATAATATATAATTGTGTATTTCTTTTCGCAATCAATCTCTGTTCTCTACAAGAAAAAAAGTATTGCGTATAATTTTATGAAATCGGACCTGGACACTTGTGAATTATTTATACAATATAAAATACTCTTCAATTTAATTGACACAAACAGTTGGCAGACATTGACGAAAATGACAAATAAATAAGGACGGCTGTAGATTTTACAAATTGTTTCAAATTTCTGGAAATTTCAGATCGAAATTGCAATTTCGAGGCAATTTCAGCCAGCTTTGTGAAAACTTGAAAACGTAGAGATTTAACGTTTCGTGAAAATATATATCAAGCTAACCATTCGGAATTGCGCTAACAACGAGTTTCCAATTATTATTTATCCACGCCAGCGCGCGTGCCAGCCATCTTTCATCGAGGGGGAGGCTGATCTCGAGTTTTAAAAATTGAATTAACGGAGAAAAATCGTCGGAACGGACGAACGCGATGCAGATGAAATTAATCGAGAATCGTCGGGACGAACGATTAAACAGGATGTTGAACCGATCGATTACGCGCGAACAATGGAACGAGATAGTTTGATGGATGAAACGATGATTCGACGCAGCACGAAGAAGTTCTTCTTACAGGTTGAAAGATTGCATGCAAACGGGGCTTAATTCGCCGCGGTGAAAAGCTGATCGTATCGATCAGAAAGCAACGAAAGCAACTCTTTCTCACGCGAGTTGCAATCCGATTAACGTTGTTGCTCCAAAGAGAATGTCGTTTCGTCGTTTCGTTGAAAAAACAGAGGCGGACTCTGCCGATTGTAACTCGCGGAATACGCTCCCTTCTCTCAACAGAGATTCGCTGAGCGTTTCTGATTAAAGTTCGCAAAGTCTGTCCGGTATTTATTTATAATCGAGGAACGAGGTGATTTTTACGTAAAAAAAAAAAAAAAAAAAAAATAAGATTGAAGAGAGAATGAAACTTCGTTCATTCGAGGCTCTGTTTTGCAACAACGTCGAGACATTTGACAACTTGTCAACGATACTTAAATTTAACTAATTTAACTAACTAATTAGACAGGAACAGAGGGCTGTTTTACGTGCGAAAATAAGTGAGAGATGTGGAATAGAATTTTTTCATGAGACGCTTCTTCGTTCTCGTCTCGAGGATATTCTATTTGAATGTTTATCAATTACTTACTAAACCAATTCTTATTTGAACATGTTCAAAAGTCTATCTTGTCGAAAACGAGGAAATTTTATTCTTCGTTCCTGTTCAGTCTACAATTAGACGAACTCGAGTATTTTCAAACTTGATTTTCTTGAAAGAAAAAAATTTTATTCTCTGTTTTCGATGTATCTTTTCACATAGAATCGTCTCCTCCTCGATTGAGTCCGATATTATATAACATATACGTATTTAATATAAAAATGTTTCATGTGCTAAATATTGCAACAAGTGTTGTATATTTTGGATATTTTATATATTCAAAATATTACATATTACCTTCGGATTTTTTAATTCTGTCAAAATGCACAAACATCCGCAGTCCTATTAGTATTATTTTGAGTTTTTAATATTATAGTTACGAAGGGAAATTGCAAGCTCAATATTTTTTTCTTCATCCCGTATTATTCCCGTGTTCTACATAAATAGATTCTGTAATTTTACGAAGGTTCAAGAATACTGAAGTATTCAGAACATTATGACTAGATTGCAAATTTTTATGCAAATTCATGTTTTTGGAAGTTACAAGTAAAAAGGCAGAGTCTCGGAAACGTTATAAAAACACTAGGTATTATAGAAAGCATTGTAGTTTATATATATATATATATATATATATATATATATTTACATTATATATATTATGTGGAATTTTGTACTTCAAGATAGTATAAATTGCAAAAATGTCGAAAAATTCACTTTATTTAATTATGATGAACATGTCAGAATTTATCGATAAATAAACTACGAGTTTTCATGCGGTTGTGAAAAATTCAAAATTCAAACGAGTTGCATATAACATGAAAAAATATGTAAAACATAACCAAAGCATAGTGTTTTCTACAATATTTGGCATGCAAAGTAATTTCTAACATTTTAGATAATATTTCTAGAAATGTAAATTCGTAGAAAAATCTGCAGTCTCGTCGTAATAAACAGACCGCGGATATTTACGCATTTGTAGAAAATTAAAAAATACAAAATTATACAAGAAGCACGTAATACGAAAAGATGTACAAAATATTCGAATACTTTTTATAATATTTCCCATATGGAACAATTTTTATTTCTTTAAATCATGTTTTCAAAAATATAAATTCGCAAATATCAATTCGCAGAAGAATTTGTAAAAAACGGACTTCAGATTTTCATGCATTTTATTTAAAAAATTAAACAACACGTGCAATATGAGAAAGATATATAAAATAATAAAATAATAAAAGATATATAAAATATAATGCTTTTCGTAATATTTGCCATGCGAAACAATTTCCTACTAAAATTCTCTACATTTTTAAACAATACAATTCCAAAAATATAAATTCGCAGAAAAGTCGTCTACTAGTCGTTAATAAACGGGCCGTGGATTTTCACTCTGCGTTTGCAGAAAATTTAAAAACTCGACGTCTATGTAACCAACTCCCTCGAGGTATCACTAGTTCGAAATTCAACCCGTTAGCGCGGGTGTTTCGAACTGTGGCTACAACCGCACGCGGGAAATCAACGGCCATTTACAGAGTCCGGAACAGTCGACGTCTCTCTCGAGCGACCCGACCTCGCGAAATATCGATAATGTCGGAGATCCGTCGATAAAACAAACACCGACAATGTCCCGATTAATCGATTTCCACAGAGTGTAACCACCTAACCTCCTCGTGCTGGTCCTCGTTTTCGCGTTCGTGGTCCTTCTCCAAGAATCCTCGACTCTTCTCTCCTCTCTCTGCTGCTCTTCTTCGCCGATCGTGAAGTGGGGTTTGACCATGGTTGAATTTCGGTTCGGCAGGCATGTTGACAGCGTGTAGCGGAGCGGAGCTCGTCGCTGGATGCTGTGGTGGCCCGCGCGCACTAATCAATATGGCGGGGAGCGCGTTCGAAACGAGGCTTCGGAGGGGGGAGATGGTTGGCTTTCGCCCTTCCGCGCACCACTTTCCCGGCCTGGCGGCTTCCAGTCTCTTCCTTCCGAACGCGGCGTACCCTGCGAGCGTCATCGTCTCAACGTGTGCGTCACGGATCCTCTGCCTGGACCGAGCGTGTTCCCGTTTCTTTCGAAATGCTGCTTTCGACGCGGACGTTGCCGCGCATGCGTTCCGCTCGCCTGCGTTCAACGCGCATGCGCTCGACGCTCGTAATGCTCCTAGCGTGTCCCGTTGCGTTCCTCCTTTTCTTTGAAATCGCCTCGAACGTCGACGTCGGAAAGCCTACTGGACATTGAACATCGTTGTTATTTATATTTCAGAAAGTTCTCGAATGTTACAGACTGCTGCAAACGATTTCTAGCATTTTCACATTCGAATTACTTTACGTTCGAAAGCCGCGTTCGTAGAGAAACAGGAATATTTCGGTGTAAACGCATCCGGCGGAGGGAAAAGAGGGGGGGGGGTGGTGGTGGTGGTGAAAAAGCAGGTCTCGCACACTACGTTGGTGCGTGGAACGGGGTGGGGGATGGAAGGAGACCGCGGAAGGGGTGGAAGTGCGCGCAGCTGGGGGCTGGAGAGCGCGATCAGGCTCAGTAGGTATCGCGACGCGCTGCCGGCCGTTAGCGCGCACTCTCCGGCCCTCACTCGAACTGGGTCACAAGCCCTCGGACAAGGCAGCGAACCTATTCGCTCCGAGCGGAGCACACCGGGGCCAGTTGCGCGCCACAGAACACGTCGACCTCACGCGACACCATTTCTCTCTGTTCTCCGTTTCTCTCTCTCTCTCTCTCTTTCTCTTTCTCACTCTCTCTATCTGTCTGTTTCTCTCTACTCTCTTCTCTACATCTTTCTCTTCCCCCTCGCGGTGTTCGTTCGCGACAGTTTCGCGACGTGACGCGACGCGACGCGACGCGTGCACGCGTGTCGCTAGACCTGGTGCTCCTCCTCTGGTGGAGGATCTCCAACGGGGATTTCGAGACGAGGATCAACGAGGGCCCGGGACGAGTCGATGGAGAGGAGGCTCGTCGGCTTCGGATGAGACCAGCCTGCGGGGGATCCGGGGTTGGTACGTTTCACGTGAAAAATTCGCAAGAGAAAGTGCAAGAGGTGGTGATGCAAAAGGAAATCGGTTTTTCTTTTTTTGTCGTCGAACGACGACCTCGTATCGCAGGGGCGAATCGAGATAGAGTGGTCAAGGACGCCCGGGGGATACTTGGCCAGAATTGAACGCAACTACTCCGCTACTGGTCGAGGTTCTCCGTTCATCTTTGACATTTCGAAAAAGGGGGGGGGACGGAAGGTGCTGTGTGGAAACGGGGCTGACTTACCGATTCTCGCGGGCGAAACGAGGGCTTTCGAGTGGCGAAACTGGTCAAGGACGGCCGCTGCTCGGTGACGCAAATTCGCAGGAGCCTCTTTAAAGGCGACGCTTTCGCGGCGAACTTTAAGAAACGCCGTAAGAAAACGGTTTGATGTTGAAAAGTCGAACGCGGACTCGAGTCAAAGGGGACTTTCTCTGGCGGGATCGATGGCTCCTTTGTGGATCATCATGCTCGTGATGAAACGCGTGATCTCTTTGATCGAGTTGAAACGAAGTAGAGGCGCGAGACTCTCGAAAAGCTCCAGCGAAACGAACAGTTCCCCGATCCTTCAAAGAGGTATCTCTCGCGTGTCCACTCGAGCGAATCCCCACGCGTGAAAATATAACGGGCGCCTCTGCGCTGTTTTTCCGCCGGTATCGCGGATAATTATCCGGGGCAACGTTCTTCACCAACCTTTTACCCGTTCTTTGCGTTTCACGAATTTTTGCCAAGTGTCGCAATTCTCTGCTCTTCTCTCTCATGGGAGAGAGAAAGATTGCTCCTTGGACAATCTCTCACTTTTTACAACTAACCGCGAGGATTCTCGTGAAGGATGCTCCCCTTTTCGAAACTGATCTTCCCTTTTCTTTTTTTTTCCCTTTTTTCCTCTCGGAAAAAAGCCTCTCTCTCTCTGTCTCTCTCCACTCGGCACGTTACTTTCGACGCTGCTTCTCGTTCGAAAGTCCCCGCTTCTTGCCATCCTCGTTGCCGCGTGTTAGCTTCCGCTAATAGGTCGCGGCCGCCGTCGGGACGCGACGCGGAGATTTCACGGTATTAAAAACGGATCCTTTCCGCGGAAATTCGAGCAATCTGCCTGATGGAAGGCCGCCGGTGACTTTCAATCAACGTCAGAATACGTACGCGGTATACGTTCTTACATTTTTTCCCCAACATTGCCCAACGCGTTTCTTTCGCCCGCCAGCGTTTTTCTTTCTCTCTCTTTCTTTTTTACAGAAAAAGGCTCTCCTGTTTCTCCTCTTAAGGCTTTGCTTTTTATCTCGGTGGCGCGTCGGTTGTTGCGAACCTTTTACAGGCAAGAATAATTTCTTCTCTTGATCGAAAGTCTAATCCTTTTGGGCGTAAGCGTTCTAAACGAACGGTGGATACAATTCAGAAGGCACTTGCAACCACAAGTTGGTTTTCGTACACGTTTGATATATCCGGCTCAATGTGTGTGAACGACGATCGGCACATTTTCAAGAACTTTCGGCGAAAAATAGCCTCACACACGGCGAGACTGATCGTCACGCTCGATGTCGTCCGTATTTATTGAGAGTATATAGCATATCGTGTTGTTTAATCGTCGCCAACGTCCGTGAATGGAAGGCTAGGCACAAAGAGCTCCGGTGCACCCGGGTCAGTGTACCCGTGTGCACAGCCTCGCCATCACGCTGCAGTATAGTTGGCATTCAGGCCAACGGATACAACTTCCACGATATTGTTGACAGTGTTTTCTATCTGTTAATTGTAACGGCAGTTTCTAATGAAAGGCCGGATCCTCGTTTCGCGACTGTTCTTTCTTCGCGCGCGGTCCGCCATCGCAGTTTTTTCCGACCATCTTTCTCCAAATGTCATGGAAGGAACGCGCCTAACGTGAAAAATTTTTTCTTCTCTTTTTTTCTTTTGTTGGTAGCTGGTTTAAATTATTTCGATCATTATTACAGTTGAGAAAAAGAAACGATCAAAAAATGGGAAAAGAAAAATCTCGTTTTGACCATTTTTTTCATGATCGTAATTTTCAACGTAATTTGTTGACACGTCAGCATTCATTTTCTTTTTTTTTTTTTGTAAATGCGACGTCGAGAAGAATTCAGCGTGACTTTCAAATGACTTTGAAAGACGAGAAAATAGATTTCATTCTAAGGAATGTAAAAAATAATACCACAATCAGAACAGTTTATATTTATTTTAGTGTTCAACGTCTACACCCGATTAGCCAACGATTGAGTGGCATTTTTTTTTATAGCACTTCGATGATACACTAATAGGATGTTTATCTGTTAAACAGTTCTACTACATAATAGTCGCAAATCTCGTCAAATTACATTTTATTTGCTAATCGTAGCAACTCTCTAGTTTAACGCAATTCAAACAGTATGACTGGGAATGTTGCAAAAGCATCATGTGTCCATTAGATTGATCGACAGTTTACTAACGTGTTCACTAAGTGCTTACGAGAGGCTTTCGATAAAGTTTTGCAACAAAATGTATCAATGTAGTAGCGAAGAGGAAAAAATAAATACGAACCTTATGAACTTTGTTAACATCGGTAAAGTCTTCAACGTCGCTTCAGGGTCATTATGAAAAAAATTTACTTCAACGTCACTTCAGGAGCATTATAAAATTTAATATGTCAAAGAAATGCGATCACTCCGAAAAAAAATTGTCAAAATAATCGTTACAGGATTTCTTTTAGTAACATCAAATGCACACCGCTTAAATTCTATTTAATCAGTTTCCCTTAACATTAATAGCAATTCGAAGTAGTTTAATTGTTCCACTTGATTTAACAACTTGTACGTGATTTTCACGTATTGTTAAATTAACAAAAACATACGATCTATCTATATCTGATGAGCACAGAAATGATATGGAGAGGTGTTTTCAATATGCGGCAATGTTTTGTAATGGCAAACATTTTAATTACAATCATACTTTTTGATCGAAACGAATTTTTCATGTGAAAATTGGTAGCAATGCAATAATTTAAACTTGATTTAATTTAAGTTTAAAATAAACGTGCTTTCTAAGTTTCCATTTTCTCGTTTCTAACGGCAAACGTCTATTCCATTCTTTTCTCGCCAAAGACATTCGAATTTATATAATTAAATATTCCACAGCCAATGTTTCAGCAAGTTGAATCAGAAAATAAATTGTCAATGTTTTAATATGGGCTTAATCCAATGTTAAGGACACACAAAACATTTTCCTATTGTGATTAAACTTCACCGAAGACTTTATAGTAACCACGAGTAACGAGAGCTTGTGAAATTGCGATTTTCAGATTTTTTTACAATTCATAAAATGTGCAATTATTCAATCTCGTGGAATATAACAAAATACACAACTGAGTGTTTCGACTGATTCGCCTTGAATGCTAGAAACGAAATGATGATACTACACTCATTAAACGTTCGTATTTTTTTATGAAATTTTAGCCCTCTCCTTATATGTAGAACACTCTCCTTACATTAGTCTCGCCTTTCCTCTATCTTATTTGATTTTATTTCGTTCAATAAGCTATTGATTTTCTCTCTCTCACGCTTTCTCAATTTATTCTCTCGTATTCTCACTCTATTTATTTACAGTAAATTAAACTCGATCGCTCGTTCGATTCCTCGGCGTCCACTGAAATTGCATCGAGAAATCTTCGCCGTAATCGCCGAACGAGATATTTATGGGATTCCTGGGATTCGCTGCGCGCGCGCGAGTTTTCGAGTCTGCGACTCCGACTGTCGATCGATCATTTTCATTTTCGCCGATTCAATTATTCCATCGATCTTTCCACACTTTGCCGTTGAAATGAATTGAACAACGTCTAATCCAACGGCCGATAGACTACGTCGCACGATTCTTCTGCATCTTCTGTATAATAACCCCGGCGTGGGGGAAGTTCTCTCTGTCTCGGTAACTAAATCGATAATTTAATCTTCGTGATTGAATTATCCCGCCGGGGGGCTTTTTACATCTCTCGAGGTTGTATCCCTCCGATAGACGATTGAAAAATAACGCGGCGAACGTGAACCCTCGGCGTCGAGTTGGTCGTTTGCGAGCCAAGGCCACGATCTTCTTCCTTCGTCTCAAAGAGGAAGGAACCTTCACCTTTGATCTCGCGGATTGAATTATTCCATTAATCTGTTCCCGCGCGTTATCTCGCCCGCGAATCCGCGAGAATCCTTTCTCAACTCCCGACGAGTTAACGTGCCGCGCGTCCGTCAGATTTTGAATTTGAATTTTCGCGCCGGGAAATCGGGAGGGAAAATGAAAAGGAGAAAAAAATTGAAAAATCAAGCGTGGTCTGAAAAACCGCGTTCCCACGGCCGAAAGTCGATTTTTCTCGAGTTTAGTCGAGATTTTTCTTTCGAAACGAGGTAAGGACTCTTTAAAAGCTAACATCTTTTTTTCTTTTGAAAACTATCATTCGTGCCGAGTTTCATCAAGATTGCCTTGTTTTATTAAATTTAGCGCACTTTTACTTTATATTTCGCACTATATATGTACATCACACCACAGACCGGGTCGAAAGCTAATTCTTCCCACATATTTTTTTTTTTTTTTTTTTTTTTGGGATAAAAATACAAGGAAAAACTAATTTTATTAATTTCAAATTTAATTCAAGTTCAAGCATGATTCTATCCCCATCGTGTTTCAAAAATTGTTGGCAGTTTCTACGTACTCCCTCTGTCCGAAAATATGGTATACATTTGAAAGAAAATCTTGGATTATCTAGAGTTTCGAAAGCAACTGGCAATACTCATTATACTGGTATTGTTTGCATTGATAGCTAAATAACCTAACAAATTTGACAGGCGTTGCTTTTGAGTTAAGTTGGAACTTGAAGACCAAAAGTTAGTTCTTTTTTTAAAGAAAAATAAAATAGTCACCGCTCTAATTTCTAAATGGAAAATTTCAACTCAAATAACATGAATTTACAAAGAGATGACAAATCGAAGCAATTGACTAGTGAACAACGTTATGGTATCTTGCAATTACAGCTATTACAGTGTATGAAGAACAAAGAAAAATTAGAACACGGTGCTATTAATGAATTGATCGAATGTGTTCAAGATGCAGTTAATAAATTAGTGAGAGATACTCTCGATAACGTTTCTATAACATTACAAACGTGTATGGAATCAATTATGTTGACAGGAGGGGTTAAATTCCTATAAAACACCTCATATAAATAAGGTAAAACTTCGTCGTGAGGGTCGATTAGCTGAAAAGTATATATGTTTAGAAGAAGCGTTCAACAAGGCTAAATCTCACTTTTTTAAAACTAAATTTGGATTACACTAAAATTATTCGTATTTAGTTGTATTGCGATAATAAAATGAATTTAATATTTCCTTTATATTTAACTTTAGTTTTATTTGATCTTTTTTCGCAAATGTATACCATATTTTCGGACAGAGGGAATAATATTTTCGCCCTCGGTCCCCCTTTCACCCGACGAATCATCCTCTCGCTTCTTTTCCACCCCCGGTAGTCTCGATTCGGGAGCGGAACAGCTATCGACTGGCAACTTCCTGCACGCGGTGGCAACTTTCTCGTCCCTCCGTTGGCCTGGTCGCCCTTCCATCCGACCTAATTTCTCCTTTCTCCGTGCCTTTCTTCTATTTCTCCCGGAGGAGACTAGGAGTGCTCGCCCTCGTACGGTAGATCCGGCGAACTGGGTTAGGGCATTTTTGGGATCCCCGGCGGGGTGTAGATCTTTGGGGAATTCCGCCGGGGAATGTAGGTCAGTGGAATGTCGTTTGTTTCGGACACGCGGCGTCTCTGCAGAATCTGTCGAGTGAAGTACCGCAGGTTATGCAACAAATTCGCTCGTTTCTCGCTTCGGGGGATATATATTCCAAGTATATATGTGTATTGCAGAAAATTTGGTGGACTTTTTGTCCCCCCCCCCTCCCTCAAAAAAAAAAGAGTATAAAAAACAGTACAACTTTGTCATCTTTCATTTTCCCGTAGCATTTGTCATTTATGAGAAACGTTGAATCGTTGTATACAGGGTGTCTGACTTGAAACCACGTCGCGCGCGTTCGTTTATCTGGTGAGTTATTCGTTACAGGAAAAAATGTTTCAAGTAAAATTTATTGTTAGTTTTCTGTTTCGAGGGGGAGGGCATATTGGTCCAGCAAAGGAACACATAAGGAAAAAAAAATTTGACATTTTAGACAAGAGACATTTTTTCAGAAAATAAAATTTATTTTCATTCTCGAGTGAATTTCGGTTCTGAATATTTTCCCGATTACTTAACGACGACGTACATGAACGAAATCTCGACTCGCAGATGATCATTACGTTATTTACAAACAGCCATTAATGCCATTTGTAATGTTGATTAATTATTAACATCTGTTTACTTCGAATCGGTTACTTTAGAAATGATTTTCGACATATTTCTTCGTGTAGAATCACCTTCACTTTGCTTGTACTACCAACACAATATACTGGGACACCCTGTATATAATAACTAAACGATGCAAACGGGTTAAAAAGAGAACAACATACACAGGGGAGATTCTTCCATCGAGCGTTTTCCAGGGAAACTGAAAGAAACTCGTCGATTCGAAGCGTTTGAGGGGGCAAGGAAGAAGAAGGGGGGAGGAGGGGATCGACGACGGAAGGAGAAAAGGAAAGTGGACCGCGAGCGCGAAGGCTGAAGGACGAACAGGCCAGAGTGAAACGGCCGCGTTCGTTTCGCGCTCCGGCCACTTGACGCTCGTTGATCAAAAGCGAACGCTCGAGAATTCCTCAAGGAGGAGGGTTGTACTTTGAAAGCTCGGGAATTCCTCCGAGATCGCCCGGCCCGTTTGTCTTTGACAATAATCACCGGTCTCGAGCACTCGACTCGTTCCGTTTCTCTTTTTTCTTCTCCTTCCTCCTCACCCTGGCGCGACACGAACGGTTTCCTTCCAGCCGATGCTCTTTTCTCCTTCTTCTCGGATCTTCCTCGTCAAATTATTTGCAACTTGCTCAAGTGATTTGGAAAATTATGGAAAGTTACGCGAACCGTGTATCGATACGAAGAAATTAAACGAAAGAGAAAAGGTAAAACCGATCGTAAAATCGTTTCTCGTGGAGGTTAATTCGTGGTGCAAATGGCGAAGAATATCTTCTATCAGTCTAGAGTCAACGATCTTCGCGATGACCATAGGACAAAACCGCGCTCGTAAAATACACAGATGCCAAAAACAGCGGAGCCGAGGGAGGTTTTAACCTCTTTGCGCTGGCAACTGATTGGCGGACCATAACGAGTGACCAAACCGTACACATACAATTCGTCGCTTTCTTTTCGAACTCGTCAGTATGATATCGCTGGATAGAAATTATTACTAAGATGTAGTAAATTTATTATTTGTTTTGCCTGGGTTATATTTAAACATAACCTAAAAACTGAGAAAATATTGCAATTTTGGGAGAAAAAATTCTCGACGTGCAAGAGGTTAACCTGATTCGCGGACCATAACGAGTGACCAAACCGTACACAATAATTCGTCGCTTTCTTTTCGAACGTCGGTATAATATCGCTGGATAGGAATTATTACTAAGAAGTAGTAAATTTATTATTTGTCTTGCCTGGGTTATATTTAAATATAACCTTAAAACTGAGAAAATATTGCAATTTTGGGAGAAAAAAATTCTCGACGTGCGTTGCACGTTATTCCAGCGCAAGAGGTTAAACGAACGACCGCGCGAAGTGGATTTCTTGTTAGTTGGAGGAGAATGGTGATCCTTGACGAAGGTGAAACGTCAAGGACGAATTGCTGGCAAAGAGAACTCGATTACGCGGTGTCCTTGCACAGCGCGTGCTCGTTTCCCGTGGCGGGGGTTGACACGGTCGAGGACGAACGACGATCCTTCTTGGGCTCGGCTCTCTTTCTCTCACCCCTTTCGCCTCTCGCCTTTGCTCCTCCACCTGACGTCACTTAGCTGACGGCTTGGGGGTGTGGAATTGGGGCGAATTCTAGAATTCGCGCGCCATAACGAATTAAGGTCCGTTTGTATCGGGCAGTCGTATTGACAGTTTTAACGAATCATTTCAATAATTTCGAAAATAATAAAATTGTCGTCGCTTCTGATTATTCTGGTGAATTATCGATTCGTTTGAGACGAGACGTTTTTCATAAAAGACGAGATTTTTTCGTTTTGTTTACTTGTCTTAATCTAGTATTTAATATTAATTATATATAATATCAATTATATAATAATATCATATCAATATTAATATATAATTATATAATAATGTAACATCAACACATAGTTGTCTTTTTAGGTTAGGAATTGTATGAATATTGTATCGAATCGGTCGATATACACATGTTAAAGCCCAGTGAGCAAATTTTTTGTTATTTTGACAATTCTAAGTTTATGTTTATGTAAAAAGATGTTTTTCACATCGTGCAACGAGGAGGAAAGTAAGGTTACTTTCGATTCTCGAAAAACGAACGCATTCTACATTCTTCTCTAGGATTAGTTTCACTGTGATAGAAAATTGAAGATAGAAAATTCCTCTTTACAACGGTTCTTGCTTAGGTTTAAAGAGCAAAATATCAGGGTTCCTTGAACTTCACTTTTGTCTCGAATCGAAAGTTCAAACCACGTCTGGAAACGTTGAAAAATTTTTGTCGACGACGAAATCCATCCGTGGTGTTTGAAGATCGAAATTTCCTCTTTACAATGGCTCATCGAAATTTGTACTACTCTAAAAGAGAGAAAAAAAAAAAGTGAACTTCGCAACGATGTGAACGAAGCTTGCACGAGCACTGGCGTACGATTTGTTGGCAACGAATTTTCAAAGAACTCGCTCGGTCCTCGTCCGACGTTCGCGCTATCGAAGAGTGAAAATTAAACGAAAAATTTTGCCTTGTGATCCAGTGATTAGTTGTGCATCGAAGGAACACTTCTTGCGTTTTACGATTGCTTCAAATTCGACGGGCGCTCCGTCTCTTTTCTTTTATTCGCCTACTTTTCGCACGATTCTCTTCCCCCGACGCAATGGCTATCGGCAGCCAAATCTTCGGCTGAGAATGAAAAATACGTCGACAGACTGAACGCTTGATTCCTCTCGTCATAGCGACCGATATTCGCTGTGATCAAAGTCATACGTACATAGCGAACAAGGCAATAATGAAACGCTATCGGATACGTGCTTTCGGTTCTGCTCGGCTCGTGCACGGTTCGTCGATCGAATAAATGGACCTTTATTCAAATCTCGACTGTTTGATATAAAATCGCGGCGCTCGTCGTGAACAGAGACTCTTTCTCACTCGCTCGAGAATTGGCCGAACGTTTTCATCGTGGAAAAGTATCGCTCAACAAGTTAACCAGGATTGTTCAGCTGTTCAACTATTATATACCAGAATCAGATGCAAAAAATTCGCCAAATGGGAAAGAACATTGCAATTATTTTTCGTTTATTGAAACGATGTAAACTGTACCAATGAATGATGAAAAATTTATACTGTTGATGATTTTTTTTATACTGTTGCGACTTTATAAAGGAAAGATCGTACAGCCAATATAATTGGTCTCATTTTAAATGGTAAATGAATTCTGATTCTATCTTGACAATTCGGAGCTAATTTTTGAAACATGTTTTCACATTGTGAAAATTTTACTGGGAAAAATGAGAATACATCTGTTGTCGAAAATTGTAAGAATTCAAATTCGTTTCTAGGAACATTGAAACACTTTTTTTTTCACGACTGAATCTATCGTGATCTACGGAAGATTGAAATTTTCTTTTCCACGACGAAGAAATCTTGGACTTGGAACTTAGGGTTAAATGGCAAAATTATTTAATTATTTCTCGAATTTTTCAACGTTTGACAAAAAATGGTGAAAAAGAAATCGTACCAGCAAGATTCAAGAGGTCTCAATCTTCAAAATTATGATGGAATTCACGAGAAGAATTGCTTTGATGTTGACCACGCGCGTCTGATTTTTCGCAATTTTCGAAGAAGGAAAAAACATCCTCGCTTTTTGAAAAGAACGAGTTCACGTTTTGTCAAAGTGAAGGTTCCGTGCTTAAAAATTCCACCAAATGAATCATTTTCTACGAAATTATATCAATTATTCACAATCTTTGTCATTAATGTGATTACGCTCTTCATTGTACATCTCAGACATTTTATTTAACACGTTTACATTTTTAATATCTTAAAAAACTTAAAAGATTGAACTTTAAAAATTGAAAATTAAGAAGAAGTGAATTATGTGCACTAAAATGTTTCCAGCAACGCGAAAGAAATGTATTTAATATTGCAGTGTAGTATATTTCGAACTATAGTCATTCCTGAAGAAAACTGCGAAATTCGCGAAAAAAAAATTACAGAACTTGTAGTTTCAATGCCACGATATTTGCAAAAAATATTTGTAAAAATCTCAAAGTGAGATGACTGCAAATAGATATACAAAAAAAGAAAAGAAAAGGAAGACAAAAAAAATTCGCGAAAAAAACAATTACAGACCTTGTAGTTTCAATTCCACGATATTTGCAAAAATATTTGTAAAAATCTCAAATCTCAGAGACTACAAATTGACGCAACTACAAACAGATATACAAGAAAAGAAAAGGAAAGGAAAAAGAAAAAAAATTCGCGGTATTGCTTTCACAGCGGCAAAAGTTGTCGGAAGGTAGAAGAAAGCGGTCGTTTCTGACTTCACTGATCTTCGTTGAACTCCAGAACCAAGCAAACTTTTCTCTCCAAGGCGGAGATTTTTAAGGTCCCTTCTGCATTTCCTTCAACGCGTTAATTAACTCGTTCCTCGAGGTTAGTCGAAAAAACAGCCGGACAAATTAATTTCAGTTAGACCGATTTTAATTCCACTGGTGTGAACGCGGCATAACGCAGTGGCGTAGAATAACCGTGGGCTAACCGAGTCACAAAATTCGCGGCATTGCGAACCTAACCTAACTTAAACCTAACCTTCTCTCTCTCTTTCTCTCTCTCTCTTTCGGTGAACGAGTCTCCAGTGTGGAGAGAAAGAATTCTCATCGGACATATTTTTCAACGAAACAGGCGCGAGATAACACCTGACGACGGCCATTTTCTCTAGAAAATTAAACTCCCAACGTTCGCAAAATGGCGTTCTCGCCCGCTGTGTGTTGTGAAATTCGCTCGTCGGCGAATTTTCTCTCTCGTCTCGATGAACGAAAAGGGGAAAATGGCGAGAAAGAGAGAGAGAGAGAGAGAGAGAGAGAGAGAGAGAGAATTTAGTCACCGCGGATCTTATTGATGGTTGTCAGATCGATGCAGAGAGCCAGGCATTTCCACCTTCTTGCCGCTAACGACTCTTCTCGGCGTGGCGCGCAAGTTCACTCCGCGTCCTTGACCCACTCGCGTGTTCAACGATCCCCGAATCGGAGCTAACCTAAAAAAGAAAAAAAAAAAGAGAGAAAAAGGAAGAAGAAGGAAATTAATTGGAACGCCGGTGTGGCGTTGCAGAGGGAAAAAGGGGAATCGATCGGAGGGCAACACGCCGATTTAAATCCCCCCAATCAGTCGACGTGCAAAAAATCGCCGGTTCTCCTCCTGATAATTGGGCGAAGAAAAGAAAAGAGAAAAGAGAAATCGAAAGATGAGAAATTGGAACAGTTTCGATCGAATTTTCTCACTGAAGTGAGAATTCTCTTCTTCAGCGAACTCTCGTCGCCACGGGATGCACGCCTGATGAGTTTAGGTTAGGTGCAGGTTAGTTAGTTAGGTTAGAGTTTGCCTAACATCTGCAATTCGATCATCTTCGATCGTTTGAGACTTTTTTTTTTTTTTTTTTTTGAAGAAACGAGGGAAATTTCGGAGTTTGAGTTTACGCGAAGTTTCGAAGAGCTAATTTCGAAAACGATTTAATCAGCCGGTAATTTACGTAAGCGAAGATAAATTACGGAGAAAAATAATCGAGAGCCACGGGAGAGCCGAGAACCCAAGCGCTCCAATTATATTAAACCCGAGTTACGAACTAATTCTAGAACCAAGAAGGATTTTCTAAAAACTAAAGACTAAAAAGTCCCCCGTGGAAAAATTAAATTCGAATTGTTTGTTTGAAGTTAGCAAATTTTCGAAAGATTCGAAAGAAACTCAGTTTTGTCCGTGTTCTGTCCAACATTGGGCATTGATCGATCGATGTATTGTAGTATGATCGATTTATCGATGTTAACTTGCAATTGGCAAAATTAATCGTCGAAAAATCGGCGATCGATTTGCGACTAATAAAATCGTCAAGAAATCGGTAACAAACATATTAATCGTCGAAAAATCGGCGGTCGATTCAACCTAAACCGAATTATGGAATTAACCATTAATCGTTGATTATAGAAAATTAATCGTCGAAAAATCGGCGATCGATTTAATCGCCAATATATAGAATTAATCGTCAATCGTTTGATTAAAGGAAATTAATCGTCGACTGATTCAGTCGATAAATTAATCGCCAATCTTTGATCGAAGGAAAATCGCCAATTTGATCGGCGATCGATTTAATCGTCAAGTATCAATTGTTGATTATTAATTGAATTTGACTGTGATCTCAGTTAGATCGAATGTATACTTTGAAACAGAGTAGACATTAATAAATTGAAATCTTCAGTTTAATCGATTGATCAATGTTTGCGATTGATAAAATCGTCAAGAAATCGGTAACGAACATATTAATCGTCGAAAAATCGGCGGTCGATTCAACCTGAACCGAATTATGGAATTAACTATCGATCGTTGATTATAGAAAATTAATTGTTGAAAAATCGACGATTGATCTAATCAATTAACAAAACTAACCGTCAATCGTTTGTTAAGGAAAATCGATCAAAAAATCGGCGATTGATTTAATCAACAAGTACAATTGGTCGTCAATCTTTGATTTAATTAAATTAATCGTCGAAAAATTGACTGATCGATTTGATCGACCGGTAGTGTTAATCGTTGTTTATCAATTGCCAATCGTTAGTCACTATAATATTCGTCGCAATTAACGATGAAAAAAGGAGTTTAACCGTTGCTTGTAATCGAAAACTAAAACTCGTCAACAGAAATCATCGATCACGATGATTATCACGAAAGATTATCATATTAGAATATAAATTGAAATCGAATCTCTCTAATTCGTTAATTCCTCTGCCTAACTCTCGTTAATTTCACGAAAACTCCGCCGATCCGAGAATTCTTCGCGTCGCAAGGAACAGTTCTCTCGACTTTCAGTTCTCAGATTTCTCCTCGAATCTGGACGATCGAGCGGGTGGTTGGGAATATTCTTCTCAGGAGGAAAGGGAGAAATCGAGGGAAGTCGGTTGCAGTCTCGATCGTTTGGTTGTTGAGCGAGGCGAGGCGAGGCGAGGCGAGGCGAGGCCGCGTCCGCTCTGTTTCTCCAGGTTTTTAAAGTTTGCTCGATGCCCGGCCGGGGCTTATTTACACGCCAGACGAGCGGGGGAATCCGGATGGAAAATTAATTTACGTTCAAAGGAGTTGGCTCGCTCGCATTCCGTCGCGTCTCAATCGGGTTCGCCCCCCGCGCGGCGCCGATCGTCGAAATCCCGAGCTTTCTCTACGAGAGGAAGAATCTCAGTTTTTACGTCGCGGCCAAGAGTTAACTTGGCGTTAGTTGGAACTTTTTTGTCGATTTAACGAACCGTGTGTCTGGATCCCACCGAGCTGAGTACTTGCAGAAGTATTCGAATTAAACCTTCGTTATCGTCGCCCGCGAGTTCGTGGACTACAGTTGCTCCGAGTTTCGCTTCGCGAAGAAACCTAACCTCACTCTCGTGTACTCGCCACCCCGCTAATTGATTTTAATCGCGCCTTGATAAACCTACGTTACAAGCAGAGTCGTAAGAAAAAAGTGATCCCCCTCAATTGGAAGAATTAACTCGACGAAACTTCGGGAAAATGAGTGTTCCGAAGAGAGGGAGAGAAAGAAAGAGAGAAAGCTGATATGAGTTTTACCGACGTTTGGTAAGCAAACAGGGCGTAGAAGCGCATCGGGCGTTCTTCCTTGCTACTGTTTCTACGATGCAAGTTACGGACGCGATTACGCCCGCTCGTTTTCGAGTTTCTCGCCGAGTCGGTCGTAAATTGGCCGGTCTGTTCACCCCTTGGGAGCAGGACCTCGAAACTCTCGTCGCGGTACGGACTACCCGGACCAGGCAATGGGACGCTCTCGTTCGGTCCACGGTCGCCTTATCGAGTTTCCTTTCTTTCTCGCGACGCTGCCCGAAGGAATTTCATTACGCGGCCCCCCCTTCACGACCAAATGACGCGATGCTGTGCCCATTTTCTAGACACTTTTCCTCGGGAGAATTTTCTCCCCTTCGCTGTTCTGGTTATTGACGTTCCTTTTTCTTTTTCTTTTTTTTTTTTTTTCAAAGAAACCTCTAATTTCCAATTCGAGCTCGAAGAAGTGACTTTATCATAAGCGTCGAAACTTCCATCGAAACTTTGAACTTCTTCTCGATTTTTTATATTTTCATTCCGCAAATATTATTCGTATTCGGTTACACATTTTCTTTGCACACACGAATCGTATGTGAAAGAAACCTAAACCTAACCTAAATCCATACTACGGAAGAAGGATTTAGGTTAGGTTTAGGTTAGACGTTTCTTTCACATACGATTCGTGTGCAAAGAAAATATGTGACCTAACATAAATTTGCATCGCGTTCAAACTTTGCAAACTTGACACTGCTGTATCACCTGAATTTATTTTACTCAATGTTCGTATATTTATTAGACAAACGAATGCCATCTGGTGTGATATGCAAGCCTCGCCGCTGGCAGGGACGCCAAATTTGAAACGACGTAGGATTACAAATTTAAAATGACGCAGAACTACGTTACCGACATTCAACTGAATTATTTGAAATGACTATATTATCGGTCGCGAATTTATTAATATACAGTGTTATATACGATGAAGTACATGGTACAGGCTGGTGCAGTTAGAATTAACACTTGAATTGTTTTTGGAGATACAGAAAAGTTGCTCGATAGAACTTCGGAGATTTTCGTGTTAAAGTTTTGTTTTTTTTCTTGTTTGTGAATTAACAAAACGTTGGTCTTTGCAAATGAAACGTTTTCCATCATTTTATCATCTGCAAGTTTTTACAAGTATTCTGATATACATCATGTACACAGTTTTATTGCATTCTTTACAATTTTATCATATAATTTTGTACGTATAAATTTATTCGGGAATTTTACTTACATTGAAAAATATAAAAATTGTAGAAGAACACAAGAAAAAATATTGCATATAATATAGAATAATGCAACGCGGTGAAATAATATGATAAAACTTGCAAACAAAATAAAGTGAAATGAAACATACAAACTTATAAAGAATATATGTAAAACGTTGTTAACCTTACACGCTGTACACCGTACGCGATTGTTTGTGAATTATCCGCTTTTGGACGAAGCACAACAACCCGGCACGAGTTGGCAAACGATGTAAATTCCACCAGTTTCCCCGGGTGATATGTGGCCATGGTGATTTGTTTGCCCTCAGCTTAATATATTAATTGATCTAATAGGATTTCGTACGCGCTAATCTCGTCTAATGCCGAAACGCAGATATTCCCGTTTTGACGCAGCCACTATGTGCAACTGTCTAATCGCTCTATCGTTCGCGATAATCCATGGCTAACAAACTTCGCTGCCCTAATTTTAATTCAGCCGAAAGCTAATTCACTTCTGACGCCGTTTTCGTTGATTAATGTCGT